>JAQPCC010000078.1:600000-991662 GCA_028392965.1 Lindernia subracemosa
CTACTTTGGATGGTTCAGAAGCAGAAGCAACGTGACGAATATCATTTCCAGGGTTTGATAAGAGCTCGGTGGACGGCTCAGATGATCTCTTGGAACCGCTTGCAGATGATGTTGATGCCAATCCAATATGACTTGCCTACCAAAACACAAAGATTATCATTCTTATTCAAATATATATATATATATTTCCCAACAATTATATTGGAAAAAGAACCTCCAACGACTTCTCAGTCCAGAAAATGAGAAGCCTTTAACGGTTCTTACAGTTAAAGCTGGTTGTGATGTCTCCTGCGCAGCTGCATGCATCGGCTGAGAAGGGAAGATGTTCAGAGTGTGTGGCCTCATCCCCTGATTAATCTCTGCATTCATGGCAAGAAATTAATGAAGTATTAAAAAAAGAAACTATATTTTCTATATATATATATATATATATATATACGAAGATTATTATGATTCTGGGCGATTCTATCTTAGTACATAAACAAGAGATTCTTGCTTAAAGCTGTGTACCAGCTGTGTCTGCTGTCCAAGATTAGTTTCAGAGATGTACACAAAAGGATTTCTTGAATAATCAAAAGGGAGCTGAAGAAAAATATCTTGTTTTTTTTTCCCTTTCTTTCTTTAATTAAAAGGTGAACTGTGATTTATCCTCTCAGAGGATCTGGTCAAAGAAAGTACGGTAAAAAAATCAATGATCTTCAACATACTAATATCGTGACTAAGGGGGGGGAATCTCAACAGACTTCACAGAAAACCATTTGGACTTTAATCTATAAATACCCACAAACACAATTTATATATGTCTGTGTATTTTTTATGGTTTTTATTTACGTCTTTGATCCTCAGCAGACTGTTCTTGACCATCAAGATAGAGGAAAAGCGCTTGATCCAACTCTCCCAAGTCATAAGCACCACCATCTTTGCTTCTGCACACACACATATATAAATCATAAAAAAGGTTTCAGATAAAAAAAAGAATATATCTCAAGAATAGGAAAAGAAAAAACATGAATTAAGGTTGAAAAGTTGAAATTCTTACAAGTTGAAGGTTGCTGGATTGACTGAAGATGGCGATGGTTGCATCATCAACCCACCAAATGAAATATGATTATTATTCTGATGATGAATTTGATTCTCTTGCTGCAACATGATCCCTGCTTGATGCAGCTGCTGATGATGATGATGATGATGATGATGATTACTACTGCTGCTGCTGGCTTTATTATGGTGAGCCATTGAAAAAAGAAAAAGAAAACAATATAGCTATGTTTTAAAACTATAGACTTGATGAATTGAGCCCATATATATTGACATAAAAAGAAAATCCCACATCATCGTAATTAATATGTCCTAGATACGTACAAAAAATGAAATTAAAGCTGAGAGAAAGAGAGAGAGAGAGTTTCATTTCATTTCATATATCACATATGAGTCGGTTATGGAGTAATTGACTGTCTCTTTAGATTAGAAGACATCGCAAGATGGGTGCAAATGAGACTATTGAATGCAAAAGGGGGGCGAAAATGCAAAGTCTATTTTAAGGTTGTTGCATTTTTCTTCAGAAACAGACGACTTTTTATGTAAGAAAAAAAACATCGCTGTTTTACTTCGCACCTTTAATTTTTTTTTCTCTTCTTTTATTTAATTATTTTTCTTTCTTGTGGGGGATCTTGGAGATAAAGAAGTCGGTGTGAATGTCTATTTTTGGCTTTATGAACCATGGTTTATAATATACTATAGTACAATTACATGTACCATGCAATAGAATGGGAATTCTTTTCAAAACATTATTCGAAATAGATTAATTATAATGTCACGTAATGAGAATAATATGTTTATTTGAATATCATTTTACATTTTCATCAATTGCAGGGTTGTGATTGGTCAAAACGATCATTATAAGCTTTCCCTTGGCTAATTAGTCTTGTTCAAAGTTGACATATTCATGCGGTTATGTTAATACTCCGATGTGTATTTAGATCGAACTATATATATATATATATATAATATATATATATATTATATATAAGCTATGACTTCTATAGATCGCATACAATAAACATTAACTAAATTTTATTTCTAAAAAATATTTAAAAAAATTATGAATAATAACAATTTTTGTTGGCATAATTTTAAATTTGGGTCACTAAGTATATTGAGTTTTCGATTTTTGGTCACTTTGTTTGATAATTATGAATAAGGCACTGTCTTCATATGTCTGAACAAATGGGTCTCCGATTCTTTTTTCGACACAATAAGTCGGAAGTTTTTCTTGCATGCTAGCCTGGAATATATGTCGCTCACTTGTCTGCTGACTTGAAATACTGTGTTTTATGGTTTCCAATTATTTTATCAAAAAAACAATAGGAGATCCATATTTCTTTGGACATATGAAATCAGTGACATATTTTTTGCAATTAAAAATATAGCGTCCAAAATCGAGAATCGGTATATTTAGTGTCGTAAATTTTTATTTTTGCAAATTTTTGCAAATTTTTGCTGATTGCTAGGATTAATAATTTTTCGTTTTTCCAACCCCCAATTCACCTCCTTCCTTTGCATTGTTTATAAAATAGTGAATTTTGTCATTACTGATCCATATTTTTTTTGAAAAATTGTTGTTGCATATTTATTTATTATTTTGACTCATTTGATAATTGCAAATATAATTAACTAATTTTATATGTTGGAACAAATTTGGCACGATGATCATTGTTTTAGTAAAATAAGTCGGAAATCCTACTTGCTGATGATTAGGAATATTTTCTAATCATTTGGCACCTGACTTGGAATAAAGTTAAGTAAGATTTCCGACTTATTTTATCGAAGGAAGGAACAGAGACTCGGATTTATTCCAATATATGAAATTAGTGATGTATTTTTGTAATTATTAAATCTAGTGATCCAAAGTCCAAAACTCACAAAGTCAGTAACCCAAATTTATAATTTCACTTAAAAGATTTATAAGGCTGGAAAAGCTAGTATATAAATAATTCCAAAAGTACATAATATATATTATTTAATTACCACTAATTATTTCAATCGATGAATTCTTTTTTTTTTTTTCCTTATAAAAGTTGGAGACCAGTTGTTACCTTTGAATGGCAAAGCAACGCAAGGATAGCCAGCGGGCTTGATAAAATATAAAATTATGTATAAGCGTGCTTAGCTTATAATCTATAAAATTCATATATATTGTTGAATCTGTAACAAGATAAGTTTTAATTATCAAAATTATGTACTATATGGCTGTTTAAACTTGTCAAGTAGGAGAAAAAAGAATAATGTACCTGTGAATAGAAAGTAATAAGATTCGGTGACCTAATATGAAATGAGAACGACATTAAAATATATATTAATATACCATTTTACGTTGACTATTTCGTAGTTTTGTTCATCTACGAACTAAGTTATTTTTTTAACAATATAATTTCCGTAGTGATTATTGTAAACTGATTGTACTATTGATTCATGACTGATGTCGCAAGTAACAGAATTATATATTTTGCTTATTAGGTTCTTTTATATATATCTCGAGGTATCCACCCAATCGATTACGAGTTAGCACTACAAATTCCGATAATGGGATTTGTTAAGGAATCCAGAACCCATAACGTAAGGGGTTTCGATGACCAAAACTTAAAACAAGCGTCCGATAATCTAAGAAACTGGCAGAGCACCTGATCTTGAACGCCTAAGGAATCAGAAACCAGTCCTCAAGAGAGGCACCCGATGTTCAAGGCTGTGGCACCTGGTGACTTACACTTAAGAGTCAGAAACTCAATTTCAGACCAGGAGCCAGAGGCCAAAATTCAAATATGCATCGATTAAGGAGAACAATGCAGTACAAATGCATTTAAGTCAAGACTGCGACCAAAGAGACGTTGGCCCGATATATACCCATTTTGGTGAAAGGCGCAGTCTGCAGAGAACCTGAACCAGGTTCTGAAACCAGCCTATTTCAGGAAAAGACATTTAATAATGTCTGGAAGCTGGTCGGAGTCTTCACACAACGGCTCAATCCCAAACAAGTATAAATACCAAGAGCGTGAAGACTCAATACAACTTTTGAACGATTAACAACACAACTCACTCACAAAAACCAAACTCAGAAGTTCTCTCTCAACTATTCATCAAGAGCGATTAGAAAGATTGAGAGATTTGTACTCAACGGACTGTAAAAAGCTGTTGAAGGTTTAGGTGGATTGTTTATATACAACTGCCTGTGTAGCATTAGATTTGGTTAGTTACTGTTAGTGAGTTGAGTGCTCCTTGTAACGTGTAAAACCAGTTTCTAGTGATAACCTTCCTTGAGGGGAAGAAGGGGAGACGTAGGAGACTTTGCTCCGAACTTCCAGAAACAATTCCGCGCACTCAAATACATAGTTACGTACAAACCGGTTACCACCCACCAGTCACATCAGAAACTGCACAAACCGAAAATACGCCAGTGTTTATTCACCCCCCCCCCCCCTCTAAACACCTTAACCGATCCTAACAATTGGTATCAGAGCAGGAACCATGAGTGCATTAAACAAGCTTCCGATGTTCAACCAGGAAAACTTCCTTGAATGGAAGATCCGAATGGAAACCCATCTAACAGCTCACGATGAAGACATGTGGGACATTATTGTCTCGGGGCCCCCCAAGCTTACACATATCAATATAGCCCATGCAGCAGACCAGTCCCTGCCTCAAACGATTCCAAAACCAAGGAGTGATTGGACTCCTGCCGAGAAGAAGCTGATGAACTTGGACAGTGTGGCCAAGGACATCATATTCAAGACCCTAGACCTTGAAACATTCAGACATGTGATGCTGTGCAAGACGGCCAGTTCAGTCTGGACAACGTTGTGCCAGATCTGTGAAGGAAATGACTCCACCAGAGAAAACAAGCTCGTTGTGGCCGTTCAAAAATATGACACTATCAAGATGAAGGCCGGAGAAACAATGGCTGAGTTTGAGAAACGATTTTACAGCATCACCAGCGACTTAACTGCTCTTGGCAGAACCATGAACAAAAGAGATGTCGCAATAAAGGTCATGAAGGCACTACCCAGGGAGTGGGACGTGAAGACCATGGCTATGCGGGAGTCAAAGGACCTTAACCAGATGCAGCTCCATAATCTCTTCGCTGATCTCAAGGCATATGAGTTTGAACTCCAGACTCGTATGGACGAAGTCGTCATTGAGCAACCGGTCAAGGCACTGGTAGCACCCGAAGTTCCTGCGGCTAAAACAGCAGAGGAACTGTGTGGAGAGGCCATGTCTCTCTTCGTCAAGAAATTCGGAAGATTCATGAGAAAGGACCAGAATCTTCGAATAGGTAAGAAATCATCCCCTGATACTAACGAATCTGACCTGTCCTGCTTTAACTGTGGCAGGAAAGGACACTTTGCATCAGAGTGCAGGCAACCCAAGAAGGGTAAAGGGAAATAAGTGAAAAAATACAAGAAGAAAGGCCACAAAGTGTTGGTGGCCGATAGTAGGACCACATGGGCAGATTCAGACTCAGAAGCAAGCACTTCTGACGAATCAGACAGTGACAATGAAGTGGTCAAGTGTCTGATGGCTGACCTGACCGAGGATGAGGTAACCGACATATTCTCCTCTGATCTATCAAAGGAAGAATTATTAGTTGCACTAAATGACTTGGCTGCTGAGTATAAGCAGTTTATATTAAAAGTTAAGAAACTTGAGCTGAAGGATAATCAGGAAGCTCAAGAAGAAAGTAGACAGCCCTATGAAGTAACTGAGGAAATCAGGTTACTTAGGGCCGAAAATGAAATTTTGAAGAAAGCCACTGAAGAGAAAGTGGCAGAGAACGCTAGGATGAGTGCAACCATCCAGTCTTGGACTGATTCCTCTAGAAAGATAGACTGTATTCAAGAAAACCTGAGATATGGGAAATATAGGTCAGGGTTAGGCTTCGGAAACCAAGCACCAATCTCAGCAGCCAGACCTGAAAAATCCAATAGTATCAAATTCGTCCCTTCCAGCATCCCCACATTAGTTCCTGATAAGGTAGCAGAAAAAGTAACAATTCCAGTAAGAAAGTTCCCTGAGTTAGCTCAACCAATTCTTAGGCAGTCTAACCGGAAAGGTATAGGCTATTCAGAAAGAGCAGAATCCTCTAGTATGAGGGAACGTAGGAATCTAGGAACTGCACCCATAAGATCCTACCCAACACGTAGAAACTGGAACGGTAGCACGTCCAGTAACGGATCTTACAACCACAATATCAGAAAGAATAAAGTATTAGGAAATAGAAATAGGAATCAACCCCCTAGGAATCTGATTGACCCTAGAACCGGAAGAACTGTTCGAATCTTCCAGATCTGGGTACCAAAAAGTCTGATTCACCCAGGACCCAAGTAACATTGGGTACCTAAAAATGTATATATATATATTCTTCAGGAATACAATAAGGAGCTGAACCAGTCTGAATGGTATCTGGACAGCGGCTGTTGTCAACACATGAACTAACTGTGCCTATTGCCTTAACCAGTTGCTTACACTTTAACAAAAATATTGCATTAATATAGGTGTATCTTCATTCCACCGGAATTTCATTCAGATGGCTATTTTCTTCTCATTTTCGAAATCGGTCTAATTAATAGACTCTGCCTTATTTTCTTCAAGTCACTAACAGTTACCATACATAAATATATTTTTTTTTCTCATCAGTTACCTAGCTGATATTTAAATTCATTCGGGTACCTTTTCAGAACCTCTTTCCAAAAGAGTACTAAATTATCCGGTCTCTTGCAACCGGTACCTTGTTTTGTCGTTTAGCCATTCACCGGTTTCGTTCTTATTTATTATACACCTTTAAATGCACACATACAAAAACAGGGTACGTCAGTAACACGTTTAAGGTAACTGACGGTACAAAGGACTGCGTGAATTTAATGCTGAAAGGACAGACTACGTGCTACAGTACTGATAAAGTGAGCGGGAAAACGAAGGAAAGAGAAAACGTCCCTTCACAGCCTTACTTAAACCCAGACCCTATCATCTTGTTCATTTCATCATTCATCTCTCTGCAAATCAAAATCCCAAACCCTAAAACTTCTCGACTGTCTTCGTCAAAACCTCTGCTTCCAACCATGGCCACATCAAAAAGCGCTCTCTTTAAGAATATTCTTCACATCTACTATGACGAGCCCATTATTTCGTCAGACTCCGAGGTTGAACGACTTCTTCTTGCCCTGCAGAACAGTGGGCTTCGATCATTCTTGGGTTGCGCACCAGAGGTGGCGACGGCCGAAGTTGAGGAATTTTTTGAATCCGCCGTGATCTCTGACGGAATCATTAGCGCCACCGTCACAGACACCCTCATCTCCTTCAATGAAGAATGGTTTTCAACTTCTTTCATTTACCAACTTCTGGCGCATCATCATTATCAGAGATTGATGCCGATATGAGGAAGAAAGGGGCCGGTATCTTCGCTATATCGATCGAAACCTTCAAAGAGGCTGACAAGCGAACTGCACTCAAACCATCATATCGGTTACTCCACGATCTGGTGGCTAAGTCAGTTCTTGGCAAAGGAGGATCCTTCGATGTATTGACAACAGAGAAGGTGCAAGCCATGACAGCAATCATGATGGGTCTGGCGGTAAATTGGGGCAAAGTGGTGTTTGGGGCACTGGTCAACGTAGTCCGGGCCAGGGACCGTCAGTTCAAAAACTTTGTGCCTCAAATTACAAGTATAATAAAAGAGAAGCTGGGCAGACTGGAATCGGTCCAACCTGTCTCTGGAGCTAAACTCCTCACTACGGAGTCCATTAGACAGTTCCTGGCCATCCAAGTAGTGTCCGATACAAAAACGGCAGGAAAGCGCCAAGCCCCTGATACCGCTGTTGAAAATCAGGAGACGAAGAAGAAGAAGCAGAAGAAAGAGAAGAAAGCTGACTCAAAAGAGAAGGAGACGAAAGAAAAGGAAAAGAAGAAAGTAGAGAAGAAGAAAAAGGAGAAGGCAGAGAAGAAAAAGGAGAAGGCAGAGAAGAAAAAGGCAGAAAAGAAGAAAAAGGAGGCGACCCCTGAACAGGAAGTGGCGATGATAGCTTCTGGTGCTGAAGCGGAGCCTGAGGAAACGCACCAAGGTGCTCCCAGTCCAACAACAAGTCAACAACATGAGGACCTGATCCCTGAGCCAGACACCTCAAAAGAACTGCAGGGATCAGAATCGGATGCCGAGATGCCAAATCTGGATACGGTGATATCCAACATCATCACGGACCCAATCTTAGGGCTTGAACCACTGATGGAGGCCACATCTGTGCCTGAATCTACTGCCCTGATTCCTCAATCAGCTGTCCAACGCCCAAAAGCAACCGGTATTGTCATACGGGAACCGGCTGCTTCATCGGCACCAGTTGCCCCACAAGGCGACAAAGGGAAAGGGAAAGGGAAGGCAATTGCTGTCGAGATGCCTTTCATCCCCACAAATGATGTTGGTATGGGAGTTGAGTTAACACTGAAGGATGTATGCGCACGCGCCGATGAACACATGGATGATTATGAGGAGTGGAGAAATGTAAGGCTCACTCCTCTCAAGAAGCGCATCAAAAAGGATCTGATGGCGGCTGCTAAGAAAACAGAGGACTTTCTGATGAAAAGTATGGAAATTGACGATGTTGAAGTCCTTCTGCAATCGAGAGATCTATTCAGGCTACACTTATGCTGACGTTCCTGGTCCAGAATCTGAATACCAGAGAACAAAATTTTGATATAGTCTCTCCTTCGGCAGCATCTGATCGAGCGATCTTGGCAAGCCTTGAAGTAGAACGGCTCAAGCTGGAGGACTTGTACAGAATTGAGTTCAACAAGCTGGGACATCAGTTTCCAGACTCCTCCAGCTTCCAAGTCACTGATCAGTCCAAGTCCGTGCAAGCCCAACCATCGGATCCCACCAATCCTTCAGTGTCGTCAGAACCTGATCGGACCACGCAAATCGCTGAAGTTCAAATGCAACCGATCAGGTCCCCTCCTGCTGTAGGGTCTTCCGGGATTGTCAAGGACCCGGACACTGTGTTGGCCACTGAGCCCCGGCTAATTCTTTCGGAACCAATTGAGATGGCGAGCAGTCCACGATTAGAAGAACAAGCTTCTTCAGGGACATCCAAAGACTTGGTATCTGCTCCACCCTCTCCCGTATTGGTTTCTGGCCCTCTCCAATTTTCTGCTACACCATTGCTGCTACCGGCACCGGAACCTAAGTCGGTCCCCTGCCCCACACCAATAACCACTTTGTCCTTCGAAGAAGTAGCAAAGAGGCTCCGCCCAAGTGAAGTCCCCGGCTCTTCTAACACCGGCTCAGTTCCCATGCTCCAGCGCCGCATTGAAGACTTCATGGTCACTCAGACCATGACAGATTCTAAGGTCAGGACCCTTGAGATACTGGCCAAGATTGTGCGGACCAAATCGGAAAAGGTTTATGCTGAGCAAGTCGCCACACGCACCGAATTTAAGAAATGGTGCGACAAACTCAGTGAAGATCAGAACCTTCTTCGCACTGACCTAAGGGGTGTTGAAGACACGATCCGAGAGGACCTGACGGCGGTCAAAGCTCAATTGGCAGTAATAGTTGAGCACCTGGAATCATCAGGAGCCTCCGGTGCTGCCAAAAAGGGGGAAAGTGGGAAAGGAAAGGAGCAGCAGTCATCAAGACATGCCTCAGTGCCTGATCCTAGCCCGACTCAGAGATCGAATCAAATGTCCACTATCCGGTATGCTCCAGAAGATCAGGATCGACAACAGCAAGAAACTGCTCTGCTACCGGATGATATCTTGCCAAAAATGGATTCTTCGATCAGCTCGGGCAAGGAGCTTCTGCCTCTGGAACGCATCTACAATCCTCAGTCCTTAAGGACGATAGCATGCAACCTAACTGGACAACAGCTTCAGGAGCTCACTTGGTTGCATGACAAAAAGATGCAGACGCTGTCAACTGCAAAGGCTCAGGCAGAACTGAGGAAGCTGGAGAAGAAGAAGGAAGACGACAAGGGACGATCAAGGAAGAAATAGATTAGTCCTTTACATATCTCATGTAATAGACTAGTCTGTAACTTCCATGATAAATGAAAAGAAACCTTCTTCCAGTCATAAGTGTCTAAGTTTTGGTAGTCACCGAAAAGGGGGAAATTGTTAAGGAATCAGAACCCATAACGTAAGGGGTTTCGGTGACCAAAACTTAAAACAAGCGCCCGATAATCTAAGGAACTGGCAGAGCACCTGATCTTGAACGCCTAAGGAATCAGAAACCAGTCCTCAAGAGAGGCACCCGATGTTCAAGGCTGTGGCACCTGGTGACTTACACTTAAGAGTCAGAAACTCAATTTCAGACCAGGAGCCAGAGGCCAAAATTCAAATATGCATCGATTAAGGAGAACAATGCAGTACAAATGCATTTAAGTCAAGACTGCGACCAAAGAGACGTTGGCCCGACATATACCCATTTTGGTGAAAGGCGCAGTCTGCAGAGAACCTGAACCAGGTTCTGAAACCAGCCTATTTCAGGAAAAGACATTTAATAATGTCTGGAAGCTGGTCGGAGTCTTCACACAACGGCTCAATCCCAAACAAGTATAAATACCAAGAGCGTGAAGACTCAATACAACTTTTGAACGATTAACAACACAACTCACTCACAAAAACCAAACTCAAAAGTTCTCTCTCAACTATTCATCAAGAGCGATTAGAAAGATTGAGAGATTTGTACTCAACGGACTGTAAAAAGCTGTTGAAGTTTTAGGTGGATTGTTTATATACAACTGCCTGTGTAGCATTAGATTTGGTTAGTTACTGTTAGTGAGTTGAGTGCTCCTTGTAACGTGTAAAACCAGTTTCTAGTGATAACCTTCCTTGAGGGGAAGAAGGGGAGACGTAGGAGACTTTGCTCCGAACTTCCAGAAACAATTCCGCGCACTCAAATACATAGTTACGTACAAATCGGTTACCACCCACCAGTCACATCAGAAACTGCACAAACCGAAAATACGCCAGTGTTTATTCACCCCCCCCTCTAAACACCTTAACCAATCCTAACAGGATTAATTCACGGGTCAGGTAAAAATGTCCTAATTCCACCCAACAAATAAAGTATTGGGGTTTGAACGCGTGACACCAAGGGGTAACAATACACTCCCAGTCACTGGATCGTCTCTATAGACACTTGTTAGGAATATATCATTTTTTTTAATTTTGAGTTATTTAAAATGGTAAATACATGTGTTAGGATAGTAGATCCGTGTTTTAAAATAATAATCTTTGAATATTTAAATGTTTTAAAATGAAAAAAATAATTGAGCTACAATAACTGAGGTTTTTGGAAATATATGAGCACTACGGGATTAAGCGAGTTTTGATTTTAAACCAAGCGGAAATACTCAACATAATCCTCTTAAAAATGATTTATGGGTTTTTCCAATATTTTAAAACTATGCAAGTTAAAATCAGTTTGGTTGAAGCATTTTATCAAACATTTAAAATGTTTCAACAATGCATGTTAGAAATATGAATGCAATGAGGGAACCACATGATTTGTTTCTGAAAATTATGAGATTAACTCTTCCCCTTCTTCCCCGCAAGAAATGATTTCACTAGAAGACTTTGGTACAAAACACTCACAATTTACCTAGCTAGACCCCTCTAACTAGACTCCTAGTAACTCAGCCTCAGCCGCTTTTTACAATCAACTGGAACTAATCTTTACCGCCTGCTTCTTACGTTAACAGATAGAGTTTTTCTCGGTCATTGCTCACAATCGATCGAACTTGTTTCTCCCACTTGGAGAAACAGTAGACTCAACATGATTGTGGACCGCAACCTGCACAATTCGCATAATGTTTATCGTCTGTTATGCCAAGACTAAAAGTACATGTTTTACGTCTTTGTGCGAAGACTACAAATACAATTTTAAGCCTTTGTGTTAAGACTCTCACCCAACTATTCTAGTCAAGTCCATCTCTCATATGTGTGAGTGAGGTGTGTGAATTTGGACATTGAAGCTCACTGTATCTTTTGTATCCGCATATGCTAAAGAATAACTCATCTCTTCTCCGTGCTCTTTGATCTTATTATTCTCTCTTAGATCTCTCTTTGAATGTCTTCATATTGTCTCATGGATTCATCATCTTCTTCTGTTGTTTTCTTCTGTATTATAGCCTTTTGTTGGATTTAAATAATCTATTCAATCCAGTTTGATGAACACAAAACTTATTATTTGTGTCACTAACATATATTTACTAAGTGTGCAGTTGAGCTCGGTCTGAAAAACAGATATCATATATAAGCTCAGTGCGAAAAACTGAACTGGTCAGTTCCTGGAAGAACTGGTCGGTTCCTGGAAGAACTGTCGGCTTCTGGAGGAAGTAGCTGGACTGGTCAGTTCATGGAAGAACTGACTACTTCTGGAGGATCTGGAAGAACTGATGGCTTCTGGAAGAACTGGCTGGACTGGACGGTTCCAGGAAGAGCTGGAAGGACTGATCAGTTTCTGAAGGAAAGAAACTGGTCAATTTCTGGAGGAACTGGTCGGCTCCTGGACTGGACTCATGTACAAGCCTTCACTGCAGCAAAACCAGTTCAGCGACCGGTGACCAGAAGATCAAGGCAAAGGCGACTGGTGACTTATGCTCAAGCGTCAGGAACTCAACATCAAATCAGAAGTCTGAAGTCAGATTCAAAAATGCATCGATTAAGGAGAACAATGCATTTAAGTTAAGGCTGCAGAACAAAGAGACGTTGGCCTGATGCATGCCCATTTTGGTGAAAGGCGCAATCTGCAGAGAACCTGAACCAGGATCTGAAACCAGCCTATTTCAGGGAAACGACATTTAAAGTCTCCAACAGCTACCTTTATGCGTCTAACGGTCATATCAAGAGGAGAGACTATAAATAAGAAAGAAGGGCAGCAAACAAGACCCTGGATCGATGAGCAAACAACTACACATCCAAAGAGAGATCCTAGAAAGAAGAACAAGATCAAAGAGGCTAATCAAGAGAGTTCTTCTTTCATGTGTGGGGTACAAAAGATAGAGAGAGCTAAAAGTTCAAATCCACACACCTCACTCACACAATAGAGATATGAGCGAAATAGATTAGTTAAGTGAGAGTCTTAACATAAAGATGTTAAACTATGTGTTTGTAGTCTTCGCACAAAGACGTAAAACAAGTGCTTATAGTCTTAGCATAGAGACTCTAAAGATGTGAGCGGATTGTGAGGTTGCGGCCTACAATCATTGGGAACCGATGGACTTTAAAAAGCTATCGAAGATAGTGACCTTGCGGGGCACTATGGTTGAGTGCTATGAGTTTAGTTAGCGGGAGTCTAGCTATAGAGGGTTGTACTCAAGAGTACATGTGACCGAATCTTCTAGTGGAACCTTCCTTGCGGGGAAGAAGGGGAGACGTAAGAGATTAAGCTCCGAACTTCCATAAACAAATTTACGTGTTCATCGCTCTACAAACAAGAAATCAGTCACACCCAGAAACCAGTTACTCATACACTTTACAGTTCGGTTACTCACAATATTCTACACAAGTAGCTGTTTGATTGAGTGACCGATTAACTCATTGAGTGACCAGTTAGCTCAGTAACCAAACAAGAAACCAGGTACACCCAGAAACTAGTTACTCACAGATCGATTGGAAACCGGTTTCGAGTTCAAACCGAACAAGAAACCAGTCACTCAGAAAAAGAGCGAAAAATCTCACTGTGTTTATTCACCCCGCCCCCCCTCTAAACACAGTAACCGATCGTAACACCTTTCAATCTTTATATAGTCGCTAGCCACAAAATAGCCGTTGGAAACTTCTTGACTGATTTGGTCAACGCTAGTCAACTAATCAGTTTGTTGACCAATCCAGACTGAGATGGTCAGTCCCAAACCGAATTGAGTAATCCAGATCGAGTTATCAGTTTAGATCGAAACCATTCCAGATTGAAATCAGTATGAGACCAAGACTAGTCCAGACCGAGACCATTCCGCCCGAGTTGACCATTCGGTTGACTAGCTCTTTTTTCGCATTGAACTCATATTTGACATCTACTTATCGGACCGAGCTCATCTGCACACTTGAGTGAATATGTTAGTAACACAATAATAAGTTTTGCGTTCATCAAAACCAAACTCTTAGATCTTTAAATTCAACAACATGTCACTATCTTCATATGTCGGAATAAAATTTAGGTCTCCGATACATTCTCAAACAAAATAAATCAGAAATCTCACATCATCGTATAACTTGGATTATTTTTTATGAAAAATGCTGATGACTATTATCAAATAAAAGCCAATCATACGATAATGTAGAACTTCTGACTTATTTTGTCAGAAAAAATAATTATTAATTCAAATTTGTTGAGACATATGAAATTATGACATATTTTTCAATTCTTTTGTTATGACCCGGAGTATCCCCATTCGACTAGTTATGAGCTTATGTCACACACTTCAATCGGGGGCCAGCTACAGGTTTGCGCCACAAACTCCAGGCCCCACAAGATTGGCTATGGGCTTGCCCACCACACACTCCGGGCTGACGGGACTAATCTCTTAGGGCAGGTGAAGATACCACACTCTCCATCCAATAATGACAATCAAGTTCTATAGTTGGAATCGAACTCGTGACTTTCAGACGGACTTATCGGGCATGCCCTTGGGCATATATTTTACAATTATCAAAATAATAAAATTTAAAACTAGGGACCCAAATTTACAATCTCGAATTTTGAAAGTGGTCATTCAACAAATGACACCTATAACCTGAATTTACTCGCCATTACAACTTAATCAGGAAAATAGAATTCTCAGAAATTAAAAACATTGCTCCTCCAAAATTGTTAACTGATGCATCTCTCCTTAGAAGAAAAAATGACGAGAAACTGAGCCGTGGAAAACTGAATTTGCTTTTTAAATGCTTCCATCACTTAAAATATTTACTGTGTCCCAAATTTACGTAATTGAATATTCTATGTCAAAATCGTAATTATGAAGTTGACCGTAGAGTTCTTTCACTGCATCCGACTTCATATCATGATTTTATAATTTATTTTTTATAACTTCATTGTCAACGCGAGCCGCCACTAATTTTTTATTTCTTTTATAAAAGTAATGTATTGTATGTTTATCTCGACAAAAAAAATTGAAATTAATAATCTTAACATTGATTATTGACTATGTATTATTATATTTAAGATTTCCAATTCTACAGGCTATCATATTAGAATACACATTCCATTTGAAATTTGCTTTCCTTTACGTTTATTTATTACTTGTAATCTTCAAGAAAGATGATCAATAAGAGCTGTAGCTATAATATATATATATATATATACACTTAATATCTTTATTATCGGTTTGAGCTTCATTTAATGCTAATTTGTGGCATACCGAAATTAATAACATATGCATTCATTTGTTCACAGTTATAGTATAAGTTCAAATATTTTAAAATAATATACAAAATTCTAAGAATTGTAATGACTCTCTTGGGTTCAAATTTCTGAGGGGCCCCAAAAGATGGATTGGGTCGTTACTATCTCTCGTTGGAGATAATATAAAACGTTGAATGTTTTTCTTTCTAATGAATGGTCTCCTTAAAGGAGTCAAATTGAAGTCGAACTCGCCTCATTTTCTAGGTTCGAGCTTGAATTTAACGATCATTCTATAGCTCGAGCCCTGTGATAAATAATTAGGTTGGACTCGTGAACTCATTTACTATATGAACAGAGCTCGAACCTAACGCTCGAAATATTTATATGCAGTTTATCTCAAGCTCTAACTGCTTATATAAAAAAAATCAATAAAAATAATTCATGAATAGACTAGTGAGCTTTCGAACAGTAAGCCCGAGCTCGACAGCCCTGGGTTCAACCCAAGCTTCAATCGAGTTGCTCACCATATACGTCAAATTTAGGGTCAGTCCCGAGCTTGAACTCAAGCCAGGCATGACCCTTCAACTGTGACTAGGGATGTCAACGGGGAATATATGGGGCGAGGATCTAATCCCCATCCCCGTCGAATAAACGGGGACAAAATTGTCCTCATCCAAGACGTCGCGGGGATCCCCGCCCTGCAATATTTTCTTTTAAAATATTATTTATATTATAATATATAATTAGATTAGGGGTGTAAACGAGCCCAGCTGCTCGCTCGCCGCTCGCGAGAAACTCGGCTAAAGCTTGATTCTAGTTCGGTCAAAAGCAAGCCCGAGCTGACTCTTTAATAATCGAGACGAGTTTCGAGCCTATCATATCTGGGCTCGTGGCTCGTCGAGCCTACACTTTTGTTTTTAAATATATTAATATATATTAAAATAAGTATTTTTATTTACTAATATATACCGAACTCGAGCTCGAGTTCAAATACCTCAGATTACACTAACCTTATTGGACTTATTGAGTCGAGCCGAGCTCTATTATTTTTAATCGAGCCGAGCATTATTATTTTTAATCAAATACCTCAAATTTTATTTTAAATATTATTTCTCTATTATAATTATATAAATGGAGTATTTTAGTACGGGGATCCCACGGGCGAGGAGTATAATCTCCGTCCCCGCACCGCTGGCAACCCTAACCGTGACCCATACTGAAACCGGCTTAAGAATTCAGTATCATTTGACCCGACCCAATTTATAGCAATTTCTACTGCTTGCTAGGCATCATCATCCACTTCACTCATTAGACGTTGGGATATTTATAAAAACATAACTCAATGTTTTGATCATCAATCAAGGCAGCAGAGAAGACAAGCACACATTGCACGATTCTAACAGCAGTATCAAAATGTCTCTCGAATAAGTAGAATCAAAGTGTCCTCATGGAGAAGAATATATTCCAGATGGTTTGTGATGACTTTTGCATTGCAATCAAAATTAAAATTTTATTAACCTGACGATCAAAAGACGGCATTTCGCTCTTAACTTTTCTGGGCCTTCGGAATATCGAGATCTCGGAAAACTGGGCTGTCGACTCCAACTCCCATTGCGTTGAGGCCATTGTCGACGTAAAGTACAGTCCCCGTTATAGCAGAGGCCAACGGCGATGCAAGAAAAGCAGCGGCGTTCCCAACCTCGTCTGTTTGCATTTTGTTTCTCAGATTTAGTAAGTAGTCAGTCAGACATTAAATATGAATTCTTGGTTGTAAGGTCCTATATTAGTAGTGTGACCATGCCAAGTGTTATTACACCTGGGAACTCTAGGCCAACCACTTTATGATCAAGAAAGGGCTTTATTACAAGCAATAAGGTAATAAAAACTCACCAGCAGTGAGTTCTTTCTGCAAGGGAGCGTTCTCCAGTGAGTAGTCAATCATCATGTCGATGAAACCGATAGCTTTTGCAGCGCGGCTTCTCAGTGGGCCTGAAGCATTTGGACGCACAACGATTAGTGGCTAAGTGATGTTTGTAAGACGCTTTAATCTTAAGGACATCAAATGAAACAGAAAAGAGCAAGAAAACAACGTATGATTCGAAAATAAAAATATACCAGCAGATATGGTGTTAACTCTGATGTTGCTTTTCCTTCCAGCTTCAAAAGCAAGGACCTAAAAGACCATGTATTGATTGTGATGTGTAAGAATGGGTGACGATGAGATTAAATGATGGATAAGGGAGTGCCCACCTTTGTGTCACTCTCAAGAGCGGCTTTGGCTGAACTCATACCACCGCCGTATCTTCGAAATGGACAAGGTAAAGCTATTACATAAGAGGAGGTCTCGTAAGATCATATTGCATTAAGGAAAATGAGGTGATGTCCTACCCTGGAATTATCTTCTCAGATGCAATATATGTCAGTGAAATCGTGGCGCCGCCTGCGAGTTAAACGAATATTCATGAGCAATCGAATAGTATTCATAATTCTCGTTTATTATGATGACGACGTTATGAATTGGTGGGTAAATATAATTATATATAGATGCGTACCGGGATTCATGATGGGAAGAAAATGCTTAAGAAGAGAGACGAAAGAATAGCTCGACGCAGAGACAGCTGCGAGATAACCATATCTAGATGTCTCGAGAAGAGGCTTACTCACCTGTATTATGTCCAAACATTTTAAGCTTAAAAGATTCATCATAAAGCAAAAAATGTTCACGGACAACGTTTATCCCATGAAGTTCATGTATAGGAAGGACAAAATCTTTAACAGAGATGACAAAAAGAAAACACCTCGGGACCATTGGCAAGTGAATGCACAAGAATGTCAATTGTGCCGAAATCCTCTTTAACTGATTCAGCAACTTCCTGCCAACAAACATAACAAATATTATTACCAGTGAGTTAGACCATTGACTATGTCCCATAAGAAAGTTGCGTTTGGGGAAACAATGAAAAGAAAATGAAAGAAGGGCACAGACCTTCACGGTCCATTTTGTCGACCCCGCATAGCGTTTATTTGTTTTCACCTGCATCGTGATGATAAAATAAAAAGATCAAGGCCAATATTCCACGAACTTTCACGAAATTTCAGAATATTACATCTTCCGGGACATCCTCTGGAGAGTCATAAACTGCGTCCAAAGGATAAACTTTCGTAATCTCCATCAAAGAACCATCAGGCAACCTACAAAAAAACGCAAGCAATCCATAAATGGAGCTAGCTATTATTACAGAGCACGCCTGCACTGGCCACGAGATAAAGTTCTTACACCCGTGATTCATCAAACTTCCCACGCCTTAGGCTGGTCTCAAAGATATTCAGTGCCTAAAAGATAAAGACTTATGTTACACATGAACAAATATCTTACAAAGGAGAGACTACAGTCGGTATACATACAGGAACCCATGTACCAACTAGAATCTCTGCACCAGCCGCTGCAAGAGATTTCGCAATTGCCCAACCATACCCATTATCATCAGCTATACCAGCAATGAATGCCCTCTTTCCTATAATCAATTCAACATATGTTAATAAAATCCACTTTACAAAGGTTAAAAAAACATACGAGGTTCGACCTCTTAGATCAACAGGCAACCCTGGCAAAGTTTGATTCTCGCTCGCTCCCGAAGCTGCTTTAATGACATGCCTATCGTATTTCAATCGACTGAAGTTTTTGCTCATGGCAAAGGGATGCGTAGCTGATATGAGAGACGAGCTCCTAAGCATGGTCCAAGGCCTGCATTTCGTTTCCTCACCAAAACATGCGGTTCTTGGCTTGGAAGTAGCATGAGATGCGGAGATGTAAGGCTTATGTGCGACGATGCGTGCATTTGGAGTTGTAGTAGCAGCCATATCTGCTTTTTGTAGAGGAAATGACATAGCATTAGCTTCGATTATAAAAGTGAAGGCTGAAAGCACAAAAAAGAATAATGAAATTAGAAGAAACGATTAAAATCAGAACCAAATGATATGACACATAATCAGTTTGGGGATTAAGCATCAACATATCGTTCTTTCGCCAGAAATAGTACGTGTTAAAACCGTAAAGGGGCAGGAAAACGAAAGATGCCAACAAATTACAGTCTAATTGGATGCACAGGCACATAAAATGCTACCATTTTGTTTTGTTTCGAATATAACATCTCTAAAAGATTCCCGAGAAAAAACCATTGCTTGAAAATCAATATAATCGGACCACAACAGCTTACAATGATAAATCTCCATCATATGAAACTCTAAAATCTTCCTCTTACCCAAAAAAACACACCTTTAAATTAACTCAACAGATTTATGCATACATATATCTTCAGAAGAAATGCAGTAAACCTCAAATGGTCTAAGGAATAATAGCACAAGGAAACAGAAAAAAAAAAATAATATTACGGGTCAACACGAAATTAGAAGCTGGATTCTACAGACCCATAACGAAACGATTTCACATCTGCAAAGCTCCTGCATTTCTTACAAACAGAAAACTTTGAGATCAAGACCTCACCTTTCTTGACGATGTTTGGCGAGGGTATGCTAAACAATGGATTCTTTTTCTTTCTTTTTTTCCTTGTCTGAAATGTGGGTTATTTACGAAGACAATGCGCCTGAAAAATAGTGTAGGGGTTCGATGAAAACTATGTTGTGAGGTTTTGTTTAGTTAGATGTTCGACTGTTGAGCAGCTTTGAATGTGCCGCTGCTGAGTAGGCCAGAGGCATTGAATTACGGATGTGCCCTTATTACGTGGGCTTTTCGTCATGATATTCGTGAACTAGTTAAGTGGGCCAGTCCATTGTGTTGCACATAAAAGGCCCATATACAATGAACAATCTATCGTTACAGTTACACGCCATATAATTTTACTTGACATATCGTCATCAATTTACTTTGACAACATACACAATCAAAGTCATACATCATACACAATCAAAGTCATGCATGTAGATAGTAAAAATCAATCATTCTTGGTTGAAATTGATATGAAAGGATGACACCAAAAGACAAATTGTAGAATAAAAAGAAAACATGATTTAATAAGTGAAAAAAAAATTACGTGAAAATCCACGAGACCAAAAGGACTATCAAATCCACTGACTACTTTAATTGTATGAGCTACATCATATCGAGTCCAAATCATCGCGTATATCAAATTACCCATGATATATGAATAGGGAACTCGGTGCATAACTTCTCTCACTTTATCGTCTATAAGCGTGTCATTCTCCATCTTATAAAAACAGCAAGGGGATTGTCAACATCTGTTTCGCTTTCTCCATGTTAAATCAATGCAACACTTTTTAAATGTATTTTTCATGAGATAACTACAATTTTTTCTCTTTTCGATCACATGTGATTCTCATATCAAGAACGCATTCAGCTGGCTCCAAATCTTTCATCGAGAAAATTTTGCTCAAATCCTTTTTCAACTTATAGATTCGAGATGGCAAAGAACCTTCAATAAGTATATCAACAATATATAACAATAAAATCATGAAATCATAATCTGAGAATCTCTACACAATGGTCAATATCATTCTTCATATACCCTTCTTGAATCATCATTGATTCAAACTTTTATACAATTGTCTCAAAGCTTGTTTCAAGCCATACAAACTCTTCTTCAATCCGTAGAATTAATTTTTCCTTTCTGCACAAAACCTTAAGATTACTCCTATAAATTTCCTCCATAAATCAGTATGAAGAGAAGCAGTCTTGACATCAATCTTTTCAATTTCAAAATCAAGACTCGATGCCAAGCCTAAAACGAAATGGATCGAAGTTATTTTTCGCAACTGGCAAAAAAAAAAAAAAACTCACTAAAATCAACCTCGTTTCTAACTGAAACTTTAACAACCATGTGAGTGTTCTTCACTCTTAACCTCGTCGATCTACTTGTTCTTCAAGGCCCTTTTACAGTTAGAAAACTTCACCAGTTCATATGTGTCATTCACTCCTAAAGAATGTAACGTCTTTCATATAAGCAATCCACTTATCTTTTTTCGGAATCTCAATGGCCTCTTTATAACTTTCAGGCCCCCCTTCACTAGTAAGAAGCACAAACTCATCGGATGAATAATGAGTCGAAGGTCGTTTCTCTCCTGTAGACATTCTACTATAACTTTCTAGTAAATCAACATGCGTCTCCTCTCCTGCTGCTCAACACTATAGGCAATATGATCATCAACTTGATGATTTCAACTTCGCACAAATTTGGTGTAAGTATGTGATTCAAATCAATCCATTGGTCATTTTTAATAATTGACTTTTCAGATCTATCGATATCTTCAATTGGCCGATCCTTCATAAAGATAACATCACAGCTTTTGGTAGGAATCTTATCAATGGGATCATAATATATGTAGCCAAATTCATCATCTTCAAAGCCAAGAAAAACCCATTATCTTGTTTTGGTATCCAACTTCGATATTTCATCTCTCGAGATATGCTCATAACATTTGTATCCAAAAACTGTAAAGTGATCATTGGAGACATTCTTACTATACCAAACCCTCTCAGGAACATAGCCTGCAAAGCAACTGTGGAGTCAAATTAATAATGCAAGTAACAATATATAAAATCCACACCCCAAAATTGTTGAGGAAACTTTGCTTCTGACAACAAGCATCTGACACTCTCCATCAATGTTCTGTTCAGCCGTTCAGCCAAAACATTTAATCGAAGAGTCTTCGGAGGTGTTTTCTGATGCCTAACTTCATGTCATCGACAATATGCATCAAGTGCTCCGTGATATTCACCCTCATTGTATGTTCTGATTCAGTTTAAGTTCTTCTCTATCTCCCTATTAATGGAAATATGAAATTCAATGAAAGTATCATGTACTTGATCCTTCAATCTCAATGCTCGGACATTGCGAATGATCATTAATAAATCTCAAAAAATAAGAAGCAGCAACGATTTCACCTTCAAAGGACCGCACATATCTGAGTAAACCAACTCAAGCAAAATGTCCTTGTGAGGTGGATGATGGTGAAAAGAAACTCATTTTTTCTTTTTAAGTAAGCAATGCATACATCTATCTAACTTAACACCTTTCAAGTCCAGGAGTACATTCTTCTTGACCAAACAATAAAATCATTTTCTCACTGATGTTACTTAATCTCTAATGCCAAAGACTGGAAGAATTCTTGCTATCAACTGCATTCACACCATAGGCCAAAACATAAGCATTAAACCAATACAAATTTAAAAATTTCTTATCACGACCACAATAAAAGAGCCTCGAGTTATCTTCCAGTCCATCACCAAACTAAAAAGAATAACTCTCGTCGTCAAGCTTTTCGATAGAAATTAGATGAATCGAACCCCCGAAGCATATCTGGCGTCCTTTAGTACCAACTTCAAACCCGATCCCGCGTCCAAGCAAATAGTGTTGATGCCTACCACATTTGCTAAACTAAACCATCATTGCCCCTTCAAAATTGCCCAGAGTGTATGTTACAAAGAATTTCCAATTGGTTGTAACATGATAAGTTGCACCGCTATCTATGATTCAACCAGTCTCGTCGTTTACAAGTTTGATTCCATCATAGAGTAATCAGAAATAACAAGGTTATTAGTATAGTGGTGGTATTCACGTGATCATCATCATCATCATCATTCTTTGAGTGTTTAATAGCATTTCTTCCCTATTGCTCGCTCCTCTTTCAACTTAAAACCGTATGTCTTGATATTCATTCCCTTTCTTTCTACGATAGTGACATTGAAAAACCCGGTAGTTCGATCTTGACTTGGTTCTTTCTCCGCTCTTGTCTCGGTTGTTGTTATGACTTTGACCCGCATTTCTACTTCTCCCACTACTTTCAGTAACTAACACCTAGTACCTTGCATTTTTCTTCTCACTTTCTTAGTCAAGAAACCACTCAAAGGTTAGCAATGCGTTGGGAGCCCAATTGGAAATTAGCTTTGAAGCTTTTCCACGAATCAGGGAGAGTATTTAATAGCCATAAATCGAGGACTTCATCTTCAAACTTCACATCAATGCCTTGCCTGACAATTGATCAAAACATCCTTGAAACTCATTTATGTGGTCTAAAATGGGCTTGCTTTCTTCATACCACAAATGCATAGCTTGCTTCAAAAGAAACAATTTATTGTTGCCTATTTTCCATAAAGATTGACTCTCTCATTCACAATATAATTCAATACATTGTCTTTAATTGCCGAATAAAATTACATACTTGAATATGCTCAAATTCACATTCGTCATCGGTTTTTAAATCAGGCTTTGAGGAAACAAAGATCGGAAGATGCAATTTCTTACAAATAGGAGATCCTTCATCTCTCCTTTCCATTTGTGATAATTCACGTTGTCTAAACAAATCATTTTGATCAAATTTGCCTCCATTCGTCAATGATGGAAAGAATACTGACTAAGCCAACCAAAGTTGTGATACCACTATAATATGAAGGATGACACAAAACACAAAGTTGCTATTAGCAATCCATTAAACAAAAAATATTGTGATTTATGTGGAAAAATCACTTCGATGTGAAGAGGTTAAAAAAAACCCCACGATACCAAAAGGTCCGTCAAATTCGCTAATCACCAAAAAGAGTAAAATATATCGCCCTAAAATTTCAAAAGAGATATGGGCAGCAAAAACTCAATGCAAGATTAATAGATAGAAAATGTAATGAATTCAGCAATGACTTTGAAAATTCATAACTCACAAATTGGATCTCAAAATATAAAATTCTCTAAATAGAATGAAGTTTGATGGATCTTCTAGCTCCAGTTAAAATTCAGGACAACCGAACACTGTTTGACCCAGAGAAATCCGAACTGCCGTTTTTTGAAAATGTTGTTGAAGTTATCACTTTGTTTTGTCTAATTTGTGTTCCTTTTTCTAAAAATTGCAGACTACCCATGATTGCTCTATTGTTCGCTCTATTTTGTTGTCAAAATGGGCCAAATAACTTCTCTAACTGAGCTTTTATTATAGATAGTTAGAAGCTCAAACCCAACAGAAATCATTATTTGAAATTTTGATATGGTTAAAAAGTGGAGCTTCTTGAGCGATATACACATGTTTTGCGGAACGGTTTTGAACATCTTTATCGAAACTTCTCAGACGAAGTTGATCGACCTTGTCTGCACGCATCAAGCTACGACAACGACACCTTAAATATGGATGTCAACAGGTAGACCTGCTTAGACACATACCCTAACTCGATTGTCTCGAGTAACTAATTGGTATAGATCTGACTCATGAAACGATTCTTATCTGCAGAATCAGACACATTTAAGATCAAATGGGTCTTTAATGAATATTTTTTGTCATCTCTAATTAAAATCCACAATTGATTAGGACGGATCGTTACGAGCCCCGCCTGTATTGGTGGCCTTGGGTGGGACGCTGCCAAAAGTTGTTCTTCTTTTCTAGTTATAAAAATGAAAAATTTATTTCTAAAATTCATTATTATTTATGAAATAATAGGCAAAAACTATTAAAAATGTAATTAATTTTTGTTTCAAGTATAAGATATTGTGGAGAGCGACTCTTTTGAACATTTTGACGCATCATTAATTATTCTATTACATACATGATATTCATTCTTTTCAATTTATTATTATTTAATTCACGGTCGAAATTAGAAACCTTTTGTTCGGCTCCTATAAAAGCCGGCAAGAAATAGATTTGTATCCTAACCGCATAAAAGGCAAGGTTTGAAACAGTCCTCGAAGTTCCACGTGGCAACCAAATGATCCAACTTAGTCTTATTTATTATATGCAATAAATATATCACTTAGAACGGTTAATAAATAAATAAATAAAAATAGAAATCAACATGAATGATTGGTTGGGGGAGGGACTTGTGTGGGCCGGCCCGAACGGCACGCACGAAGAAAGCGTGTCTTTGTGAGCTGACGTCATAAATATCCATTTTGGGCCTATTGACTGGGCTGGCTGGCTGATACGCATCTCTGACTCTGACATACATCCACGTGCTCATCCAACGGTCACGATCTTCTTATACGTAATTCTCCCCCCCCCCCATCCACGTGCTCATCCAACGGTCACGATCTTCTTATACGTAATTCTCCCCCCCCCCCACCCCCCCCCACGCTTGCCATAAATTTCAATAAAAGAATGAATTACTACATACATATAAGAGATTAAAATTAAATATAATTGAAAAAATGGCAAACATTAAGGTTGTCATACTCGTATGTTTCGTTTAAATCAAATATGTATCACTATCGCAGGAAATAAATTAGGAAAACTGACAGGCACTGAAATTAAGTAGTAAGTCTGAAAAATGAGTAAACCATTAATTCAGTTGGATAATATATATTTTATAATAATGCCGTCTGATATTGCGGAGCATTTGAAACAACTGCAAAGGACAGATATATCTTCACTGTCAATTATAGCTAATATATTATTAAATAAAATATATAAAATGGTGTCAACATGGATTTATAAAATATATAGTTCGGCTATAGGGGAAAAGCTGGTAAGTTATTAGCTGTTTTAGAAGAAAACTGTCATTTATAAACACTAATGAAAAAAAAAAGGGCTTGTGTAATTAACTTATGGGAATAAATCTATACTATTTATAAAGCGGGTATACTAGGTATTATTCAATTAATTTGGCCTGCCACATCAAAGTACAAATTTACCCTTCTATAATTTATTTTGTTCAAATTATATCACTATAATTTTTTTCTTTTATATACCTAATAATATTACAATTAAAATTAAAATTTCCTAATTTAAAGTTTTCAAATTAATAACAACTCTTAAAATAAAATTTGCACACACACACACCAGTGGTTGAGTACATGACTCCCAATATATAAGTAACTGGTTTAGTTTGGTTGAGTACATGACTCCCAATATATAAGTAACTAGTTTAGTTATCTATGTGGATTTGAAACGATACACATATATAAAAATGATCAGTACCACTAGAAGTTGGAGTCGTCTCATAGACGATGATTTGAGGCTCGACTTCGATTCAGAGTGAAGTTAGTCGTGTATAGTGATTACAATGGTGTTGTGTGGGAATACCTAAAAAAAATTAAAAGTAAAAAAAAAAAATATCTTGTTTATTTTGCAGTTGAATTAAATTAAACGTTGTGCATCAACTTCTCTAATATCCATCGTTTATATTAAATATCGATATATATACATACATTAATTGTTCTTTTCCTTTTACTATTTTCTCTTTGTACATTTGTTCTCATATTCATAAATAAGTAAAAGTAATAAATAATATTTTCTCATCCCACCTTTATATAATATATATATACATAAGCATCCTCCCATTATTTCTCTCCTCTTCTCAAAGAAATAACTCCACCCTTTCAACTCTCTCCGTACATAAGCATCGTTCTAGTGTGTGTGTGTGTGTGGGGTTGAGCTTGCGATGACGACAATGGAAACACAGAAAAGTATACAAAAAAACACTCCGCCATTACTATCCATGCACAAGAAATCACATATCATTATATCAAAGCCAAAGCCGAAAATCCGAATAATCCACATATTCGCGCCTGAGATCATCAAGACAGACGTCGACAACTTCAGGGAGTTAGTGCAGAGGCTCACGGGCAAGCCCATGGATGATCGCAAAGAAAACGATTCGAATACGATGAAGCCATCATCAAATATTATTTCAAGGAAGAAGGAGGAAGATCATCCGAGAAGCTTAGTGTATTCATCTTCTACTTCTTCTTCTTCGAACGACGTGAAGGTGGAAATGGCCGTGAGGGCTGGACTGCAATTTGGAGAAAGATTAAGGGGTGAAGATGAAATATGGAAATTTGCGAATTCGGGCGGTGGATTCTTGAGTGGTTTTGGTGATCATCGTCATCAGTTTGATGGGTTGTTCATGGAAGAGATTTATGACGATGGTGATGATGATGATGATGATGGTAAGTTTCCTCTTGTGATGGAATGTACAACAGCTTCAGCAGCATGTACTACTAGTCAGAGCTTTAGTTAATTGAGGTTTTTCATTTTCTATATTAGGAAGATGTTTGATTAATTATCGTATTAGCTTAATGTTTTGCTGCTATATGTGTTGTGTTGTGTGTATATTATATATTTAGAACTAATTAATTTATGTGTAGGTTAAATTTCTTGATGTTCATTTCATTGCGTCACCTTTTTTTCTTTTTGTTTCTATAATCGAGGTAGTCGGTTGATGCTTTCTGCTTGTTTTTATCTTTATTTGGCTTAATTCACATTATTTTATTTATTCCATAATAATGGTTAAATAAGAAAAAAAACGTATATGTAGATTTAGGTGGATTTTGTTTAGTGGCATATCATTTACTCATCTATGAGTATGATGAAATACGCGGAATTGCTCATGTTGACTTGGACATATAAGAGATTATCACAATGAAAAAATATAATTGAAGAGATAATGAAAAAGACTGAAAGTCTATGTCAACATAAAATAAATTAGTTTTTCCTAAGTGCCGTCTAAAAAAAATCATGTTTTATGAAGCAAGCCAACTCCTAAACATATATTTGATCAAATATTAAATAGGGACATGAGTCACGGATAACGTTTGATTTTGGCAAGAAATTACTAATTATCCGGTAAAATATTATAATAATGATAATATTTATTTTTCTCACCAAATCTAAGAAAGGAGAAATCCTTTCTTTTGCTTCCCAACAAATTTCACTCTATATTCTTGTTAGAGCTGTCAGTTTGGCCCGCCCTGCCCCGCCAAATGGGCGGGCTGGGCCGGGACTTTTAAGGCCCGCCAGTGAGCGGGCCTGAACGGGCTAGCCCGCGTGGGCTGCGGGCATTGGCGGGGCGAGCCAACCCGTGGGCCGGCCCGCCTAATATTAATAATATATTTATATATATATTTTAATAATAAAATAGCATTAAAAATATATTTATATATATTTTTTAATAATAAAGTAACATTAAAAATTTAATTTTTAAGGTTTATAATAATAAAATATATTTTAATTTTTACCTTGGCGGGCCAGGCCCGCCTGGCCCGCAGCCCGCCAATGTGGCAGGGCGGGCCACTATTTCCTAGCCCGCCCCGCCCCGCCAAATGGCGGGCGACGGGCCGGCCCGTCCCGCCGGTCCGTTTTGACAGCTCTAATTCTTGTAATAAGACTGATAGTATCGTCTTTAAACCACTTGCTGGCCTCCTAAATTAGCAACACAAATTGAGTAGATTTCAATATTTTTTTTAATACTAAATTATAATCTCTAAATCAGGGCCAAGTGACTTTTTTATATATTTTCTTTAGTATATCTATAATATATATAAATATATATTTATTTCCTTTTTTTCAGAAACCAACATGAACAAGAAAAGAATTGTAAATACCTACTCTGACAACAACCCTTTTTACTTGTTCTTACCCATACCAACAACCTCAGTAAACATTAACTTGCACTCCCTTTAACGGAAAGAAAAAATAATATTCAAGATTTACTCAATCTTTTAGATCGTTGAGGAGATATGAATCACTTTATTACGACTTGATCGAGTTTATCACATTAATTCGTTTACACCGAAATAATTGAAAATATTTTATTGTAATAGCTTCTAATATATACTAGGTTATGTACGGTTTTGCTAAGAAAAGGAAAGTTTATTATATGCCACTAATTTCAAGCTTATATTTTCTCCTTCTTTCTCCTATAGATTAGGAGAAATCAGAGATAACAAAGAACAACTTTTACACTTGATCAAAACGACAAACTTGAAAATCTTTGACAATAATTTCAAACTGATCTGTTTTTCCCCTCTCTAAGTGCTCTCCTGCAAACGTTTCTTCCCTTCAGCTTGACAATTAAAGTTGGTATGCTTTAGATGCGGTGACCGAACAAGGATTTGTATTATAGGGATCGGAAAACGGTTATAATATAAAATAATAAAAAAATATCAAGTTCGTAGAAAATCATTCAGGTATCCTATACTCTCATAAGGACAAGAATGGATTACATTAGGTAAAAGTAGTTTATAGGGTTCCATATCTTGAAATCTTTGTAAAATTGTTTCATTTGCGGCACTTGAAAATATTTCTTTCTCGATGTAACATATCGATAAACCCGAGAGAAAGTCATCATCCATCTTGTTACGTAAATTGTGCTTGATAATTTTCATTGCAGGAAATGTTCTTTCGACAGTAGTTGTTGCAACTGGCCAGATCAATGCCAACTCTAGAGGTCGGTATAGCAGGATCATACATAGTTTCATATTCCATATCAAATCAACCATGTTCTTTGCAAGCTCTCGAAGTTCATTAAACGCTTTGTTATCTTTCACATTCAAAATATATCGATCTAGTTGTATTCTTAAACGACATAAATCAATTTCAGTAACATCTTCTGAATATGACTTGGCACGTGTTAGTTCCTTTCACGATTAAAATTCTGAAATAAATCTCTGGGATCAAGGGATGATATGTATAGAAACAACTATGTATTCGATTTAGAAAATTTATCGTCCACCTCATTAAAAACTGATCAACAACCTAAGATCATACAAAGAAAAAATTATTATTTTATAAAAAAAAAAAAAAAAAGAGTAAACATCAAATTTGGTGATTATACTATAATTACGTCATACTGTTGGTGCTCAAATGTTCAAATATGCCGTTTTGGTTCCTAAACTTTGCAAAATCGTTCCTTTTTTGTTCTTAACAAAAAAGGAACGGTTTTGCAAAGTTAAGAAACCAAAACGGCGCATTTAAAAGTTTGACCACCAACAATTAGAAGTTTCTTGGGATAACTCTTGAAACAAAAAAAAAGTTCAAAAATCTCTTGGTGATCGAAGTTGAATTTTATATAAAGTTTACACAATAGCATGTAACTTTTAAATGCGTCGTTTTGGTTCCTGAACTTTGAAAAATTGTTCATTTTTTGTTCTTTTACCGGTTCTTTAGGTCAAAAGAATCAAAAATGAAAGATTTTACAAAGTTTAGGAACCGAAACGACACATTTGAAAGTTTAAGCACCAATAATGAGACTCTGATATAGTATAAGCATCAAATTTTCCTTTTACTCAATAACTAAGCTACAAATATAGATAAACTAAAATATTATTATAATATATTATATACCTAATAAAAAATATCAACTCGAAAATGATGGAGATAGGTCTATGATTCATTATCAACTGTCATCTGAACTCGTCCTGGAATTACATATTTGGCACACAAATTTCATTTTCGAAACAAAAAGTAGCGACTTCTTTCATTAACAAATCAAACTCGTTATCTCTATAATTCTTGAAATCATTCTTCACATTCTGAATCAGTTGCACAACAATACCTATATATTGATTCATTAACTGTAGGGCTTGTGAAAAGTTACTTGTTCGTCCTAATAAATTGAACATTAAATGAGCAATAAATCCAATTTCATATGTTTCTAGTTTCTCATCCAAACTCAAAATGGTTTCCACTTTTAGAATCAGTCACATCTCTAGAATTTGAAGAAAAAAAAAACTAAAAAGCAATAAGCAATTCTATTAATGGTTTTCACAACTCTAAAAGTCTATGTACTGTCTTAAAATGGGATCTCCAACGAGTATCATTTGGCCGTGTTAAACTTATTTCTTGATTTGTTTTCGTTTCCTATCGAAATTTTTTCCCATCTCCACACGTTTGATATACACATCATATTGTTTTTGTCGAATATCATCTGTTCTTTTACATGAAGCTCCAGTAATGTTGGCAATTATACCAAGATAATCACAAAAGTTTCTCACGCTTGCATTTTTCGGTGATGTAGCTACAAGTACTAACTGTAGTTCGTGACCAAAGTAATGGATATAAAATGTGCAATGTGATCATCTAAAATTTCTAAAAAAAATTCTTCAGCCCGTTAAAATCACCCATATTGGATGCCCCGTTGTAGCCTTAGCCTCTTAGTTTAAACACTGGTAATCCAAGTTTCGCAAATAAATTATCTATAGCACTTTTCAAAGATGATGCAAAAGTGTTATAGAACTACCGCAAGAAATCGTTCTCGTGATCATTCACATACGTCAAAACAATTGACATTTGTTCATTTATAGATCTATCACGTGGCTCATAAATCAAACCTTTCGAAAGCTTCAATATTGATTTATGTATATACACTTGTAGTTTTTATTTTTATTTTTTTTAATAATCATCCACTAAGCTGGTCATTTACTTGCATCCACCGTGTGATTCAATTCTTAATACCCCCTCCCGCAAGGTTCAGTATGAACATAATATAGTTGCATTTTAGCCTTGAATTTGCTCTAAACGAAACGTCACTCGACATTCATTTCCATAAACACATGTTTTACAGAATCTAAGTTGTGTAATCATGTATTTTCCTAACAAATATTGCTTAGATAGTTCTTATAAACATCTCTTGCTTACATATCCTAATCTTCTACGACATATCTCATCCGAGTCCATATTTTCTTATGAAGAATTCACATGTACCACAAGAGAGACATTACCAGTTAAGGAAGAAATCCGGCCTTTTTTACTTGTTCGGTATAACTAATGATTCACCAATCAGTGTCGCTATCCATTTTTCTATTTCAATTTTATATACCTCTCATCATCTATAGTACCAAAAGATATTATGTTTCTTTTAAGGTTATGAATGTTCCTGACATTGTTCAATGTAATTCGAGTTCCAATTGATAGTGCAAGATATGTCATTCCAATTCTAATAACTTCAAGTGATATGTAATCTCTTAGCAATAGTTTTTCTCCATTTAATTCCATAAAATCCTGTATCCATAGCTTGTTACAAGTCTATGGTATGAGAGTTCCGAGCCAGATATCTAAGAATTTGTTCAGAGCTTACTTGTGATCATCAAAACAGCAGTTGATTAATAACCATAATTGATCATTGAAACATCTACGATTTTCTTTGCCTTTCCTCTATCATTCTTTGATCTTTGAGGACAATTCCTTTGGATGTGATCCTCCTCATTACAGTGATAACAATGTTTGATCTTTATATGATATATGTTCCTCCACATTTTCAATAGTCAATTTCAATTTGTTGAAGTGATCTAGCTATTCATCCATACTCTAATCATCTTACATTCGAAAAGAATAAAGTGCTTGCTTCAAGTAGAACATTTTAACGAGTGTTTTTTGTTAAGTTAGAAGCTTTTGTCTTCTTTGACTTTTAGAAACAGCAAGCGAACATCAACGAACAGAGTGAATCAAATCATAAGTCAAGGCACGTGATTACATGCTCTCCTGAATACGAAATTACCATGTTAATTCCTACAATTATGGTAATGTCTTCGAGATACAACGACTTATATTTAGTGTATAGCGGTATCTCAAATACACTAAACTTCGATGAACACTACTCCTATTTTGGGACTAATAAGGACACGATATGCTTCGATTCTATGAAATTCAGAGAATTATTTGTAGAACTTTTTTAATTATTTGAATGATCACTCATCTAGGCTATTTATAGATGTAAAAAAAACATCACCAAGGTTATCATGTTCAAAAGGTACATTTCTAAATGTATCGCTTTGTGTGGATAAATGTATCGCTTTGTGTGGATAGGCATCTCATGACTTAAGAAAGCCAGCCTTTCACACATGCTATTAGACTTAATCTTAGCCACCCTTTCAAATAACATTTTGGTTGTTTCATTTATGACATCTAACAATCCCCCACGTAAATGAAATTAATGCATGTATGCAATATTTGAGAGTCCCAACAAACCATCGTTGTATCAAGAAAGATAGCTTATGGCTTTGGACATTCTTTAGTGAAATACTATATAATACACTGTACGATTAGTAGCGCGATGCATTGAACATACCGGCCATTTGTGTGCACAAAGACAACAGTACTCACATAATGATAGCTATAACAATTTCTTGTCCTTACTTTGTGTCCATTTTACCCCTGAACCATATCTCGATTTGGTAAGTCTTCGTTTATAAGTTGTCAATTTACGTATTCACTTACGTAGATGATTCTAATATAAAAAAAAATATTATGTCTTACTCCACCCTCAGCTATAGAAATCATCCTAGACTTAACCTCAACACTTAGACAGATTTCACACTTGTCGGTTCTTTGAAATTAGGTATTATCAAGTATTTCACTAAACTCTCAAAACTTAGTTTTTCCATTGAAACAAGGTTTCGGAATCTCTCATTCTCAAGTTCGGATTACTGCTAAGACTGGTCTTATATTGTGAATTGTAATCACATTCCTCTAACCAACCACTTTGTACATTTGATCTCGGTTAATGCCATTAGTTAGTGGATCCGCTAGGTTTTCCTTTGACTTTGCACAGTGAACCGAAATAACACCATTCAGTATCAATTATCTTATGGTATTATGTTTCCGACGTATATGTCGAGACTTACCATTGTACAAGCTACTTTGCGCCTTTTTGATTTCGGATTGATTATCACAATATATCATCACGGCGGACACCGATTTATTCCAACATGGAATATCTTCTAAGAAATTTTTCAGCCATTCAGCTTCTTCCCCGGCTTTGTCCAGAGCTCATACTCCATCATGGATCTAGTTTTACATGTTTGCTTAGACGATTTCCATGAAACAACTCATGCATCTGTAGTGAATACGTAGCCACTCGTGGACTTTCAGTCTTTCGTGTCCGATATTCAATTTGCATCATATTATCCTTCAATTACTATTGGATGTCTTGTATACGTTATTCTCAAGTTCTTTATACGTTTACAGTACCCGAATAAGCGCATTCCAATGCGCGTAGCTTGGGTTGCTCATGAACCTACTTAGTTTGCTCACTAAATAGGCTATATCGGAGTGTGTACAATCCATCAAGTACATCAAGCTCTCAATTATTCGTGAATATTCTAGCTGGGCAACATGTTCATCTCTATTTTTAGCTAAGTGTTGAGTTAAATCGACAGGAGTCGTAGCCTGTGGCCCATCAAATATATTGAACATCTTCAATATACTTTCAATGTAATGAGATTTTTATCCCTAATGTAACATCGGTTTTTTTCCATATCTTCTATGTCAAAATTCTTTTTCAATATTTTCTTGGTACTTATAATTAAATTGATATCTTTCCCAAGGATTAATTAACTTCACCCACATACAACCACACATTTACAATAGAATTGGAGGTATCTTTAATGTAGACAAATTTGTACAGGAAAATATATATGTACAGGAAATATATTATATACAGGAAAAATGACCAACTTAACTACTTATTTGGGGATTCAGTTTAGATTTAACTTAATCGGAGTGTGAGAATTACAGTGTAATTGTGCTGAGATACCTCTCGAAAAAAAAAAATCAAAAATCTCGTTGTGATCAAAACTAATTTTATATCGAGTTTACATAATAGCATGTATGTGCAAAAAAAATGATTATTGATGCTTAAACGTTTAAGTGCTCCGTTTTAGTTCCTGAACTTTGCAAAACCATCCTTTTTGGTTTATTTACCTGTTGTTTACGTCAAAAGAACCCAAAAAGAACGATTTTGGAAAATTAAGAAACTAAAACGACACATTTAAAAATTTGAACCAATAATGAAACTTTGGGATATTATAAACATCAAATTTACCGTTCACTTACTTATAAATGTATGTCTTCCAAGTTCCAACCCCAAAAAATATATCTTATGAACTTACAAAACAAATTAAAATAATAAAGATCATTGGGTCTACTAATAAAGCTAACCTAGTGTTTGCCCATGTTAATTGGAGTCACGTGCGGCGCGTGGCATACGATTATTAAGAATTATCAAATAATGACGCTGGGCCACATTCGCAATATATTAGTCCACGGAGTGGCAATTATTATTGTTTGCCACTCACACCCATTAAAAAAATATTTATTAACAATCCTGAGAAATGTGTCGAAATAAGCTCGAAACTTCAAAATTGGGTAAAAAAAAATAGCTCATCAAATACGCTCGACTTTAATGTAAAAGAAATTAATAGTTGTAAAATTAATCACATATATAATATTTTCTTGAAGAAAGACAAGTATGTGGTCATGAAAACTTAGAAAAAGAGCGTCGTGAAAAATAAAATCCCATTTGACATGTGAAGCAAATACTTCATAAAAAAAAATATTAAACATGTACATTTTTGTGGATGTAAAGCCATATATATTTACGTAAAGAATGCATACAAATGTAATTAAATTGCACTCGCCAAAAAAAAAAAACAATATATCAAATTTGACCCTCAAAAACCTTCGAAAGTTCAAAACACCACGACGACGTCTGAAAAGCAAAGGGTAAAGTCGTCAACACAGACAATTAAAATTTTCCAAAAAGACGTGCCAGCTTAAATCCTACGATCGGTATGATGATGCCCTGGGGACCACACGCCACAGCATAAGAGCAAACGGACGGCTGAGATTAAGTGTAAATGTCTAATTTAATTTTACGTTATTTTCAAGTTCAATTGCATCTTCGCCTCACCCTTTCTATTTCATCTCTTTTTAAGAGGGCTTCAGAAAGAGAGCGAGGAGTGAGAGAGAGAGATAGCACTCTAAACCCAGAGCGAGAGAACAGAGAGACCTACTCTTCGACAGGCCCGCAAAGGTACAGCTGACCTTGATTGGACTATTATGGTGTTTGAGATTTGATTTTGTCTGTGTTGGAACTATAAGAGCTCTTGCCTGTATGTGTTCTGATTATATTTCTGAAACATGTGGTGGAACGTGTAAATATGTTGCATCGGTTTCTTATTTTCTTGATCTGTTGATATTTTGTGAATTCTTGTGGTAGATCTGAATTGTTTTGCTTTTCATGAATGTTGATTTATAGATCTGGAAACGAGTATCTGTCATAAAGACGAGGTTTGTGTACTTTGGCTTAGGTTTTCGTTGATGGTGATATTTTATGTGTTGGTTGTTTTTAATCTGGTGATTGGATTGTTTGGAAAGACAAAGCCCTAGCTAATTTTTCCTCTTTAAGGCATTCGCTAGAATGAATTTACAGATCGTTTTCTGATTTGAGAGGTTTTCGTTTGAAGCTCAGTTTATAAATTCTGACCAAATTGCACTATTGTATAGCTAATCTTTTCATCAGAAGTTCCTTTTTGCAGTGTTTTTATCAACTTGCTTCATCATTATTTCCTGGATCGATCTTGAACTTGAATTCATTTTAACTTGTTCAATGGGTAAAGCGATTATACTTTTCTTCTCTTTTTTTCATTTTCTTTGCTTCTATAGTTAATCGAAGTGACTGTCCTGCGTTGTTGGTATTTCAACTTGATGAATATTAGTATGCGTTCTGAGTTTGCAAAGTTCTGATACGTAATTACCATATTGACCTACCATCAATGCTAAGACAATTATTCTGTTCCAGATCACATTAAGCTATGGCAGAAGCTGAGGACATTCAACCCCTTGTTTGTGACAATGGAACTGGAATGGTCAAGGTACTCCCAATTTTCGATAAACGATGTCAATTTAGTTCTTTCTCAGAGCCTACCGTTTGTGAAAGACTGATTCTTTGTTGCTTGCCAAAATTTTCAGGCTGGTTTCGCCGGCGATGATGCTCCCAGAGCCGTCTTTCCAAGTATTGTGGGCCGCCCTCGCCACACAGGTGTGATGGTTGGAATGGGGCAAAAGGATGCTTACGTCGGTGACGAGGCCCAATCCAAGAGAGGTATCTTGACCTTAAAGTACCCAATTGAGCATGGAATCGTGAGCAACTGGGATGATATGGAGAAGATTTGGCATCACACATTCTACAATGAACTCCGTGTGGCCCCCGAAGAACACCCAATCCTCTTGACAGAGGCTCCTCTCAATCCCAAGGCTAACCGTGAAAAAATGACCCAAATCATGTTCGAGACCTTCAATGCCCCTGCCATGTACGTTGCTATTCAAGCTGTCCTCTCCCTTTATGCCAGTGGTCGTACTACCGGTATGTAAACTTCATTACAACGTTCTTTTTATTAAAATTTAACATTCACACATTGCTTGTCCGAAACTTCTTTTTTCTGATCACCTTCTTGGTAGGCATTGTTCTCGACTCGGGTGATGGTGTCAGCCACACGGTTCCCATCTACGAAGGCTACGCCCTCCCACACGCAATCCTCCGTCTCGATCTGGCAGGCCGGGACCTCACGGACCACCTCATGAAGATTCTCACAGAGAGAGGCTACTCGTTCACCACCACTGCAGAGCGGGAAATTGTGAGGGACATCAAAGAAAAGCTGGCTTACATTGCCCTCGACTACGAGCAAGAGCTTGAAACGGCCAAGTCCAGCTCCTCCGTGGAAAAGAACTATGAGTTGCCCGATGGGCAGGTGATCACCATCGGTGCTGAGAGATTCAGATGCCCTGAAGTCCTTTTCCAGCCATCGATGATCGGAATGGAAGCTGCTGGTATCCACGAGACTACATACAATTCGATCATGAAGTGCGATGTTGATATCAGGAAGGATTTGTATGGAAACATCGTGCTTAGTGGTGGGTCAACCATGTTCCCTGGTATCGCGGATAGGATGAGCAAGGAGATCACTGCTTTAGCTCCGAGCAGTATGAAGATTAAGGTCGTGGCTCCACCTGAGAGGAAGTACAGTGTTTGGATTGGTGGTTCTATTTTGGCTTCCCTCAGCACATTCCAGCAGGTACGTGACTTTACCCAATTTCAATGGGAAATATGGGCTTCGACTGATGGTTATATGTGGATTAATTGATGTAATGTCTTCTTTGTTGCATTGCAGATGTGGATAGCAAAGGCAGAGTATGATGAGTCTGGGCCATCCATTGTTCATAGAAAATGCTTCTGAGCCAAGAATTTCTATTTGCAGAGAGAGTGTTGTAAGATTTTCACCTGAGTGGTGTGATTTGCTGCATTGCATGATGGATTTGCCTTTTCTTTTTGTTATAATATTGCTGTTCTTGTTGCTTCGTATGTGTTATATTGCTGCCTTTTTTTTTTTTTTTAGTTTTGGACATTGGAGATTGATGAAGTTTATTGTTCTGTGCCAAGACATTTGATATGTTTTCCAGTTTGTATTTTATATATCATTATGTTTTGAGCTTTGGTAGTTAATATATCATTATTCTGACATATATATTGATTGTGAGTTCAAGAATCTTTGGGGTGAAAAAATAATAAAAACTGATTAAATGTGAGAATATCCAGAAATATTTTGTTGGTTTGAAGAATTTAATTATATATTATTTTTAGTACTGATTTATAAAATTTAAATTGATTTATAAGGATATAATTATAATAAATTTTATATTGATTTATAAGGATATAAGGTGCAACTTCATTTAAATCCCCATAAGCTAAACTTCATATCACTTAATTCCCATGTCAGAAATTTTTTCACTTAATGACCAATTAGAAAACTATTCTCTCACTTAAGGACCAACACCTCTTAAAAGACAATTTTACCCCTTAACTTATTTATTTAATATTAAAAAATCAAACTCTCATTTTTTTCATCATTTTACAGATCAAAATAGAGAAAAAAAAATCAAAAATCAGAAGAAGCAAAATACGGAACGAAATCCAGGCCAAATTTTTCATCGTCGTCTTCGCCCAGGTCAGCTCGTTGCCAAAATCGGTGTCGTCATCCTCCATGTATGTCGCTCGAGATAATCGGTTCAGATTTCAGATAAGTTTTATTTTTGTTCTGTTCAATTAATGTCAGCTTACGATGACACATTCGAAACAACAAACGACATCGGAGCTGAGTAGAGTATGTCGTTTAGCTGCTGAGAAGACGACAGTGAGCAGAAAAAGATGGTGAAGAGCCATTTCTGGTCTTCGATTGAGATGTAAACGTGAGAAAATTTTTATTTGATAGTAAATTAGGTCACTGTGTCGAAACCCCTCATTTTCATATGCGTTCGTATTGATATATCAATTCAATGTATATTGTGTACATTTATACGTGTAGTTACGATACCATATTTCTTACTACAATGTACCTTTTCATGTATAGTTACGGTATCATATTTCTTTATATAGTGTACCTTTTAATGTATGGTTAGGGTACCATTGTCAACGGTTGCTGAATTATTTGTAGGGATAAACAACTATATTGTCTAAATGTGTAGTTCATGGAGACACGTTGTTTGGGTTGTATACTTACAAGAAGGACACACACTTATTATTGATAAATGAAGTCACAACAACCTCTAACGAAGGTGTGCGGATATCGATTTGCGATGTAAATTCAACATATGGACGGATACGTTGCATTTGTGGAGGTGGTCAAATCTTTTTTTTTTTTTTAATGTTTAATTTATTCTGATAACATAGTATTATAGCAATGCCTAAGAGTTTTGGTACGGTAATAATGTTAAAAAAGGTACAGTAACCGTGTGTACAAGGTACAACAAATACCAGCTACATGGTACGCTAAATGCATCAAAATAATACGATATATTAAAAGGTAAGAAAGTTATGAAAAATACAAAAAGTCAGAAAGTTCTAACACAACACAAAAATACGATTTTAATGATATTATGGACAAATTCTGACACGGGAAAGAATGTTCTGACACGCACCAAAAGTTATGACACACATGAAAAGTTCTCATGTCAGAAAAATACAATATATCTACTGTCAGAAAGTACCTCAATTTTGGTAAGGTAAACTACTTAATTATGGTACAATATATCTCCTTAATAAGGTACAGTCGCATGTTGTTCAATAGTACATTATGCACGATAAATTTGGTACAACTTATTAGGATAAGCGTTTTTCGTGGAAATTCCATTTTTGTTTTTTGGTAAACCATATTTCTATATGTATATCAGTAATATGTTTCACTTTGTTTGTTATTTGATGGAGTAACTCCTACAATCATGATTTTATATTACAAACCCCAAGTTTCAATAGAAGAAGATGAACAATATTGAATAAGTTACTAGAACATAGTATAGATGTTTGTTAAATTGAAATGGTTCAACTTATTATATCTGTTTTTGTTTAGTATTCTATTTATTTATTAATTTTAGGACTTCACATTTATAAGTGACCGTTCTGGACTTGTAATTTAGATATTATGTGAACCGATAAAACTTGGTACGGTATCACTACTTATCTAGGTACCTAAAACTAGTTAGATGTTGTACAATATATTGCTAGTTAAAGGTACAATGACAGACTGCTTAATAGTACAATATTGTGGGTTCCAGATTTAACATCCAACGAATTAAGATGAACTTGAACTTGAGAATTAGATCGATTGACTCACCTTGTTGATACGCGCGGAAGCAATAGGCGAATAATCATCAATCAATCTTCATTTAATCCAATAGCTTTCTCTACAAGCAATCCATATACCTCTCCACAATTAAGCCTAATCTACTGTGATGAAGAGAGAGATATTAAAATGAGAGAGAGCCTCGCTCAAGGTGTGCTCAAGTTGTGTGTAAAATACACACACTTGCCCTATATATACCAAAGCATACTTTGGTATATTACACATCAGTCCCTATATTATCATAAACTACAATTTGGTCCCTAGACAAAGATAACATGACATTTGAGCACTAGAAATGGATTCCTAACAATCTCCCCCTTAGTGTTCAAATGTCATTGGAGCGCCAATAGTCTTTGTCTCTAATGATCTTCAGTCTTCATCATCGATTGAACACAAGAATGGATTTCTAACAATCTCCCCCTTTGTGTTCAATTGTGGATTAGACACGTTCTTCGTTGCTGCTTGAAGAAAAGGTTGAGGGCTTCTGGAGAATCTTCTTTCTCCCCCTATGTACATGCTCCCCCTTTTTCTTCTTTGCAACCTTGAATTTTTTATCACCTTCTTGCATGGATCAGAGTTGTGTAGATCTAAGGACATTGACTCTTCGTTTATTCTCGTGCCATGGAGAGAGGTCGTGTTTGTTGTGGTTCAGCACGTGCGTTGTAAGCTTGGCTTCTTTAATGATGTCACGTGCTTTGCCTCCTTGAGATACTTCTCCCCCTCATGGCGATTCAATTGTATCGTCATGTCTTCGGATCAAGGTGATTCCTAGTGTAAGCGAGGAGCGTGTTGACGTTGAAGTGCGGATGAAGTAACCTGAAAACGGGACCGACGACCAATCATCGTGAGACATCCCTAGATGTCACTCTTGGTCGTTGATGCAAAGTCACAAAGACTTGCATTTGAAGGGACTACGGGGCCACATAGGCAATCCATTGACATCGTTCTAGAGTCGTGCTCCAGAAGATGGCCTGCTACCGTTGTTGTTTTGATGTTACAACGGCAGGACTTCCTTCTGATCATAGAAGCACATTTGTCAGAAATGTGTCTACAGAAGTTCGGGCTAGGTCACATAGACCTGCATAGTATGTGTAAAAATAATGTATGTGTCCTAAAAAAAATAGAAAACTTTTTAGGCTATGGGACACACTAGACGTTTAAGTGCATAGAATAAAGTCGTGGTGTGGGGCTGTGGACCACTAGATTCAATATCTCCCGCTTCAAAGTGAAACGGTGATAGCATATGCGGTTCCCCGTGAGATATTGAAACACTTGTCTTTAGGGAGACAAATGAGTAGCTAGGAAGGGTTGTGCATGCGCCTTTGGACCCGATGAGGCGTCTTCTACCCGGGATCTGAAAAATCAGTCATGTACCTATAATGGTTATGGCCCAGATAGTTTGTGGTTGAGGTGTAATGATTATATCGTGATTCGCTCAAAACCCTCACATACACTCGGGGTTGTTCCTGGGATAGGTACAGTTTGGGATTAACTGAACCATGAGAACAGGTATGTGAACACCTCTTTTTGTGTCTTTGCGCTTTTTGGGTTGAGGTAGCACTCCCCGTCAACGTACGAAAGTTGTCTTCAGGGCATCCCCCTTTTTTTAAGCTCTTGCGCCGTTTTAGGTAACTCTCCCCCTAAAATGGTGCGCTTGTAACAATATGATGCCCCTGCTCCCCCTAAATAGATGCGCTTTTTGAGATTGCATATTACAAAGATCAAGCGCCCTTTATACATGGAGTAACACTCCCCCTTAAATGTGCCTTCAGCACTCATAAGTATCACTCCCCCTAAACCATATACGCTTGTTATATGAGAACTATAGTAATGTGCTCTTTTGAAGTTCATGCGCCTTGTCTATCTGTCTATCCACTCTCCATCTAAATATATAAAGAATGTAAAGACGACATAGACAAATTTTTAGGTACTAAAAATGATACATTAGACTTCCTTTGAAACTCAATACTAAAGATGAAGTCTAATATCTAGGACAGTAATGTACCTATTTTGACAATTAAATTCAAGTCATCTTCTTTTAGCAATGAAGCTCAGAGTTTTTTTTTTTTTTTTTTTTTTTTTTTTTTTTGGCCTTTTTTTTTTTTTTTTGTTTTTTTTTTTTTTCAGGCCTATATATATTTATATATGTATATGGCCTCTTTTCCTTTTTTTTGTTTTTGTTTTTTTTTTTTTTATATCTTTTGCCTATATATCTATATATATATTTAAAAAAGAAAATATAGCAAAAACAAAAAAAACTTTTCATGTGGTGAAAAGTATAACGTTTTCGCTGAAACAGTTGGCGAAAAGTAAAGACAGTTTTCGTAAAAAAAAATTTCGCTAATAAAGGTAGCGAAAAGTCTAAGGTTTTCGCTGAAATAGTTAGCGAAAAGTTTCTTTTCGGTAGACTTTTCAGCGAAAAGTTTTATTTATTATTATTATTATTATTATTTATTTATTTATTATTTTTTTTTTTTTAAATGGTGCAAAATCTAAAAATATACTTATTTATATAGTATAATTGCTCACATTTCATACCGATCACGAGTGTGGAGCGATCTCGAATACCACACGTGTCGGGATTTGGTGGTTGCTTGCAGCTCATACCGATTATGCGTGTGAAGCAACCCGAGGACCTACACATAATCGGGATCCTGCAAAACAAATTAGCGGGACTTTGGTACCCATTTTGGACGGGTCCTCCCTGATTAGCAGTAATCTTATAAAGCTCATAAGGTTCAAATTTGGAATTAAAATTAGCAGATAAAGTAGTCATAGGAAGCCACGTTTGTTTAGGACTACTTATTTCCATTTCTAGCTTAGGTTTCCAAATTTGTACCGTTCTGAAATTATCATTTTTAGCACGGGTGAATGTGTGTCTATTGTTAGTTGAGAAAATTTTCTCTTTCGCCAGTCGTTGAAGATGTTTTTCAGATTTGACTTTGACTAGGTACTTGAGATAGGAATACGAACTAATAGAATCAATAGCATTCAATATAGAATTGTCGTATTTCCTATTAGGAAGAATCACATCATTCACATAGGTGTTTTCATAAAATGAACTACTTTTATTTTTCAGACAATTATTATTTTTAGACATTTCAGTTTTAGGAGAGAATGTATAATTGTTGCCTTTCAAAGCTTTAGTAGCTTTCTTGACCTTTGGAATGACCTTAGAGATGTTTGTAGTAGGAACAGAGGTAGAACCATTTTCGTTCATTTTAATATATAATGATTTTTCTTCCTCTATTCTTTCTTTCTTGATAGCTTTAGTCATTCGTGGTGTTTTCTTATTCTGTTTTGGAGATATGTTTTTTAATGGTTCGCTTTTAACAGAGTAAGAAGTTGACGTTGCGCCTATTTTGTAGGAATTTTTGAGAAATGTATTCTCCTTTTGGAGTTCATCAATTTTAGCTTGAAACCCTTTTTGCTGCGATTCCAGAAGAGAATTTAACTCGGCAATTTTGCGTTCGGTTTCTGGATTTTCACAATTAAATTCGGGTTTTATAGTTTGTATAGAATGTTCCTTTTTGATAGGCATTGTCTCATTTGTTTGAGTGGATTTATTTTGAGACAATTTTAGCTCAATTTCTTTCTTTGCAATAAGTATTTCGAGTTCTTTATTTTTAATGCGTAATTTATTGCATTCTTCTGAAAGACATTTATTCTGAGCTTGATAATTTTTAATTTCTTCTTTATAGGCAGCTATGTTTGTTCTTAATTCAGAAATATTCGGTCCATAATTTTCTGCCTTAGATAGCAAACTAGTAATCTCATCTTTAGCATTGGTCAATTGACATTCAAGACTAGCTTCGATTTCTAAATGTTTTCTTAACTCACGCTCGTTATTAGCTAGCCTAGCTTCTAATTTTCTGACCATTTCGTTATTTGTGGATGAGAATTTTTGTTGAACTGTTTGCTTTTCTTCCTCATATGTATTAAGGCTCTTTTTAAGTTCACAGATTTTTATTTCATAACGTCCTAATTTTAGTTCAAGGTCTGTGATTTTATCTTGTGCATTTGTTAAAAGACATTGAAGACTAGACTCGTTAAGTAAATGTTTTCTAAGAACACGTTCGTTGTTAACTAGTCTATCTTCGAGTCTTTTAATTGTTAGTTCATGAGAGCTCATATATGTTTCCATTTTTTTTATCTTTTCAGTTCAAACCAATTTAAAGTTCGAAAATTGTAATTGGTCTACAATGTTGGATATTTTAATTTTGATTCAAAATATGTTGGATGTTATATTGATCGTCTTGTTTCGTTGATTTAAAAAGATATTGAGTCAACTTATTTTGTTTTATTTTGACTTTAGTCAACTTATGCTGTATTTTTGTATTGAAATAATTTTCGGAAGTTTTAGGTATCAAAATTATATATATATATATTTTTTTTAAAAACGATTTTAGAAAGAAAAAAAAACTTGTACTGAGAATAATTTTTGTACCGAAAAATTTTACCAGTCCAAAAAAAATTTCGTTATACGAAACTTTTTTTTTCGTATGAACCAGGAACCTATATAAAGCATGTACAAAAAAAAAAATCTCAAAGCGAAAAATAAAAATTTTAGGACTTTTTTTTTTTTTTTTTTTTTTTTATTATTATTATTTTTTTTTTGCTACCTAAAACCGTCGAAAGCTTTGTGAACAGTATGTGGCGAAAACTTTCGAGGTTTTCGCTGAAACAGTATAGTGAAAAGATTTAAGTTTTCCCTGCCCACTGTTTTCGCTAGGTATGAACTTTTCGCTAAGAAATGTAGCGAAAAGTTTAGGTTTTCGCTAAAATGAAGTTTTCGCTGGAAAGATTAGCGAAAAGTCCTAAGTTTTCGCTGAAACAGTATGTAGCAAAAAGCTTTGAGGTTTTCGCTAAGTGGCGAAAAGATTAGGTTTTCGCTAAGTTGTGAACTCTAAAACTTCTCGTGTGAACAGTGTTTGGCGAAAAGTTTTAAGTTTTCGTTGGCCACTGGTTTCCCTAGGAATGAACTTTTCGCTAAGAAATGTAGCGAAAAGTTTAGGTTTTCGCTGAGTGTCTGGCGAAAACTTTTGAGGTTTTCGCTGAAAACAGTATATGGCGAAAAGCTTTAAGGTTTTCGCCAATAAATCTAGCGAAAACTGGTTTTCGCTGAAAATGTTTGGTTTTCGCTAATAAGTCAAATCAGCTAAAAAACACGTAATTAAACAAGTAAACACCGATTTAGCTTATAAAATACTAGTTTATGTAGCGAAAACCGATGTTCATGTAGCGAAAACAGCTGTTCAACTGGCGAAAACAGCTGTTCAACTGACGAAAACCGTTGTTCTTGTGGCGAAAACCACTGTTCTTGTGGCGAAAACCACTGAACTGTTCTGATTTTTCACTCAAATCCTAATTTCTGCTTAATCAGAACATAATTATCGAACAATAGGCATCGACGCAGCTTACCTATCACTCGATTAACACAATTAACACTGGATTAACACAGAAATCAGGCGAAAATCAGAATGCAACAGTGACAAACCCAAAGTCATTCAAAATCAGCAATTCAACTCAAATCAGCAAATTAAGCTCAATCAAAGCAGATTTAACACAGAATCAACAAACAAGTTTGCTCTGATACCAATTGTGGGTTCCAGATTTAACATCCAACGAATTAAGATGAACTTGAACTTGAGAATTAGATCGATTGACTCACCTTGTTGATACGCGCGGAAGCAATAGGCGAATAATCATCAATCAATCTTCATTTAATCCAATAGCTTTCTCTACAAGCAATCCATATACCTCTCCACAATTAAGCCTAATCTACTGTGATGAAGAGAGAGATATTAAAATGAGAGAGAGCCTCGCTCAAGGTGTGCTCAAGTTGTGTGTAAAATACACACACTTGCCCTATATATACCAAAGCATACTTTGGTATATTACACATCAGTCCCTATATTATCATAAACTACAATTTGGTCCCTAGACAAAGATAACATGACATTTGAGCACTAGAAATGGATTCCTAACAAATATACATGCTATAATTGATACAACTTATTAGGGTAAGCATTTTTGTCACGTTTTACATTACTTTTTATGCAAAAACACTTTAGTATACGTTAATATGTTATAAGTTTCATTTCGTATCATACTTAATGAGTTAACCCTCAAAATCGTGGATTTATAGTTTAAAACTTTAGCTTCAATAGTAAGATGTTCTTATAATGATCATTCTCTTATAATAAAACTTGGAGTTTGAAATATAAAACCATGCGTGAAAGAGTTAAAACATCAAATTTGATAACAACTAAAACATATAATATATATATACGTATAGTAATTTAGTTTTGCATAAAAAACTAATTCGAACAAGACTAAAAACGATTACCCTAATAACTGTACCAAATATAGCGTGTATAATGTATCATTGAGAAGCATGTGATTGTATCTTATAGTGGACGTATATTGTACCATACTTAAGTTGTTTGCCGTACCAAGACAAGTACCCAAAAGGTACCAAGTTTATTAAAACTTCTGTGAATGTCAGAACTTTCTATGCGTGTCAAAACTTTAAGCAATTGTGGGTTCCAGATTTAACATCCAACGAATTAAGATGAACTTGAACTTGAGAATTAGATCGATTGACTCACCTTGTTGATACGCGCGGAAGCAATAGGCGAATAATCATCAATCAATCTTCATTTAATCCAATAGCTTTCTCTACAAGCAATTCATATACCTCTCCACAATTAAGCCTAATCTACTGTGATGAAGAGAGAGATATTAAAATGAGAGAGAGCCTCGCTCAAGGTGTGCTCAAGTTGTGTGTAAAATACACACACTTGCCCTATATATACCAAAGCATACTTTGGTATATTACACATCAGTCCCTATATTATCATAAACTACAATTTGGTCCCTAGACAAAGATAACATGACATTTGAGCACTAGAAATGGATTCCTAACAATCTCCCCCTTAGTGTTCAAATGTCATTGGAGCGTCAATAGTCTTTGTCTCTAATGATCTTCAGTCTTCATCATCGATTGAACACAAGAATGGATTTCTAACACTTTATGTGAGTGTCAGAATTTGGTTCATATACCGTTAAAAAATGTCAGATATTGATAAAGTTGACTTTTTGTATTTTTCATTACTTTTTTACAATTATTAATATAGCGTATCATTTTAATGCGTTTAGCGTACCATTTAGCTGGTGTATATTGTACTTCGTAAGCACGATTACCGTACCTTTTTTACATTGTTAACGTATCCAGAATTCTAGAAATAACAAATATAGTCATAACCATATGTGTTGTCAGAATACATCCAATATTACACAACATAAAAGACGTACTCGTAATCAAAATATCCACAAATGAATCAACCTATATGCAATATTTGGCCAAACAATATGACATAACATATATGCAACATATGGAAAAAAGAATGGAACGAGCAACATAACCGCATAGCAAATTACAAGCTAGTTCTTACACGACATCCAACAAACAAAAATAGTTCAAAATAAATAGAGTATATCCAACACATAAAATCACTTAATACTAGCATCATTCTCCTCCTCTTTTTCATCAAACATACAAATACTCTCTCGTGTCTGACCACTACTTGACCCTCAGCAGAAACCTCATTATGTGCGTCTGCAGCAACCTCATCGTCCTCCTCATGCGCACCTCTGCAAATTCGATGTCGATCGAAACCCATTTAACCACACAATTGAACATTCGGAGAAATGTGTAATTCTCCCGCTTCTGTGCTAAATATAGTGGTGCTCGTACACTCACATCTGTAAATAAATATGGCACAAAGTTGAATTTATATTTGGTGCAGTTACTGCATAAACAAAAAACAACAATTGCAACATAATCACAATACAATATCATTTTGTTCAGACACACAGTACCAATCTACAGAACCATAATGTACCATTATAATGCATATACTGTATTAAATTTGTATGCAATATGTACCAAAAATAATACACAAAGTATCAAAAATAAAACATCCATAATTGAAAACCTGAAGAACCCCAAAAAAGAGCAATAAAAAGACTCAGTTCAAGCTTCAAAAAGTCCCAATCGAGCAGCCTAAAATAATCCCCAAATTAAGCCTGAAAAACACAATAATCCAGACCTACTAACTCGAATCGGGACATAATAAACCGAATAGAGTAATTAAATGAAAGCTAACACAAAAAATTACCGATTTCTAGACGACGACGACGACGATGGTTCGAACGATTTCGATGTGACAATTTGAAACGAAAAACACAATAATCAAGGAAAAAGATCGTAAATTGTTCCTTGGAGGTGGAGATTTTTCATGGGTATTCGATTTGGGCGTTCAATTTGGAAGAATCGTAATGAGATGTTTATGTGTTTTGTGTTTCATCGGCTTCAAAATATGATCTTGTTTCTATTTTTTTTGTTTTTTATTTTAATTAAAACTGTAGGTATAATTGTAATATTGTAATTTCTGAGGGGTATTTTCGTCAAATTGGTCCTCATATGTAAGAAATGTTTTTATCTGGTCCTTAAAAGATATAAAACCATATGTGGGGGGAGTTAAGTGATGATTTTTTATGTTAATAGGTATTTAAGTGTAATTCTCCCAGGATATAATTATAATAAATTTAAAAATTTAAAGTAGTTTTTTGAATTAAAATAAATAATTAAAATAACGATAAAATAATAATTAACAATTGATTTAAAATTAAAATTAACACATCAAAACATCATTTTGAATGAGATCCTCAGATGTGAAGCAGCAGTTTGAATGAGATCCTCATATGTGAAGCGAATTTAGTAGTGACATTATATCATTCTGTATAGAAAAGTGGAACAAACAAATCCTCGTCGTCCGTCATCAGTATTCAAAAGGGAAGAACAAAATACAGAGGTCCATTTGAAGAAGAAATAGTTCTTGAGACTTTTATTTTATAACAATTTACAGCGTAAATAAATCTCAATGTTCGCAAAAACTATTATTATTAATATCGTTACTTTTCGGGGACTTGGCTCCTCAAGAACTCTAGAACAGAAATAAGCTGCAAGAAAACAAACACAGATTCCATCAAATCCATGTTCATAACATCCCTAGTGATAATAATATATTAAAGAGGACGTCATATTGTACCCTTTGTTCAAGCCCGGCTTCTTCGCCGCTAATTTTCAAGGATTCCAACAAACTTATGGCCTCTCGAAAACCAGCAAGCGCTGTATCCTCACAGCCAAGGTTTCTATCCACGTCAGCAACTTTCGCAAGAGACGTCGCCACATCTATAATCTGGTGATTGATGGGGTACGTATATCATCATATGTTCAACTTTTTTGTAATAACTCAACTGATACCAATAAAATGAAATCTATATGTCAAATATATGCTTCCAAGTCTATTACGCTTGTTCACACCTGAGAGGAAGCAGCTTCAGTTTGGTTTATTGCACCTCGGCGAACATCAAGTGCCTGAGAATAGTAAGATCTTGCAGCTGGCAGATCTCCGTTGTAGTATTGGAGATCTCCGATTTTATTCAAGGAAACGGAGAGCGTATGCTTTATCTGCACACACAAAATTAACAACTTAACGTAAGCAAAACTTTGAACAGAAGATTTCTGACAACATAAGACGATGAAATGGCACCTCCATATCATCTTTGGGTACTTCTTTAAGGTAATTTATGCTCTCTTCGAAGTATGATATAGCAGAACTAGCATCTCCAGTTGCTCGACTACAATAAGCAACAAACCGAAAATGATCAAAGAAACTTGGATTAATACAAGTCCTGCGTCGAAAATTACCCCTCGAGTCCGATGAAAATAGAAAGAGTTAGGACGTACCAGCAGTCGCCGAGCATTCCTAAGACAGCACCTAGCTGAGAGCATAGCTCGGGAGTATTTCCCGCTTTCTCCAGCTGTTCCCTTATATCTTCCGCGCACATACTTAGCCTTGATTTTGCACTTTCCATGTTATTGGCGCGAAGTGCCTTTACAAAAAAAAAAAAAAAAAAAAAAACGTACATAAACAAACTGAGATGGTATGAATTAATTTAATACGAGAAAATGGAGGATGAATACTAGAACTTGAAAGAACTCACCCTCATCGCCTGCTGCATCAAGAAGGTACCACGCTCAAGTGACACATCTTCGTAGATCACATGTTTACCTTCGCTTTCTTTTTCTTCCTCTTCAGTGCCCACCTGAGACCTCTTGATCCTTGCATGGCCCTCAATAAAACGATCGACAGTGCTCTGAAGATTCAGATCATCTTCGATCTTTTCAATATCAGCACCACATATAGGACAATCCCTAAACTTCGATATGCATGCTCTGGATTCCCAGGTAAAATGTAACCATCAGGAACATTCATATGCAAAGATTCTCCATTGTTTTAACAGAAAATATCTTATATATATAGCTTACTTGCAGTACATGTGGGAACAGGGCAAACATTTGCTGCACTGAAAAAGAAGTGCTTGGCATATAACACAGCTGAGAGGACCTAACTTGAATGTCTGAGAATCATATCCGAAGGGACACTTGGGGGATATAGCCCCATCTTTGAGAGGCTTATTGTCGTTCACCGATTGCTGCTTGTTTTGGTTTTCATTAGTTTTCTTGGAACTGCCATCGTCTGGACGAGAAGCCTTGGTAAAAGGACAAACAGGTGTCATTTTAGCATACACCTGCAAGAGGAAAACCATCCACATTATTATCAATTTCGGGCCAAGATTTTCGAAGGCTGAAAACTTGCAGCAAATAATGCTAGTAATAATCTTAATATACTTTGGCATAGCAACTAAATTTGATAAAACAACAAATCCACCGGTGATATTTCCCAAAAAGTAAAAAACGAATACCAAACTTCTGAAAGCTACGGCTTTCGATGGGTCACTGAAAAGAGAAACACAAAGAACCACACAAAAAACAATAACTGGGCGGTCAATCCTCTTTTCATCACTAGATAGATCAAAAATAACAAGTGAAACGATTTCTTTTTTTAAGCTTATGATGTACATCTACTCTAAGCTAAAACAGCACTAGTAATGACCTTATCATACATCATACACAAGAGTTAAGGCCTAAGGGCAAAGAAAACACAATTATCAGAAACTGAAACTACTATTTAACCTAAATCATCCAAAATTCACGCCTAAACTTTTCATATTAAATCTATACTTCAGATTTATACTAACATTTACCATCAAGACCAAACACTTATGTCTACCTTTATCCATTAGTTAACCAGAATTTCAAATTAAATTCAGCTCAAAGATACTAAACAAACCAAAAGACTCCACCATTTATGAAGATTTCAGGGTAATTGTCAAAATAAAACATGCAGTTCAATGTATTGGATCGAACAATTTCTTACCACAACTGAAATCAAAAGCCCAATTCACACAAACGAAATATTTTCTTCCACTCTATAACAATCGTGGTTATTGCAAAAGGGACTCTATATACGTAAGATGAGCACATATGGAGAAAATAAACCAAAGTCAGAATCTTTGTTACCATGGTGGCTGAACCGAGATGAAATCCAATGAAATAAGAAAGGGGTTCGAAATAAGAATCTAAATTTAGGAGATGGATATTTGATACATACCGCAGATCTTCACCGTCTTTTTTTTTTTTTCACCTTTTCGCGGTGGTTTCTTTTCCTTCACGAGTTCTGTGTTTCGTTGGATAATAATTCTCTGTTTCTAATCTGCCCTGCTTCGGAGTGTGTGGCATTTATTTGTTATTCTTTATTTTTTCAATTAAATTTTCCCTTTGGAAAAAAAAAAAAGAATTTTCCCTTCGAAAAAAAAAAAAGAGAGAGATTCAGAAAAATTGCCTATATTTATCTAATCAGACGAAACCATATTTTTCATTACAAAAATTAATTTACATCGGGCTAAAAAACTCAGAAGATTCTTGGTAACAATCGATCTTTTAGAGTGGATAAAGCTCTCATCAAGAAAGAAGCATACCACACAAATCCAAAAAAAACAAAAACAAAACAAAACAAAGTCTGAAAGAAAACGAGATTGAAAGTTTAAACAAAAAGAATATACTAGGCGATATTAATTTTATGTTTGGCTGTTAATTTTAAATGTACTTTTTAATAAGTCAACTTATTTATAAGCTCATTGTGAAGAATGAAAAAACATCACTTTTGAGAAGCACACATTCATCCCTCACAAACGTGCATTCTCTTTTAATTAAAATGAACTTTTCAAATGTGAACTTACCAAACACTGTCAAAACTAAAAAAAAACTTTTTATTAAGGTTACCTCCTAGAATGTCCATTCATAGAAGGACTTTTGTCTAGGAAGTGTTAGATCTAATCAATACGATGACTTCACGTTATTAATACAGCAAGACTTTCGATACATTGGTAAGTCAACAAAATTAACAGTAATTCTCAAACATGATGGTTAGATTTGAGACATTTCATGTAGGAGTTCTCAAATACGAATTAGGTACATTGACTATCGTAATTGGATGGGAAGCGACATCTTCTCACCAGACCTTGGAGAATTAGCCCACGGACTATAATACGCAAGCTCATAACCGATAATAATAATAATAATAATAATAATAATAATAATAATAATAATAATAATAATAATAATAATAATAATAATAATAATAATAATAATAATAATAATAAGGGGAAATTACACTTAAATACCTATTAGGATAAAAATTCATCACTTAACTCCCCATCCAAGGTTTTATATCTTTTAAGGACCAAATGGAAACATTTCATACACATAAAGACCAATTGGACAAAAATACCCCTCAAAACATACATTATTACCATTATACCTAAATTTTTAATTAAAATAATAGAAAAAGAAACAAAATCATATTTTGAGGCTGATGAAAGACGAACAACATAAACATCTCATTGCAATTCTCCCAAATTGAAGGCCTAAATCGAATACCCACGAAAAATCTCCACCTCCAAGGAACGAGTTACGACCTCTTCTATCGATTATTGCATTTTTCGTTTCAAATCATCAGATCAAAATAGTTCGAACCAAATCACCGTCGCCATCTAATAATCGGTAATTTTTTGTGTTAGCTTTCAATTAATTACTCGATTTGATTTATTCAGTCTAGATTTGAGTTATTAGGTCTGGATTGTTGCGTTTTTTAAGCTTAATTTGTCAATTATGGCTGGATTTTTTTAGGTTTATCGATTAGGGCTTTTTGAAGCTTAAACTGAGTCTTTTTATTGCTCTTTTTTTTTGGGTTCTTCAGGTTTTCAATTGTGGATATCGTTTTATTTTTGATACATAATGTGTTTATTTTTGGTACATTTTGTTTACAAATATAGTACAATATATGCATTATAATGGTACATTATGTTTCTGTAGATTGGTACTGCATGTTTAAACATGATGATACTGTATTTTGATTATGCTGCAATTGTCGTTTTCTGTTTATGCAGTAATGTTACCAAATAAAAATTCAACCGAGTGTCATATTTATTTACATATGTGGGTGTACGAGCACATACCATATTTGGCACAGAAGCGAAAGAAGCACATGTTTCCCCATATGTTCAGTTGGGTGGATAAATGGGTTTTGATCGACAATGAATTTGCAGAGGTGCGCATGAGGGGGATGATGTTTCGTTTGTGGATATTTTGATTACGACATGTTTTTTGTTTTGCTATAGTGTTATGGCTAAAATATTTGTTATACCTGGAATTTTGAGTACGCTAACAATGTAAAAAATGTACGGTAATCGTGTTTCCAAAGTACTGTATACGCTAACTAAATGATACGCTAAATGCATTAAAATGATACGCTATATTAATAACTATAAAAAGGTGATGAAAAATATAAAAAGTCAATATTATCTCTGACATTTTTTAACGGTATATGGACCAAATTCTGACACTCACAGAAGTTCTGACGCGCACAGAAAATTGATATAAACTTGGTACGCTTTGAGTACTTATCTTGGTACGGAAAACTACTAAAATGTGGTACAATATATGTCCACTATAGGGTACATCGTAAGTTTCTCAATGGTACACTATACATGCTATACTTGGTGCAGTTTATGAGGGTAAGCGTTTTTCGTCGCGTTCGAAATGGTTTATCATGCAAAGCTATTTTACTGTATGTATAAATATTATATGTTTCACTTGGTACTAAATTTGATGGTTTAACTCTTACACGCATGGTTTTATATTTGAAACCCCAATTTTCATAATAAGAGAATGATCCTTGTAAGAATATATTACTATTGGGAGCTTGAGTTTAAACTACAAATCCACGATTTTGAGGGTTAATTCATTAAATATGATACTTAATGAAACTTTTAACATGTTAACATATCCTAATAAGTTTGTACCAAATGCAGCATGTATATTGTACCATTAAGCAGTCCGTGACTGTACCTTCAACTGACAATGTACCATACCACATCTAAGTAGTTTGATGTACCTAGATAAGTAACGATATTGTACCAAGTTTTATCGATGCACATAATACCTAGATAAGTAACGATATTTTACTTATTTATTATTTTTAGGGATTCACATTATTAGTTGACGTTCTATACTCGTAATTTTAAATATTATGTAGATCGATAAAACTTAGTACGGTATCAAGACTTATCTTGGTACGACAAACTACTAAAATGTGGTACAATATATCTACACAATGAGGTAAAGTCACAGGCTGCTCAATGGTACATTGTACACGCTATATTTGGTACAACTTATTTGGGTAATCGTTTTACATCGCCAATCGAATTTGTTGTTTGTGAAACCATATTTCTATATATATACATCTGTTATATGTTTCACTTTCTAGTTTCTATCATATTTGATGCATTAGCCCCTACACTCATGGTTTTATATTATAAATGTTTCAAAATTTTCAAACTATATAGTGAAATGTTCATATAAGGAATCATCTCTTACATTGGAGATTGAGTTTTAAACTACAAATTCGTGATTTTAAGGATTAACTCATTAAATTTGATACAAAATGGAACATATAAGATATTTACGTATACTGAAGTAGTTTTGCATCGAAAGTAATGTAAAACGCGACGAAAAAATGCTTACCCTAATATGTAGTACCATATTTGTGAACGATATAGTACTATATTTAACCATGTTAGAGTACCTTACTACACCTATATATAGTACCACACATAAGTATGTTAGAGTACCAAAAATATTAAGTTTCCACAAAGATTTACTAACAGGCATGCTACTAACACGTCCGACATTCTCTGACACGTCGAACTTTTTCTGACATATCATGATTTTTTCCAGAAATTTCAATTTTTTTAATTTTACACTACTTTTAGTTTGGTGTACCTTTTTAGTGCATTTGCAGTACCATTTTACTGCTTTTATAGTACCATTTTAAGTTGGTTGTAGTATCTTTTATAAATATGTAGTACTCAACAATTTAAGAAGTATTTCAGTTCAAAACCGAAAATAACAACTGTGCAGCCAAAAAATATGTCGTAACCATTCAAAAAAGTGTTAAAAATCAAAATACATCCAACATGTATAAACATAGACATATATCAAAGTGAAACAAATCGAACATATAGAATAGAGAATTATCACAATCGAGTCTGATCAACCTACCTGAAATCTCTAATCATCACGTATCGAACCAACACTAGCTTTAATTGAATCTCTGCACTTAATCTTGTTCGTTACTTACTTATCCATATTCACCTCGATCAAGAAAATGTCCAAATAAACGAATCTGCAACAATCAATCTTTATATTATCTATTGCCCAAAATATATCCAAAATAGTAAGTGCACATTCGTGTATTATCACACAATTCAAACAAGGTACCCCATGGTTAAATGATACGACAACCAATTAAAAAATAATGCAGCTAGAATTTCATATAAAGGTACCATATATTAAACAATTAAGTACTATAACAGTATGTTTAATGGTATACGATATAATAAAAATTGGTACGACATAACGTTCGTATACATTATCAGGATTTTCGGAAAATTAAACCCATCTACTAGCAAAAACAAATTATTCACACTCACAAATGAATGCCTAGTTATCTTTACCTATGTAGAAACCGGAAGACATCCATTCTTCAATCGTTTTTAGCCTCATTGAGCTAACCGGGGTCCATGTTTCCTATTTTCTTCAGGTCATCGCCATTGTTTTTTGTAGCCGCCGGAAGTTTTATTTATGAGGGAGTCCACGCTGAGCTGAGCAAAAACCCACGAGCTCGACCTATATCGAGCAAACCACAAATGAATTGAGAGAACTTCAATTTTATTTTCGGGCAATCCACGGTAAATTGAGAAGACCCATGTTGTACTGCCCTGAATCGAATAAAATTGCGCAGGATTGAATCGTGAAAACCCACAATTTCTTCCACACTTCTCTTTTTTTTTTTTTTCCTTCCCCATTTTTGGTTTCTTCTTTTTCTTCTTTCATGGGAACCCCACATCGAACTGACAAACTCACGACGTGCTGGTCTGGCCGAAGAGACACGCTTGCGTTTTTCCCATTTCTCTTCTTTCCATTTTCATCCCATTTCTCTTCTTTCAATTTTCATCTTCTTCTTCCATGTTTTCTTCTTTTTTCTTGTTTCTGTTTTTTCTTTTTTTTTTTCTTTTTTATTCTATTTTTCTGTTATTCAATCGATTGTCTCATTAAACAAAAGAAAGAATAAAATAAAAATCATAAAGTAAGGGCAAAATCGTCATTTTAGAGAAACTGGTCCTTAAGTGTAATATATGTTTCAACTTGGTCCTTATATGAAAAAAAATTCTGACAGGGGAGTTAAGTGATAGCTTTTTAGACTGATAGGTATTTATGTGTAGTTACCCCTAATAATAATAATAATAAAAAAAGGCGGTAAGCCCTCGAATTTTCACAATGAACATCGAAATCAGCTCGTTGTGTGAACCTTGAGCTCGGCATTCGTGAATTCGAATTGAGTTTCCCCATCGACTCATCTTTTACCCCTAAATACGATTGATATTTATAAAATGAATTTTTATTTTCCCACTACAAATACTTTAAGTAATTTGTCTATGATTTCTTTTTTTGTTAATGGATATGATATAGTCTCACACAATATCACGGTACTCTCCATATTTCAATTCGATACTAAATCAACTCTGCATTTTGCTGTTGGCTATAAAACCAACCACATACTCAGTGGGACTAATATTTCTTGATCCAGATTTTCCTAACAAGGATAACAAAGGCACTAACGACTAAGTCTCTTTCGACTTGGGCTACTTCTACGTCAGTTTCTAAATTTCCATTGATGATGTGGCACTCAAGTGGTCCCCACTAGGCACCACACTGCTGTCCAGCTGCACCAAAGGCAGGGTAATAATCTCTCCCCTCTTTCGTTTTGGGGGCTCTATCTATATCCCCAAAAACCCCCCCTTGGAAAAAAAATCGTAATTACAGATCTATTGGTTTGGTCTTCTCTGAAAATGAAGTAGGATTAGGTTAACTAATACGAAAGAACCGTTTCAAGACCTGGGCATCCGATTTTGTGCTCAATGGTTGGCTTCAGTCGATCGTATTTCTACTAGGTCAATAATTTCAGCTGCCTTCAAGGTGACTCTCTCTCTCTCTCTCACGTTTTTTTATTTTTGATTTAATTTCGCCTGGTCTTACCTTGTGTGATGTCTTCTAGCTGAATGTTTCAATTGGCTGTTTTCGAAGTGACGGTGATTTGTCCTTGACGAATTTGGGTTCTTTTTTTTTTTTTTGGAGGGGGTGTGTGTTTTCATACGTTTCACTTGTTGTGGAAATAGTGGTGCTCTGATCACAGTCCTTCTGTTTAACCCAATTGGTGTTTTTTTTAAGCTCATCTGTAGTGACATTATTTGGATTTTAGCTGTTGCTTTTGTTTGCTCTGATTTTGGTTGGGTCGAATATGTTCTTGATCTTAATATAACAGTAGAGGTTTGGATTCTTATCTGATTCTGCAATAACGACGTGGACACCTTTTATATAGGAGAGGAAGGGGATATAATATGTCTGAACCACAATTTTGATATCCGACTTCAGTTCAGCCAGCTTCTTTTGGATTTTGTGAGTTCTCGATGGCAGATGATGACCCCATTCCGGTGAACCTTGATCTTAATCTGGGACCTCTCGATGATAATACTAATGGTAATAACGAGCCAGCCCTTGCTTCTTATCCTACTGTGATTATGAACTTGGAGGATTGGTTTCATGATCCACCTCGTAGAGTTAGGGAAGTGGTTCGACAGAGAAACCAAAGGTGGCGGTCTCTTTGGAGACAACTTCCCATACCTCAGGAAACACAAAACATCGCAATGGAATCAGCCGGAGGAACCGAGGCTCCAGCTGGTGAGGGCAGTGCCATGCCTGAGCAAAGGCCTCAAGAGGTGGCTAAAGTGTGTGGAAATGATTCGAATTATTTGGAAGATGGAACCCAAAATAAGAAAAAAGACGGTGAGAAGAACAACATCGTTGAGGGAAGTTACTTCGATTGCAATATATGCTTAGATTTAGCCAAAGAGCCTGTGGTCACTTGTTGTGGCCACTTATTCTGTTGGCCTTGTCTGTACCAGTGGTTGCATCATCACTCGGATGCCAAAGAATGCCCGGTTTGCAAAGGAGAAGTCACCGCGAAGAGCGTAACCCCAATTTACGGACGTGGCAGTAATACCCGCGAACCCAATTTGCATAGCATGAAGATCCCTCTTAGGCCTCAAGTCCACAGTGTTGAAAGCTGGAGACAAGCTATTCAAAGAACTGCCTTAACTATTCCCATGGAGGAGATGATTAGGCGCCTCGGATCTACGTTTGATTTGTCTCGAGAACTGGCCCAATTACAGTCGCATAACGGCGAAGCTCGTCGTGAATCGCCAGATAGAACAAACTCAGTACTGAACCATCTCTTGACTTCTAGCGGAGTACGACGAGACGCAAATCCAATCACCCAAACAGATGATATTTTTGACTTAGTGACGACCGAGACCATCCCTCCAAACATCGAGGCAAGGGGGACCAACAGTAATCGCCGGTTTTCATCATTACCGCTCAGAAGATCTCACCGAGCTTCGAATCTGCCTAATCTTGCTTCTGCAATAAACTTATCTGCTGAGAGGTTGATTGAACCTCATTTTCATGGTGACAGAAACCTGGACTTGACTCTACCCGTCGTTGATGATAGAGATTCCGTGTCAAGCATAGCAGCCGTGATCCACTCAGAAAGCCAAACATTCGATAACGCCGTTGAGATTGATTCCACCGTCGCACGCTCTACTTTGTCCTCGAGGAGAAGAAGCGATGCTTCGAGAATCTCAGACGTGGATAGTGGCGATTCTCGGGCGATTAGGAGGAGGTTGAACTGATACAAATCCCTTGTTGTATCATTATTGTTAGTAGTGTCTCGAATTACTACCACAAGAAATTAGGTATTTGTTGGTGCAAAATCTTTGACTTGTTTTATCAGTAAGAAGTGAAGTTTACTCTTCCGCTAGAATTGTTCCATTGTAGAAACTTGGTCGAAGTTGTAGTAGGGTTAGTCCTCTTCACTTGTCTATGATTTGAATGTGGTTTTCATATGATCTTTCCTTTTTAATCAGATATCTTTTTACAGTTTCTTTGCATTGTAATAATGGCGGCGTGTATCATAAGGTGTTTGTATAAAATAAGAGCATCTCCAATGGAACGCGGCGTTCCACTGGAGGTTTGGCGGTGGCGGAGCTCCAACCCACCGCCAAACGCGACGCTAAACCCAGCGGGCGCGGGGCACTGTTTCGCCCGCTATTCATTTTTTTTTTTTTTTTAATTTATGTTTTTTAGGGTAAAATTGAAAATTAGGGAAGGTGAAGGGAAGAAGACGATGTAGGAGAGAGAAGATGCAGGAGAGAGAGAACGCTTTTTGTTTTTTTATTTTTTTTTTCTCTTTTCCTTTATGTTTTTTTATCATTCTTTTTTCCTTTTTGTTTTATGTTTAATTTTTCTTTTTCATTTTTATAAAGATAAAAAAAATATGTCTAATATATGTTTTTTAATTTTTTTTTGTCTAATTTCTAAAAAGAAAAAATTATTCTTAATTTATTTTATTAGATATTAAAATTAATATTATCAAATATTATAAATTTTTACAACATTTAATGATGGTAAAATTAATATAAAATAAGATGTGATAAAATATATTGAAAATAATATTTTAGAGGAAAATATAGAGGAGATGGTTGGAATTATAAACACTGTTTAAACTCTATATATAAAGAAATTGAAGTATAGCAACTCTATATATAGATGATCGATTTGTATTTATGTATGTAATGATTGAGTCGACGGGCCACATCAAGTCAAGGCAAGCACGTAGGATTATTTAAGAGGTCAGAAAGAAAGTGCTTCATGCGACTTTCCCCCTATACAAAAACAGAAAGGAAGATGGTCTTTTGGACAAACACATAAGGAAGGAAGGAAATCAACGAGCTTTGCCATTTTCTCTCTCCTTAATTAATCACATCACAGCTTCATCTCTCATTTTCATGGGCATTCGTTGACGATATTCATAACCCTTTTGAAAGCATTATTCAAGAAATAAAAAAAAAAATCAAGAAATGTTGTGCTGTGGAGGGGCAGAAGAAGAAGCATTCAGTGGCCCTCCAGCAAATCAATCCGCTGCCCCACCTAAACCTGGCAATACATCATACAATGGAGGTTAGGTTTATCATTTAAATATCTCTTTCCTATTTTATTTTAATTGGTAGGGAAAATGAAATTTAGAGGAAGACCTTTGTTTCTTTGAGTTCACCGACGATCACATACATGATTTTATCTGTAATATATTTCACGGAAAAGGTAATTTCTCAGAACCCCTTTCGTTATCATAATCCGATTATGCGATTACGAATGAAGAAAAGTCGCAATCTTGACGACCATTGCTTTGTTCAGATGATCATTCCATTGTATTAGCTCCTTACGAAAAATTTCGCAGGCAGCGAAAGAGGAGAGCCGAGGTCTTCTGCTGCAAGAGGCGGAGCGGCGCCCAACAAGGTCTTGCCCATCGAAATCCCTGCCCTTTCGTTGGCCGAACTCAACAGATTGACGGGCAATTTCAGTCCAAAGTCCCTTATAGGCGAAGGCTCTTACGGGCGGGTTTTCCATGCGAAGCTAAGCAATGGAAAACAGTCGGCGATCAAAATGCTCGATAGTAGCTCTTCTCCCGAGCCCGACTCTGAACTTCACAGCACAGGCCTGTCGACTGTTTTTGTGTACATATATATATAATGCCTGAGAAAAAAAAAAGATGAATAAAGCATTACTTCGAATTAAGATGTGTTTCTAAACTTTCTTTTTGTTTTTTTTGTTCGCTCGCAATCTGCAGTTATCCATGGTCTCGAGGCTTAAGCACGAGAACTTTGTCGGGCTGATAGGGTATTGCTTGGAATCGAACAATCGAATTTTGGCATACGAATACGCTACCATGGGATCTCTACATGATGTGTTGCACGGTAAGAATTCTTTATGACGAATTCGATTTGTTTTTTTTTTTTTTCTTTTTTCCTAGGTAGGAAAGGCGTACAAGGGGCTGAGCCTGGCCCCGTCCTTGCATGGAATCAAAGGGTGAAGATAGCTCACGGTGCAGCGAAAGGGCTCGAGTTTCTGCATGAGAAATGCCAGCCTTCGATCGTTCACCGAGACATAAGATCGAGCAACGTCCTCCTTTTCGACGATTTCGTGGCCAAAATCGCCGACTTCAGCTTGACCAATCAGAACTCTGATACGGCGGCTCGTCTGCATTCGACTAGAGTCCTCGGGACATTTGGTTACCATGCTCCAGAGTAAGGACCTATCATCAAAGTACGCTATAATTAAAGAAGGAAAAAAAAAAGGGAGTTCGATTGATATGGAGATTTATTACAGGTATGCAATGACGGGACAGATAACTCAAAAGAGCGACGTCTACAGTTTCGGCGTCGTTCTCTTGGAGCTTCTCACGGGGAGAAAACCAGTCGATCACACCATGCCTAAAGGACAACAGAGTCTAGTCACTTGGGTAAGCCCATTTAGTTCAAAAAAAGCTCGTTCCAATGAATCGTACGCTCATAATTCGAACTTTCGTATGAAAGGCAACTCCGAGATTAAGCGAAGACAAAGTGAAGCAATGTGTTGATCCCAAGCTGAACGATGATTATCCCCCGAAGGCAGTAGCCAAGGTTGGCCATATCGATTGTTGAGAGTATATATTGAATCATACTTACAGCCCTTTTTATGTGTTTTAAATCCCAGATGGCTGCTGTGGCGGCACTTTGCGTGCAATACGAAGCAGACTTCAGGCCAAACATGACCATCGTCGTAAAGGCTTTGCAGCCACTTGTCAACTCAAAACCAGCTGGGCCTGATTCAAATGCATGAGCAGTATCTTCGATATGATATGAATCCCCATAATCATCATAGAAGGCTCGACTGTGGCGACGGAGATTTGCCTGCATACAGATATGGAAGAAACGTTATAGATTTCCTTTCAGTTTCTGTGTAAGTTCGATTCGTTGGTTGTAAACTAGCCGACTGACTGTTCTTTTGCTGCTGCTCGAACATCGATCATCGCACCTACCTTAACTATCTATAATTCATATGTCTGAGAATCCAAAACATGATGAAATGCACAACCTCAATTGTGGATGAAAAGATTTGGGATAAATACGTAATTTTACATGACATATTAATTAATTTAGAATAGTTACGATACACCCAACCTGCCCGCTTAACTATACACCCAATCTGTCTTCCTTGTATGAGATTTCAAATAAGATAGGAGCAGACAGATAGAGAGCAAAGCCCAACATAGCAAGACGGATGATGTTATATATTATTACATATCTATATTTCTCTGTAATGTAAGACCATCATCGACATGAACAAGGAAGGGTATGTATACAAACAAACAAACAAACAAAACATTCAAGCCGTTACACAATCCACTTTCCCTATGTTTTTAATGTCGGTCTCTATCATCATCATCTTCTTGTCCTCGACATGCAGCGAAATTCAGCCAAGAGTGCTATGTGGTCGGAAGACCATTCTGGAGAAGGAAGTGAAGTATCTTTCCGAACGCTGTCCTCATCCACTAGTTCCAAAAGAGACTCCACTGTTAATGTGTCCGCTGAGAACAAAAAGAAAGTTCCATTGCGCCCAAGATTAGAAAGATCATATTGGTAACAATTAACGATATTTTTCATTATTAATGGCTCGAAAAAACCAAGGGGAAAAAAAAACCTGAGTAGAATATGTAATCATGAGTGCCAATAAAATCTCTGGTGCAGTTTGTAAAGAGGGGTTCGTTTGTAGCAGGATCGATTTTCTTCCTCTGCTCGAGATCCGAGCCGCGCACAACGGAAGAGTATGCACTTACCTGATACATAAATTTAAAAAAAAAATGTGCATGAAAAAACGAAATTTTAATAGACATACATGTGAGACAAAGCTTTCATGGTTATACATACCAATGGAAGCTGGTGTGTTAGTTTAGAAGCAGGTCGAAGAATCCCGAGGGGGTCTATGGCTAGATCAGGGTGAAGCTCATCAACTTTTCCCATGGCGAGGAGAGCATGGGCAGCACTGAATGTTGAAAATATTTATTTTTAAGAGAAGAGGGAAAAAAACAAAAGAAGAAAAACACAAGTGATATGTGGATTACTCATGCAACTGAATGTTAAGAGATAATAACAGTCACCTTCCAGGAACTGAACCGAAATCACCGCACACTAGCATCGGAATGGCAGCACTGACAGCTATCTTTTCAAGTCCTTTCAGAAGAGTGTAAACCTAATGGTGAAGATGATATGAAACAGAAAAGAAACATCAATTATTAGAATTCCTCGAAAGGATATGTGGTGAGAGAGATTCAGACACGAACCAGCCAAAGCTTAACATCTTTCAGTTCTTGTTGCACATTAATATGTGTGTTTGCCTGCAACGAAAAAGACAATAATCAGCAGTGACTTAGAATAGGTACAATGATCATTCAGCAAGAATCTGTTACGAAACAAAAAAGAACAAAGGAGAAGATCTTACCACACAAACGAGCTGCCGCTTTCCAGGGTGATCAGTTCCCTGGTTACTGAACTTTGCCTCTAGAACTACGATTAGAGCAACATTATCCTGCATGGAAAGTAAAGGAAATAAAAGTTTTCAAATTTTATTACCATGTGAAAGTTCCTTTGCAGTTGAGAGTCAAGAGGCAAACTTATGAATTTTTTTTTGATAAGTACCTTGATCAATCGATTTAGAGCATTTTTCTTATGGGCACTAGGAACCACAGCATCAATTAAAGACTGAGCAGCTTTATTGAACTCAACCTACAAATCATTGGTCCATATTATTGAAAATGTTGTAATTGAGCACAAAGCACGTTCTACCAAATGCACTTTTTGTCACCTCATATTTTTTTATATGAGAAAATCTATCACGACGGAAGAATATCGCACAACCATCAGTATTGTTGGCGGTTCCACCAAACACCTGAAATAAGAGAAGATATATTCGAACACAGCTTGACATATCCAGCCAGGTCTTGAGATGATAGTAAAACAAACCTCTGTCGATTTCATTTTATAAAGAGCTTGATAGCCATGCTTATCCAGCTCAGGGGCAAAGAATTCCTCAAAATGATCATTTTGAACCTGAAAGAATTTTAAACTAACAAGGTCGGGATAGAAAGTACAGCACTAAAGCATGTATGACGCAAGTTGTCTGCAAACACATCTCCTCATGACTCTCAGTACGTGTCAACAAACATGCTGCTAAGTGTTTTGTGTCTCAAGCAGAAGAGAATAATGACTAATGCAATGTCCAGAAAAAAATAGGGGAAGAAAATATTTTTACAAAAATCTTTTTAGGAAATCAAAATAAACCTCAGGTAGAACACAAAAAGTGAAAGACATTAGTAAAATCACAGCTCATTTCACTGAAGAATTTCTCGAGCTTCAATGTCCTGGAACACCTTGTACAAAGATAATGTTCTTACTCTTACATGATTCATTACATTACATCAATCATAAGAAATAGGGAATGAATCACCAATACCTCTTGAAGACAAACAATGTCTGCATGGTATGCAACTATTTCTCGTAAAAGATTTTGCTTCCTGTAAGTCCAAGCGAGAGCCCAAGTGGGGCAATAGCTATATGATTCACTAGTAGCATACGACTCAGCTAAGATGTTGTAAGAAAGCACCGTAAATGTCCCTGATGAAGAAACTTGACCATCCATATCCAGATGGTTTCCACTCACAGAAACCAATCGACGAGGAGAGGGTGATGGAGCTGGAATCACATGTGAAGTTAACAAGGTATTGGCCACTCCGACAGCTGACTTCGTCTCAGCATCAACCACAGTACACTCAAATTTAAGGACATGACCCACATCATCAAGTGTTGGAGTATATATCTTCGAGTATCCGACTTCATACCAGATTTCGTCACCTTTTCTATGAGTGATTGCAGTAGGATACACTGTGGAAATTCCATTCGCCTGAGATGCAGGCAAGCTCAACTTAACCATCCCAGACATTGCACTGCCAGTAGTACCATTGAAGTGAGCAGGTATATCTTCCTCCTCGGTTCCCTTTTCACTCACAGCATTAGCAGCACGCTCATGAAGTGCACGGTGATGCCTCCAGGCGTTCGAGAAACATTTGGAAGAACAATGGTAGCTCTTGGGAGGAGGTAACTTGGCCTTAACACAACCAATGCATTGTAAGGTAGCCGGCTCAGTTGGGTGAACACTGCAGACTGGAACCTGTTTGTCACTTTGTATGCGATACCTACACAGACACAATGTTACCATTAGCTGTGAAAAACGTATTAATTAATATAATAATAAATTCTGATTATTGAGTATCAGGACATATCATGTTATATTAGAAAAAAAAAATTTAGTCTACCAAACAGAGTACATACAGTTCAGCAGGATAGACAAAGGCTAAAAGCGGTACCAAAAGAGCTAATGCAAGATTCTCGCATTTGATCATAAATTAAAAGAGTCAAATAGCAATCTATAGAAGCATTTCTAAGATAAAGTACTACATTATTCTTAAGATCACGTATTGGGTGAAGCAATGGCCTCAATGATCAAACTGCAGCAGATATTAAGTAACTTTTCAAATGGAAGTATTCCGAACTTCCTTTCTCAATTGTCAATACGTGTTCAAACATGACTCCAAGAGTTCATTAGACGACTTTCTGCCAAAGCAGATGGGGGGTTAGCATGCCAACACTCAAGTTCAATCATTAAAAATGAGAAAAACAAAAAATAAAACAAAGTACAATCAATGTCATCTAATGTGGTCTCACATAGCACACACATACGGAAGCTAAGAAATAACTGTTCCGTTAAATTCTCTTGCTGACATCACATTACCAATTGAAGACATATCTCAAAAGAATCACTGGTTGTTAGAACACCAGAAAATATGTTGCTTGAAAGGTATAAATCTACCAAACCAATCCCAAATGATTAAATGCCAATGGAATTAGAAAATCAAGGAATTCCATATAATGCTTAAAGCCGCTTGCAGCTTTTTGGTGCATATCAGGAATCAATCATAGCATCGTGCCTAATCACGGGTCCAGATATGACTGCTCCATTTCTGAACCGTTCTGGCCAAAACAGAGTCACCCATTATCCATTATTATATCAGCTTAACTCTGGAATGAAGGCTGCAGTTCAAAGCTACGAAGCATAATCACTAATGCATTACTCAAAAAATAAACCTCACTAGTGCCTGGCAACCATGAAAATCACGAATTTGTCCATTCAGTTGAAAATTTAGAGAAGCTCACCACTTATATCTCAAGAAACAACCATCTATTGGGTTGGACTCGGTAACATCATCAGTGATCAACGACTTATCCAAACGCTTCAAAAGCACATAGGGAGTCAACTCACACCCAACTATCGGTATCTCGGACGGAAGGTGCACACGTAAAATGCTCAGCATCTTAACCAAAACCATATACTCAAATCATCGAAAAACGTAGCTCTGGAACCCAAAAACAAAACAGCGCGACGAGAAACTTGGGTCGTTAAATCTCTGCGGAATTGAGGCTGATCCGCCATAGCCTTTTAATATGCCCACGCCAGCATCGACCTGTTACAACCCTGACAATCCAGTGCCCAGAAGAATTAAGCACAACACCTTGTCAGAAATGCGTCAAATTCTTGGAATGCTAAATTTACGGGGATTTCTAGCTAATTTGTGAAGATCGAATCCAGAGAATTATTAGATTGTGCGAAAAATCGGGGGTTTAGTTGTGAATCGAATGAATTCGAGGAGATAGGGTTTTACTGAGAACAATTTTTCGGAAGAAGAAAAGTTTGGATACGTAAAAGTAGAGAGATGCCCTCAATCGCATCCGTGTAGCCGCGTAGGATACAATTACGAAAATACCCACATATTATGTATGTATGCTCCGAGTACCACTCTTTCCATTGTACTTCACAGACTCACAAGTCAATACATGTATGTAATCATGTCCAATGTCGGTTTTGGTTAACTGGCGGTTGGGACCAACCGTCTCTAATCGGCCGGGGACGGTCGGCGGAATAAGCGCTAGCATTGTGGAACGATAACGAAAAAATCCTATCGAGTATCTTATATTCCGATAGAATACTCTTAATATTGGAGAGATGATTTGAGCTGTGTGTTGTTGGATTTGAGCTAATTGGCCAATTGGGCCCAATATTGGGTAATTGACCCAAAGAGTTAAATCTGATCGGTTTTATTAAATCAATAAGTCGTCGTGCGTCGAAACTCAAAGTTGATGAAAGATTCATAATCTACGTTTCGAGGGAAATCTATCGAATATTAATTGGGCCGAAACCGACATCGGGTAAATGAGAAATTAATTTTCAAAGTTGGCCCATTAAAGAGATGATAAAATATAAACTAAGTATAAAGAAGAGAATTTTGTCCCACATTGGATAACTCATTTTTTTTTCACTTGTATATATATAGTTACCGTGAAGAGGTAAAAGAAAAGAGTTTGCCTAAGTAGATGGGCTAAGTGGGCTAAATGAGCTTGTAGCTAATGAAGGGGATTTTTGCTCGGAGTATAACCCGAGTGCGAGGCGTGCCTCGCACCTCCGAGCTCGAGACCGCGTCCACTCTTCGAATACTGGATCATCGACAAACCGAAAGGGAAGATGCTTCGCACAAATAAATTTTGCAAATTGCTTGCGTGTGACGTCTTCGTTGTACATACAATGACGTCGGACTCGTACGGGGTCGTTGTCCCGTAGCGGACGAACCCGTACCTCCGTGCATTTGACTCTGACTTTGTCTAATCCCTACCTTATTTGGATATATCGACTTGATATGACCAGTGAAATTACCATATCCGCAATAATTACATATAACTCTAAAAAAGTCTCTAGTTGAGGTCGGTACCATCTTGAAGTGTACTGCGAAAATGTCCGAGCGTAGCGCAACTGCGGTCCATGCCAGAGTCTCAGTCTCGCTCGGCGTCGGGGTGGGACCCTCCTGGTAATGCTCATGTGGCGTGTTGTCTTCCTCACGTTGGCTCTCCTCCGTTCCACCCATGTCCGAGCCGAGTACATCACTGAGATCGAGATAAACTTCGAGGGAGTAAAGATTTTGGTAATAATCTTGCGATGAGCTACCAACAATTGTTTTCCCCTCGATTTCGATGCTTGACGACGGTTATCCATTACCTAAAATGTCGAGAGAAAATCCGTTAGATAAAATATGTGTAAAGTTACGTAGACCGAGGAGTGTAAAATTATGAGCGCCGTGTGGTGTGGGACCGAGTTGAAAATGAAAATGAGTGTAGAGGATTGATGATAAGGAAGGAGTAATTTTTAATTAGTTTATTTTTAATTCGTGGAGGAGTAGAGAGATTGAGGCTTCAGAGTGAATAATTGAAAAGAGTGAATAATTGAGAGAGGAGAGAGAGATATAGAATTGAATTGTGATTCTCTAAAAGGGGTAAGTGCGTATTTATAGAAAAAAATAGCCGTTGGAACCGGGTTGTACATCTTTATTTTTTCATTAATTTTTTTTAAATCTTACCGTTAGATTCTAACGGTTATTTTTTAATTTTTTTTAATCCAACGGCTATAATCTATATTAAATATTTATTTATATAATTAATATATAAACTGCCGATTGAATCACCAAATCGGCGGTTAGCGCTTTGGGAAAATCCCAAACCGCTCAGAACTGGCCTACCACGGATGCCGGTTCCGGTTGTCGGAACCGGCGGTTCGCCGTCAGTATCGCCGGATTTTGGGCAAGACTGCTCTTAAACATTCATCACGGAAAACCAATCAAATGGTAAGGACATGTACCCACAATATTGTGACAATCAAAACATATTGACCTCGTGACAGAAAAAGAAAACGACATATTGACCTAAATATAACTATCTCACTCAAATACCCATCGGCTGTGCACTTAATTTTCAGAATATGCTCAACGATATTCATAACATCGTTGTTCATGTTGGCGACATTAGCAATATTATTTTCTCCAGAAACAATACCTCTATTAGCAAGTTCATTGAGAAAATCATACCTATAGTATAGCTCCATGGCTTTTTTGAAATAAGCCGTCTGTGTAAATATAGCTTGGGAGCGGGTCATCCATTGATTGCGCCAGAAGTCAATATTAGTTGGTTGCTCATTTCTGTTAAGATCTGGCCATGATGTCTGCTGCAACTCACCCACCATAGGAGTAAGCGGAAAAAAAAGAGATGAAAAGAATCAGCTATAGTGTAACTCATATAATAATATATTTACTGTATCTAAAGAAAAATACATACATAATTTGGATTAAAGAAAAAGAATCAGTCATAGTGAAGACTGTTTGTAGCACCGTGATGATGGAGAGTTTGAGCGGCTTTAACCTTTAATAAAAAAGAAAAAACACAGTAAAATAACAAAAATAAATGTAGAAGATAAATCTGTTAGGATCGGTTAAGGTGTTTAGAGGGGGGGGTGAATAAACACTGGCGTATTTTCGATTTGTGCAGTTTCTGATGTGACTGGTGGGTGGTAACCGGTTTGTACGTAACTATGTATTTGAGTGCGCGGAATTGTTTCTGGAAGTTCGGAGCAAAGTCTCCTACGTCTCCCCTTCTTCCTCTCAAGGAAGGTTATCACTAGAAACTGGTTTTACACGTTACAAGGAGCACTCAACTCACTAACAGTAACTTACCAAATCTAATGCTACACAGGCAGTTGTATATAAACAATCCACCTAAAACTTCAACAGCTTTTTACAGTCCGTTGAGTACAAATCTCTCAATCTTTCTAATCGCTCTTGATGAATAGTTGAGAGAGAACTTATGAGTTTGGTTTTTGTGAGTGAGTTGTGTTGTTAATCGTTCAAAAGTTATATTGAGTCTTCACGCTCTTGGTATTTATACTTGTTTGGGATTGAGCCGTTGTGTGAAGACTCCGACCAGCTTCCAGACATTATTAAATGTCTTTTCCTGAAATAGGCTGGTTTCAGAACCTGGTTCAGGTTCTCTGCAGACTGCGCCTTTCACCAAAATGGGTATATGTCGGGCCAACGTCTCTTTGGTCGCAGTCTTGACTTAAATGCATTTGTACTGCATTGTTCTCCTTAATCGATGCATATTTGAATTTTGGCCTCTGGCTCCTGGTCTGAAATTGAGTTTCTGACTCTTAAGTGTAAGTCACCAGGTGCCACAGCCTTGAACATCGGGTGCCTCTCTTGAGGACTGGTTTCTGATTCCTTAGGCGTTCAAGATCAGGTGCTCTGCCAGTTCCTTAGAATATCGGGCGCTTGTTTTAATTTTTGGTCACCGAAACCCCTTACGTTATGGGTTCTGGATTCCTTAACAAAATCGTAATATAAAACTCACCTACGGCGAATCACCCAACAAGAGAACGAATATCCCATTTGAGTATGTTATACTAATAATGTGCTTGGATGTTAAAGTAGATACCACAGCTTCACATCGAATGAAACTGGGAAGCTGAGATTGATCTTGTGGGGATAGATTTCAGGAATGATGGGTGAAAGACAAGTGCTGGAGTCAAGATGATGATCTTCTAGACAACATCAATCTCTAAGATCAAAACAACAATAAAAGAAAAAATCACCACAACAAAAAGAGAGAATAGAGCTAGGAGTGATTTCATGTTCAAAAGAACTTAAAATAAAAGTGGAGACATTGACAAAAATCAAGGATGAGTCTATCTATTTATATTGAGAGCATTTTTAAATAAATAAAATAAAAAGACACCGAAAATGAGGAAGGAGGAGAAAAGAGAGAGCCTTCTCCAGGCGATTTTTTTATTTATTTTTTAAAAAAAGGCATAGTCTTGTGTAGACATGCCCAAGCCTAACCGTAACCGGCGGTTACAACCGTTAACCGCCGGTTACCGAACCGCCGGTTACGGTTAATAACCGTAACCGGCACCAACCGTAACCGGCAACCGTGGGTTGCCGGCACGGTTGCCGGTTACGGCGCGGTTGGTCCTTCCGACCAACCGCTGACCGCCGGTTAAAAACCGCCGGTTAGGCGGTTAACCGGCGGTCAATAAAAAAAAATTTTGAATTTTTTTTTTTATTATAGCAGTTGGAAAAAAAAAAAAAAAAAAAAGAAATAGCCGTTGTAACCGACTTTGAGCGAAAAGCGACTCGCCCGACGACGATTGGACTCGATGATTGGACTCGAGCCGAGTATCAATGTCTTCTCGATGATTGGACTCGAGAAGAGCGTACTTGATCGAGCATATGACTCTTTAAAGGATCCCTTTAAAGAGTATAAGCCCGATTTCGGTCATGACCCACCTCGATCGGGTCAGGATCAATCTACTTCTAGTAGTAGTCGATCTTCACGATTAGCCGACTACTACGACATCCTCAATGCAAACAAGCGTCCAAGGTCCTCCCAAAACCCCTACGTAGAACTCGATAACTTTATGACGACGACTTTCGAGTTCGAGGACGACGATAGCTTCAACGTCCTTCGATGGTGGTCGAGGGTGTCGCCAACGTATCCAACGTTGGCGAGGATTGCTCGGGAGATCCTTGTCGTCCCGGTTTCGACCGTCGCGGTGGAGCATGCTTTTAGCATGGGCGGTTTGACTTTGAGCGAAAAGCGTTCGAACTTGGGTGTCGACAACCTCGAGTACCAATGTCTTCTCGATGATTGGACTCGAGCCGAGTATCGCACCCAAGATGACCCGAACAGCGACTCGCCCGACGACGTTTTCGATGACACCACCGGCACGGAGACAAGCGGCGGCAACGACGGCGGCGAGGATTAGAGACATTCGGGATCGGCGAGGCGTGAACTCCACATCAACAAAGACGCCCGAAAAAAGATAAGTATACTGTATACATCTCTTATATTGTTTTTGATACAAATAATTTTTATGTTTATCGCTAACTAATGAATTGTTATTTTCAGGTACTTCAAGATTTGCACAAGCCAATTACGACGACGAAGCCCGAAAAAGATAAGTATCAATCTCAATCTCAATCTATCGCCGTATTAACTTTTTAATTTTAAATAATTGTAACGTTTATAACTAACAAATAAATTATTATTTTTAGGTACTTCAAGATTTGCACAAGCCGGTTACGACGACGAAGCCCGAAAAAGATAAGTAATTAGCTCTTTAATTAATTTTTATTCTTTTTTTAATTAAACATCTAATCTAACTTAAGTTTACGCATTTTTTTCTAGGGGAAGAAGATTTCGAAGAAGAGGGGCTACGCCGCTTCAGTAAGTGCAGGCGAGTTAGCACCGTGTGATCTATGGATGCTTTGACGGATCATACTTGATTCGTCACGGCTCCATAGATCATTCGCTGCTTTCTTGCCTGGACTTGCTGAAGTCCAGTACTAAGGTACTTCAAGATTTGCGGAGAACGGATTCGGACCGGACGGAGACTGAGTTCTCACCACACCATATTTTGTTTTAATTTAATGTATTGTATTGTAATTGGTTCAATTATAATTTTGTAATACATTTTTTTCGACTTTCGACCAAATAATACACCGAATATTTATTCAAACCTGAATTTTCAACCCAAAAAAAAAAAAAATAAAAATAACCGGCGGTTTTAACCGCCGGTCAACCGTAACCGGCGGTTAGTCAACCGCCGGTTAGGCTAACCGTCAACCGGGGGCGGCTAACCGTCAACCGCCCCCGGCCGGTTAGACGGCGGTTAGTCCGACGCCAACCGCCGGTTACCAACCGCCGGTTACGGTTAACCGGCGGTTGGGCAAGTCTAGTCTTGTGTATCACAAGGTAAAGCAAAGGGCTTTTTATCATTTATAATGTTTTTTTTAAAAAAAATTTCAAAAATAAGTGTGTTTTGAAATCGATTTCAAAAATAGGTGAACGCGGCACTTGAAGTGCCGCGTTTTGACCGCGGTATTTCAACTACCGCGTTTAGAACGCGGTATTTCAAATACCGCGGTCAAAACGCGGCACTTGAACTGCCGCGTTCATCTAATTAATTAATTATTAAATAATATAACTAATATTAATAATAACTAATAATTACAAATTCATAATAATTACAATTCTTATCTCATCCTCAAAATCATTCGTTACTAGTATATTTTTACAATCGTCGTTTTAAATTTCCAACCTATTTTCGGCACTTGAACTGCCGCGTTCATCTAATTAATTAATTATTAAATAATATAACTAATATTAATAATAACTAATAATTACAAATTCATAATAATTACAATTCTTATCTCATCCTCAAAATCATTCGTTACTAGTATATTTTTACAATCGTCGTTTTAAATTTCCAACCTATTTTCGGCACTTGAACTGCCGCGTTCATCTAATTAATTAATTATTAAATAATATAACTAATATTAATAATAACTAATAATTACAAATTCATAATAATTACAATTCTTATCTCATCCTCAAAATCATTCGTTACTAGTATATTTTTACAATCGTCGTTTTAAATTTCCAACCTATTTTGCCTTATTATTGAAAAAACGTTAAAATTGAAAAAACCCCCTTATTCTTTATTCTTTCTGTCAGTAGGATTTCCTAATAAAATATTGCATTCCTTTTTTCTTTTTTATTAAATATGTATGTTCTAAATGATATTAATAAAATATGACAAAACGCACTTAACACGCATCAATTAAGCACGACATCGAGATGTGGGGCCGGAAAATCAACGTAGGTCTTTTTTATGTTGAATGTAATTTTTTTAGTTTATGCTACTTGAACTACTTAATGCAATTTAAAAATACAAATGCATTTGCTCATACAGTAAATGCTAGAAAACAAAGTTATTAAAACACACAAACACATCATAGTTTCTAAATGACTTCTTTCCATCCTTTCGGGATCGTATCGACGAAGTCATCATCACTATTATCCTCGTCGACTCTCGAACTAGAGACTACATGATTTTTGCCTTTGTTTCCAACCAGTCGGGACAACATGTTTTGTTTTCCTTTCGGGGGCTTGTCGACGAAATCGTCATCACTAGCATCCTCTTTGACTCTCGAACTAGAGACGACATGATTTTTGCCTTTTTTTCTCTCCATTCGGGACATACTGTTTTTTTTTCCTTTCGGGGGCTTGTCGACGAAATCGTCATCACTAATGTCCTCTTTGACTCTCGAACGGGACATACTTTTTTGTTTTCCTTTCGGGGGCTTGTCCACGAAGTCGTCAACGATGTTAGTATTGGCTACAAACCGAATAGATTCTGTTGGCCTTTCATTGTTCTCAATTGTAAGCACGTCAACGTCTGGAACAATAGCGGGGTTGATATATTTTTCAAAAATTGCATAAAGACTGCTTTCGAATGGTTCGCATTCATAAAAGTAAATCGTTGAAAGAGGATCCTCCTACAAAATAAAACAATTTTTTTTATCACAAATATACTTTCAAACAAATAAAATATAGGATAGAATAATTACTTCAAACCACTTAAGCCATTGCGTAGTATCTGCATGAATCCAACCCCTGTCATACTCTCCCCAGTCTCCCATCTCTGAGCGTAGCTTCTTCCATAAAAGGTAACGACGCTTCAGATGACCAAGTTTGACCATAAGAAAGGGTACCGTGAAATTTCTTCCATATGGTATATTTATCCAGGGAGCAATATAATTGAGACCATCCACGAGATTTTCACTTGTTATATTTCCACGATGCATTTCACCCCTTAGATGACAAGTGAATATTGATTCAATGTTGTATGTCCACAGCTCATCATAAAAATAATCCCCGAGGACCTTGAGATTTCCATATATTGGATGATCTTGATTCATTGGCTTCCCTGTGAATCGATTGAGGCGCGGATCTCTATTGAATGGATGCATCGTGTTTGTGATGTTGAATGCACAACTTAATATCATTCTAATTTATAGACGTTTGAAGTTGTAGCTGCAAAGTCTTATTTATTCATTTTTTTATATTAAAAATGTACATGTTTAAAGCTGACAAATGTCAATTTATTGTTCTTTTTATTAAAGTTGTACATGATTAAAGCTGACAACTGCCAATTTATTGTTTTTTATTAAAATTGTACATGATTAAAGCTGACAAGCGTCAATTTATTGTTTTTTATTAAAATTGTACATGATTAAAGCTGGCAAGCGTCAATTTATTAATTTTTGTTATCAAAGACCATGATGTTTAAAGTTGTACTTGATTAAAGCTGACAACTGTCACATTATTAATTTTTTATTAAAGTAGATGATGCTGAGTAAAAGTGACAACTGTCTATTTATTAATTTGTTATTAAACCTGATGATTCTGATTAAAGTTGTACATGATTAAAGCTGACAACTGCCAATTTATTGGTTTTTTATTATTAAAGTTGTACATGATTAAAGCTGGCAAGTGTCACTTTATTATTTTTTTATTAAACACAATGATGTTTAAAGTTGTACTTGATTAAAGCTGACAACTGTCACATTTTTAATATTTTTATTAAAGTGGACGATGCTGAGTAAAGTTGATTTGTTAATTAAAGAGGCCTAAACAATATTCAAATTAGTTAATTTCGTAAGTTGATGTGTGCCTTTTTTTTCGATTTTATTGTATTTTCAAATTTTTTATTTAGATTTGAACGCAATCCACTAAATAACACAAAAACAATATTTGAAACAGTAGAAAGTTCCACAAACTGTTACTTAGAATGAAAAGTACATAATTTGGTCTAGCCACGTTGTCCGCCACCTTGTCTCGCACGACTCTCTGATCTATCCATCTCATTCGCAATCCTCGTCGTTTTGTATCTTCCGCCTCCTCTTCGATTTCTACGTTGCGGATTGTGAGACAGTTGGAAATCGCCATCTTCCCAGTAACGTTCATCGTCCAAAGGAACAAAACGGCCCTCATAAGTTCTAAAATAAGCATCCTTACTATAATAAGCGGCTACGTATTGGGAACTATTAAGACCGAAGCTCCGACAAGCTGCTTGTGCATGCGGACATGGAATTTTATACATACTCCAATTGGTGCATGTACAACGAAGTTCAGACAACACCACCACGAATGTAGTCGACGTTCTTCCATTTATATGTTGGGTATAAACCTCGGCGGATCTTGTTGCCCAGTCAAACTCTCTCACTGTAAGGTACCTTGAATCTTCGTTCCACTGACGATACTTCTTCGTGGCATAGTGTGACCAGGTACTATCGGAGGACTCCATATCATTGCATGCCTCTTTGAATCTGTCAAAAAAATATGCAATTGTACGATGAAATGTGAAGTAAACAATGGGGGTGGGTGGCAGACATCGAGCTCCTTTTAAGACTCCATTCAGTGCCTCCGATATATTTGTAGTCATGGTACCGCAACGACGACCACCACCGTGTGCAAACGTCCATTTATCCAGTGGTATGTTCTTAAGCCACTGCCAAGCCGGCTTACTAATAGCCTTGATTTGATCCATCGTTCGATTAAACTTCAACTCCGTATGCGCCATTCCCGCTCGATGGCAAAGGTCCTTCAGCTGTTGACTTTTAAAAGCCTTGTAAAAGTTAGATTTGATATGGCGAAGGCAAAAACGATGGACTCCTCTAAAGACACTTCTTTCATATAACATGTCTACAGCAGATTTAATACCAGGATGTCGATCGGAGATTAAACAAACTTCTTCATTTCTTAGCACGTGCACATTAAGCAAGTGTAAAAACCAATACCAGGATGCCCGTGCTTCTTCGTCTACGATTGCGAAAGCAAGAGAGAAGACTTTCTGGTTCGCATCAAGGCTTGCAGCAATCAGCATCTTATGCTTGTATTTTGTGTACAGATGAGTTCCATCCACACAAACTACCTTCCGGCAGTGTTGAAAACCGTCTATGCAAGGTTTAAAGCTCCAGAAAACATACCTTAATATATTTTGATTATTCTCGGTGATGTGTCTCCACTTCACAATTGTGCCTTGATTTTGTGCTTGTAGAGCTTTCATGAATCTTGGTAATTGTTGGACGGAACTCTCAGGACTATTATTCTGGTCACGCATGCCACTCGGTCGATCTACTGTAAGCAACCGAATTCGTTCGGCGATATTTCCAACTCCCATGTCATCTTGCATGGTTGCAGCTCGAACTCGTATATCAGCTGACATGTCCCGCTACGACAAAAAAAGAAAATCATATGTAATATAACAATACTCAATATAAATTACTCATAAATAATAAAAGAAATGCAAGTATACCACATAACGCCAAGCTGCTCCGTCCCCCATCTGAATACCCTGAATCATCGTGTAAATGCCGGGCGAGACGAAACGTCGCGTAACCGTATCATACCAGGGATAGTACCCTCCCACGACCGATAGATTATTTTCTATCGGTTCACCTTCCACAATAGTCTCATCTCGATCGTTCCATTCCGTCACCGATCGTGCATGAAAATTTGCCCAACTAAACGACTGTCGGCCTCTAGTGTCACTGTTGTCGTGTAGCCTAGTGTGGTTCGCCGTCGGCGGATATGGTATGTATTGCACCATACCAAACTGTCGTAACACTCGGTCCGGATAATACAGCTCCACCTTGTTGAAGAAGATGAGTGGACATCTGGACCTACATGCTGGTGGCCTGCATTCATCGGAGAGGTTTGCCACCTCGTCTAACTCATCGTCATACGGATTCCAATCAAACTGTGACAGATTGAGATTGTCTAAAATCTCACGCATCTGTCGCACGTTCGAATGGACCGTAGTCGTGAATCTCAACGCTGCTGTCCATCTACGACAATAATCATTAGCAAACAATAAAACATTCTATAAAATTAAATAATAAATATACCTAGCAGCGTGCGGTGGCATCGGTAGCACAATCTCGCCGTCGTGCCACGCAGGCGTCATTTGCACGAACGGTGCGCGAATAATAGGCTTCAGTGGCAAGAAATGCATCCAAGCCCACACCTGAATAATTGACAATATAGATTTAGTATGACTAGAAAATAACTACCTAATAGTTAATATAAATGATGAATATATTGTACCTGCAACAATCGAAGTGCTCCCCCAATGCTATACACAAAACCCTGTGACGCCGTGCACAACTCGCGATACAGATTACCCAAAACAGCGCTGCCCCAACTATAGTTGCGAACGTCGTCGACGCGCTCTAAAAATTGCAAGTAGTTCAAATTAACTCTTGAACCACTGCAATCGGGACACATCACGCATCCGATGAGTAGGAGGGCGTATCCACGTGCTCGTCCCTCAACTTCCTCCTCCGTACTAAAATCGGTTACTGGATTCGCTGTGAGCCAGTTACCCAACGCAGTTATCTTCAATTTACCCGGACTCTCGAAGTCGTCATTCTGCGGTGCAAATCCGGTCAATGCATGACAGTATTGGGACCACTCGGACTTGGTCCTTCCATAAGCCGACCCTATCACCGCATCTCCTTCAATAGGTAGGCGCCAAAGAGTCCCAATATCTAAAAGCGTGACGGTAGCCTCCCCTATCGGCAAGTGGAATGTGTGTGTTTCGCTACGCCATCGCTCAACCAATGCTGTGATTAGATGAGCGTCCACCTTCTGGGATTTACAGCTGTATACGCCGTAAAATCCCATCAACTCCAGCTTCTGAAGAATACGCAAATGCAACTGGATCGGACTGTTAGCCGTACCCCAAATAGAAACCTCCGGACCTCTACATCGGAGAGTGGTGTCAAGCTTGCTCTCGTCTCCAAATATCACTGACGAACGATGAGTCCGTTGTTGCGTCAATAATGAAGGATCTGTCGGCCCGTATAAAGCACGCTCGTCCATTCTGCAATAAAATAGTAATTATAAAATTAACAAATATACTGAATATATTTAACTAATAAAAATTAAATTATTTAATGAAAAAATTAAAAAACAAATAAAATATGGGGGGGGTGGGCGTGACCTCAGCCACCACCCACCACCCGCTGCCGGCGCCGGCCGGTGGTCGCCGGTGGCGGATCTACCGCTCAAATTAAAAAAAAAAAAAAAAAAAACAGAAAAAAAAAATAAAAAAAAGGGGCGGTGGGCGTGACCTCAGCCACCACCCACCACCCGCTGCCGGCGCCGGCCGGTGGTCGCCGGTAGCGGATCTACCGCTCAAATTAAAAAAAAAAAAAACAGTAAAAAAAAATAAAAATAAGGGCGGTGGGCGTGACCTCAGCCACCACCCACCACCCGCTGCCGGCGCCGGTGGCGGATCTACCGCTCAAATTAAAAAAAAAAAAAAAACAGTAAAAAAAATAAAAATAAGGGGCGGTGGGCGTGACCTCAGCCACTACCCACCACCCGCTGCCGGCGGCTGTCAGGCGCTTGCCGGCGCCGGCCGGTGGTCGCCGGTGGCGGATCTACCGCTCAAATTAAAAAAAAAAAAAAAAACAGTAAAAAAAAAAAAAATAAGGGGCGGTGGGCGTGACCTCAGCCACTACCCACCACCCGCTGCCGGCGGCTGTCAGGCGCTTGCCGGCGCCGGCCGGTGATCGCCGGTGGCGGATCTACCGCTCAAATTAAAAAAAAAAAACAGTTTAAAAAAAAAAAAAATTCATACCTTGTAATGTCGGTTTTTAGGTCGGGTATCGTAACGCGGGATTTAGGGACGGAAATTATCGCGGGTGCTAATGGAAGAAAGGGATAAGTAAGGATAAGAAAAGAAGAGAAGAGAGAGGAGAAGAGAAGAAGAAGAAGAAGAAGAAGAAGAAAGAGAAGGGAGGTGCGGGGAGGTGGAAGGAACGCGGCACTCCGACTGCCGCGTTCTGAACGCGGCACTTGGAATACCGCTGTCAAAACCCTAAAAGCGTAATCCTATTTAATAATTAATTAATTAGATGAACGCGGTACTTTTTGACCGCGGTAGTTGAAATGCCGCGTTCACCTATTTTTGAAATTGATTTCAAAACACACTTATTTTTTAAATTTTTTTTAAAAAAAACGTTATATATGATAAAAAGCCTAAAGCAAAGGCCCAGTTTGCGCCTGCGGCTAGATTTTATTTTATTAGCTCACAGCTGTCAAACCGCCCATTTTTTCAAGATATTTTAATTCTGTTTTCTCATTTATTTTTCAAGATATTTTAATTCTGTTTTATCATTTTTTTTTTTTTAAATATATGTCATTAAGCAACCAAATGTCACTGATAGTCAAAAGATCTTTACGTATTAGTCACTATGATAATAGAATAGGATAGGATAGGATAGACTAGTACAATAATAATAATACTAATAAATAGGCTAGTACAATAATTATGATTATCACCAGCGAAAAGCAAACCACATGAAACTGCAGAGCACACAAACATGTATGATGAAGTCGTAGTACATTTATTTTTCACAAAGTTCATTATTTCAATACCATAGTATACTTAAATTTATGGCCTTTTTTAGTTATAGTTTTTGTTACTATTAAGTATTATTATAATGGGCTTATATATATATATATATATATATAAACAAAACATGACATTAATGAAACAACATTGTTTTTATTACGCACGACGTCGTGGCCACTAAATACAACGTCGTGACCAATAGCCACCGCATAATTCAACCCATTTACAATGCCCGTCTTTTGGCCCAATAAGTGTCACGACGTTTTTTCGGCCCAGCAAGAATTACGTCGTGGTTAACAGTAGCGATGTCGTGAGTAATAAAAGCAATGTCGTGGGTATTAGTAGCTATGACAATTATTTTCCTGACATGAATAGATATCTCATTCACACGTCTGAAATGAAAATGATGTTATCATTCACGCGGTTTCTGCAAAAATCTGATTGTCGTGGGTATTGAGCACATTGGTGTGTTTATTAAGCACGAGTATGATAAATCCCTTATAAAACGAATGCATTTTCTTCCTATTTTTCATACTGAGTACAAAATTTCAGAATCTCAAAATTTTCAATATGTCTTCTCAGCGAATTCAAGTTGTTGTCTATTTTGGTGGTGTCATGCCATCTATCGATTAAGCATCATTCGATACAGTATCAAACCATTGATTTTCGATGAAATCTTTGCGATACCAATTTCACTCAATTTTTTCCATGTCGTACTAGTTGACATGTGTCAACGGCAATTCTTTCTCTTTAACCGTTCGTGATGAATACTTTCAACATTCTCGTCTGTATCAGAAGCTCATACAAATTTCCAATGATGCCAAGGCCGACAAACTAAATTATATTGAGGTCTTTGTCGAAGCAAATAATTACATCTGAGATCGTGCGTGAAGGCGAGCACAACAGTGACCTTATCAATTTTGAAGTCGATGATGACAGTCGTGCATTAGATGATTTTTTAGATCCCACAAAATGGCGTTTGAGTGCTCCGATGAGTAAGAGTACATATGCATGCGTGCTAACCTACTGCAGCCTCTTCGTTGTCATTGTCAATCGGATTGGCTTCTAACCAGTCAACAAATATCCTCAACGATAACTTTGTCGCATGGTACGCACCTTCTACAGGTCTGTAACCAGTCAACTCCTCTCAATAATCGACCAACTGCACCAACATTTTACGGTGGATCGGATCACTAAGGAAAATGATGAGGAGCGCCCACAGATTAACGACTTCGGCTTCCCAACTGGTCAGTGCAACATGTGCATGTCCTTCTCCATCTCTCTACTATGTATAACATTGAATCGCAAAATTAATATGGACCTAGGCTATATCTTGTGATCATTGCAAAATCGCTCTATTTCTAATATTTTAATTTATTTTTTTATGCAAAAAGAACACCAACAATTCTGATGAAAAATTATCACCAATTTGTTTTGATTTACGCGACGACAATCTCAATGTTATGTTTAGGCTTAAAAGTAATAAAAAATTACGCCGTTTTATAAATTAAAACTGTTTAACATTTTGGTTGTAGATAAAATTTGAAAATTTGCGATGGCGGCAGGAGAGATGACATGCTTATTGTGTCAGACCGGAACGACGGAAACTATCCAGCACCTTTTCTTTGATTGTCCGTTCTCCACCCACTGCTTGATGATTCTACGCTGCCGACTCAGATTTCAGTGGCCTCACCGCGATTGGGCTATGGGTGTTCACTGGGCTGCTCATAAATGGCGGGGTTCGCACCTGTCCCTTAGCGCTTCGAGACATGTCTTGGCTTCAGCGGTGTACCATATTTGGCAGGAACGTAACCGACGATGGCGGGAAGGTGGCGAGCGAGGGCCTGCAAAGGTTATTGATGATATTATTAGTACCATTTGTATGCGTTTGAGCACTATTTCTCATCGGTACTGTTTGCAGACACATGCTTTACGTCGACTGTGGCGTATAGCTTGGTAGTTGGTTTCGAGAAATTCTGTTTTTAGTTGTTTGATGCTTGCCAGTAGTCTGTTACTGGTTGGTGCGCCTCGGCGCTGATGTACTCGTTCCTTATTTATGATTAGTGAACTTTCCCCAAAAAAAAGATAAAATTTGAAAATTGAGATTTCCTTTTATTATATAAAGAAATTGATATATAATAAGGTAAAATCGAATTGAGTTAAAGAAATTCAGTACGATATGTATAAAAAGATATTTCTTTACTTAATAATAGGCCCCATTAAATTCATCAATAAAAACCCAATTAAATTAGGGTCTTTTTCTCATCTTCTTCCCCGAATTTTCTTAAAATAAAAATCACCGTAACCATTACTACTACCTGTATCGTCGGTTTCGGCGTACCGGTTCAACCCATTAGTTTATATATTAAATTATTTACTAATTTAATCTGATTTCGTCATTATCGGGCCGAGTTTGATTCTGTCGGCCCAAAACCGTGGTTCCACAACCGATTCTGAGCCGACTCTTCGTTTATTCCCCTTTAACTGGAACCGAAACCGGACCGATAATAATGGAACCGAATCGGTAGCACCGGCACGAAATCGAAACTAATAGAACCGATTTTCGTGTTTAATTCAATATCATTTATACAATAAACTTATATCAAATATACATAACTAAAAAGAATATACAACTAACAAAAAAAATATGAAAATAAAATATAAAGTAACATGCCTATTTTTTTGGACGTCGGCACAAAATGCCTACTTTATTCACATTAGTGGGATGCTTGAATTGTAAAAAATGCCTACTTTAATAATTTTAAAAAAAAAGGCCCTATTTAGTTACAAAAAAGCCTGAATTTAATTGCTTCATTAAGTTTGTGATAATATTTTTTTTAATTAGGATTTTGGCACTTCATAGAAAATTTAATTCCCCCGTTCCATCTTTCATAACAGCGTCAAAATCTTAAAAAGAAAATTGATAAGTTTAGAACAGCGTCAAACCAAATAGGTCCAAATCTTTCAATCGTTCTGCAAGACATTTGTAGATAAAGGACAAGTTCAAAATAAAACAAGCATAAATGGAGCGAAAAGCACAACCCAAGTCGAGGCCTTCTTAGTAACCGCCCTTGAGATCGTTAACGACATCGTACGGAATAGGCGTGACGGTTTCTATTTTGGCTCCTTCCACCACCATGAAGCCAGGCTTGGGACCTTCAGGCTGCCTCTTGGTGCTGATAATCTTGCCTTGAGCTCTAGCCTCGGCCTTCAGCTTGTCATTCTTCTTCACCCTCAATAGAAAATCTTCATGGCACCTCGACGGCTGAACATGTTCTATACGAGCATGAATTCTCTTCTTGATGATTCTGTTTCCTACCTGTGTGAAGTTTGTTGGCCAATCGAAATGAGCCCAAAGAAAGTTTATGATTTGGCAAATCATGGTATAATACTACAGACAGACAGCCTATCAAAGTATCCATAGAAGCTTAACTCAGAAATTACTGCAGTTAGATATCATACAAAACAAAGGAGAATGGATGCAGAAAATTATGAGAAGAAACAAATTTCATACGGTTTGTGTCGCTTATAACAATACTATGACACTGAAATGACAATAGATGTATCATAATGAATCTCATAAAACATAAATGAAACTGATCAAACGGGCGGCCATAAAAGAAAGATACTCTACTATCTGGCATACAATTACAGACAACCAAGCGATGATAGCTAATAAAGCAGGTCTCGGGGTCACAACTGCAAGTGCTTCGGGATTCAAGCCGAAGAATTCGCCCTTATGACTCCAATAAAGAACAACGAAAAACCATAAATGAAACTGATCAAACAGGCGGAAATAAAAGAAAGATACAACTATTGGCATACAATTACAGACAACCAAGGGATGATAGGTAATAAAGCAGGTCTCAGGGTCATACAGAACTGCAAGGGCGTCGGGATTCAGCCGAAGAATCTGCCCTTATGACTCCATAAAGAACAATGAAATACAAATCCACCCACCCATCCATTTTAAAAAAGAAAATGATTTGCAAAATGTAATGAAACATTACATGGTGCTATACAGTCTATGAAGCTCAGCGCCTAGCATTTTCCACACCAAATACAAATCTATAGGCAAGCAATCAAACCCGCATTTTTAACACTAAATTAATCAGCGCCAAACTACTAAACACAGATAAAAAAAATGCTTCGCAACAAAGTGAAAAGTAATACCATGTAAAACCAAGAAATCTACAATTCCACAACGAAAAATAGGGGGGGTTTTGCAGTAGGTGCAGACCTGTTTGTTGATTTCGACGCCAATTGCGCGCTTAGTAACGTTCCAGACCCGACCCGTGCGACCGTGGTAGAACTTGTGAGGCATACCCTTGTGAATAGATCCGTTCACCTTAACATCGACGTAGTCTCCGATCTTGTAGACGCGAAGGTACGTCGTTAGATGGGTCGGACCCTTCTTTCTAAAGGGTCGGGCGAAGAGATCCCTAGTTCTCGAACGAAGACCGTGTCCCGCCGGCATCTTTCTGCTGCAGTGTGTGTCTGTGTGGACGAAGAAAAGCCAAGCTGGATGAAATGCCGCTGTTATAGAAGAAGGGGCATCATTCATTAGGGTTTTTAGATTGATAATGGACTTGGGCCGCTTAGTTGATGATTCAACTTATACATTTGGGCTTTACTTGATAAATAAGGCCCAATAAGCGGTAAATGGACAGGCGGTCAAAAGTTTTAAAAAGTTAAGGTTTTTTTTTTTTTATAAGTTCTCGGGAGAACTACCAATAGTAGGGGTGAGAATCGGATCGAATAGTCGGTTATTCGGTAGTTCTATTTGGGTAGTTATGGTTTGGTTTAAGATTTTCACTACCCGATCAATGGTGGGTGCTCGCTTTATGTCAAATTTGAATATCCGACGTTGCGCAACTCGATTTTGAATTTCGAAAATTAAACTAAAAAAAAAAAAATACAATATTCCAATATACATACATGTCAAAATACAATATGATGAGTGCATTTAAATATACATTACATTTTCTGAATTGATCTTTATGAAATGTAAGAAAAAAAAAACACTATCCTTAATAAACAAAAGTTTACTAATATTTGTCGCTAAATATCAAATATCACTTCTAAAACACAATAGTTATCGAAACCACAGTAATAGGCTTCAAGATAATCGTGAGAGGGACGTATAGCATAATATGTGATATCTTTCCAATTCCACCTAATCACCCAAATGCAAGGCTAGTCCAATATCGATCACCGTTCAAGTCCATACACGATTTTGTCAACTCTACAAGAAAAAAAAAAAGAATTCAAGTTTCATAATTTCGAGTAAAAATTAAACTAACTCAATCAATTAGAAAATAAACACAATTATCTTTTTCAATAATCTCAATATTAAAGTCTTCTTCAATATTTATATGCTTTGAGTCAGGATGAAACCAATCTTTAGAACATATTATGGCTTGAACCAGGGGCGTAGCCACCCTAAAGGCTGGGATGGGCTACAGCCCGGTCTTGATTCTGGCCCACTAGTAGTAATTAGCCCATATATAAATTACAAATCAGAAAAAAAAAATCCTAACTCTCAATTCTTTTGTGTTTAGTTCACGATAACAAGGACAAGGATAAAATTTCAATCTTTTCAGGTAATTATCTTCAATATATCACTCTATTATTATTTAGATTCCTCGATCTTCACTCTTCTTGAACTATACAATGATGTGATTATAGTTTCTGTATTTTTTTTGTTGTTAATTGTGTTGTTGTGTGTGTATTATAGGTTGGTTTGCTAATGGAAACTCAAAGAGGCAAGAAGAAAACTATGCTATCATTTTTTAAACCCAATGCAAGTACGTCAACAAGCTTGGAGCATTCCCCCTCCCCGACCAATGCTGAGACGTCAAATGATGCGCAACGTTCTACAAACTCTCAAAGAATTGATAGTGATGTTAGTAATTATGTTAAATTAGATCCAGCAGTACGCACTCCAATTTGGCAGTGTCCTGTCAACGAAAGAGATGCAATCAGACGAATTTATATCTTAAGAGGGCCGTATCAACCTGTAATGGAGTATCCACGAACCAAATTCGGAGATCAAGACCGACGATTTCAAAGATCATGGTTTGAGCAATTTCCATGGTTGGAATACTCACCTAGTAAAGATGCCGTCTTTTGCTTTCCATGTTTTCTTTTTCAAGAAAAAAGGGCTCGTTATCCTGCATTTACAGTTGATGGTTTTAGAGCTTGGAAAAGAGTCAATGATGGGAAGAGATGTGCTTTTTTAATCCATGTGGGAGGCGTCACTTCACCACATAACAATGCCGTGCAAGCTATGGACGTTTTAATGAATTCAAGTGGCCATATCGATAAATTGATGGATGCACAGACATCAGAAGAAGTGAGAAATAATCGATTGAGGCTTACAGCTACAATTGAAAGCATCCGTTGGCTTTGTTTGCAAGGATGCGCCTTGAGAGGACATGATGAGTCTTCTTCTTCTAAAAATCAAGGTAATCTTATCGAGATGATAAAACTTATGGGAAAAATGGATGTTAACATTGGCAATGTCGTTTTAGAAAAAGCGCCAAAAAATGCTAAGTATCATCACCAGACATTCAGAAAGATCTTTTGTATATTCTTGCTAAAAGAGTTAGAAACAAAATACGCGAGGAGATTGGAAGTGCAAAATTTTGTCTCTTAGTCGATGAAGCTAAAGATATATCAGACAAAGAGCAGATGGCTATTGTTTTGAGATATGTTGATTGTGATGGCTTTGTAATGGAGCGTTTCTTTGATATTGTCCAAGTTGGTGATACCACTGCAGTAACACTTAAAGAGGAAATATGCAATGTTCTTGGGAGACATAAATTGCATATCACAGATATTCGAGGACAGGGATACGATGGCGCTAGCAATATGCGTGGCTCTTGGAATGGACTACAGGCTCTTTTTTTAAAAGATTCTCCTCAGGCATATTATATTCATTGTTTTGCACACAGACTTCAATTGGCATTGGTAGCGGCTGCTGAAAAGGAGAGTTCTATTTGGATGTTTTTCTCAAACTTGACTTCTATTTGCAACATTATTAAAGCGTCTTCAAAGCGTAACACTGAGTTGCAATCTGTCCAAGCCATTGAAATTGCAAATATGGTAGCTACTGGTATTCGCGAGACAGGTACTAACCTCGATCGTATAGTTTCTCATTAAATAAATTAATTTTTTATCATTGTTATTCATTTTTTGTTTGATTGTGACATAGGCATAGGACTCAATCAGATCGGTACTTTACAGCGAGCTGGTAAGACACGTTGGAGTTCTCATTTTGAGTCGATATGTAGCATGATAGATATGTATAGCTCTGGGTTATCGTACTTGAGCATATGGTGGAAGAAGCATCTCTGAATTCTATACGGGGGGAAGCCACAGGTTTCTTGATTGTGCTGAGATCTTTTGATTTCATATTTATCTTATACTTGATGCATAAGATTATGGCTATAACAGATATGCTTTGTCGGGCTTTGCAAGAAAAGTCTATAGATATCTTGAATGCGATGGATCTTGTTTCAAGTACAAAAGCTTTACTTCATACTTTGAGAGCAGATGGATATGATGTTCTTTTGATGGTTGTGCAATCAGCTTGTGGTACTCATGGTATTGATATGCCAGATATGAATGCTTCTTATAGATCTGCTACGAGACGTTCTTGTCGAGAAAGAGATTCTGTTACATTTGAGCATCATTACCGTATTGATGTATTTAATGCAGTGATAGATTATCAAGTTGAAGAGCTAAATAGCAGATTCAACGAGAAGCTGTAGAACTTCTTAATCTCAGCACTGCTTTAGATCCTCGAGACAACTTTAAGTTATTTAATGCTGATAATATTTGCAATCTCGCAGAGAAGTTTTATCCCGAAGATTTCAAGGGACAAGAACTACATTATTTGAGAAGCCAATTAGACCATTATAAGTTTGATATAATTCATCATGAAAAGTTTCAGGGTATATCTACCGTTGCTCAATTATGTCGACGATTAGTGGAGACTGGAAAGACAAAGAACTATCACTTGATTGACAGGCTGATTCGTCTTATCTTAACGCTTCCAGTCTCTACCGCATCAACAGAACGATCATTCTCAGCTATGAAACTTCTCAAGACTTCTCTTCGGAACAAGATGGAAGAAGAATTTTTGTCAGATTCTATGATTATCTACATTGAAAGAGAATTTACGAAGAAGATTGACACTGATTCAGTGATTGATGAGTTCTACGCTATGAAAAATCGTCGAGCACATCTTAAATAATTGTTTTTGAGTTTTACTATGTAATATACTATATGTTAAATATAAAGATGTTATTTTATATTGTGTAGCCCAGGTTCGAATATTTTCCTGGCTACGCCCCTGGCTTGAACTATTCGTTGGGTAAGAGAACCGTTGTCAAGAACTCGGCCTCTGATACTAAATGTAGCTGTTAATTGTAGGAAAAAAAGTAATCAATTTTATTAGAACACTGAAGAAGATGATTATAGTGTGTTCTGCTACTTATACAATTCACACCTATTTTCTAATTAGTCCCTGTAGATATGACAAAATACATATTCTATCTAAAAATACATTCAAATAGACAATTTAATCCCCACTATACCAATTGACACTCTTAACACTCCCCCTCAAGTTTGGTACTCAAATAGATCTAGTACTCCAAACTTGGAGAGTAGATACTCAAATTGGCTTCTTCCCAAAGCCTTTGTCAATAAATCGGGCGGTTGCTCTTGGGATGGCACGTATTTAGTCTTGATTACATTATCTTGTATCTTGTCCCTTATGAAGTGGCAATCCACCTCGATGTGCTTCGTTCTTTCATGGAAGACCGGATTCGCCGCAATCTGCATCGCTGACTTGCTGTCCGAGTGCACTGTGACTGGTTCTAACTTCTCATAACCAATGTCTTTCATGATATTTATCAGCCATAATACCTCTGCTGTCACAGTTGCCATTGCCCTATATTCGGCTTCCGCTGAGCTTCTTGACACCGTACTTTGTTTCTTCGTCTTCCAAGATATCAAAGAATTCCCAATGAACACCATATAGCCTGTTATAGATTTTCTAGAATCTGGACATGATGCCCAGTCCGCATCACAGTAAGCTTTTAAAGATAATTCACTATTTGCATCAAGTATGTTAGGAATATTTTCTAGTGTTCAATAATCATGTTATCTTTGTCTAGGGACTCAATTGTATTTTATGTAAATATAGGGACTAAAGTGTAAATATACCAAAGTATGCTTTGGTATATATAGGGCAAGTGTGTGTAAAATACATACAACTTGAGATTTAGCTTTCTCTCACTAGAAACACTCTCTCATCATTATCATAATTAGGGCTTAATTGTAGAGAGAGAAAGGAGCTTATTGTAGAGAGAAGCTTGTGATTAATGGAGGTTGATTGAGTTTATACCCAAAGTCTTCCGCGCGTTTATTATCAAGGTAATTCGATCAATCTATGCTCAAGTTTTATTGATAGGATGTTAAAACTGTGACCTACAAGTGGTATCAGAGCATGCGTGTTAAGAATTGATAGATTTCGAGCTGAATTTGATGTTTACGATGCTTGATTTTGTTGAAATATAGTTTACGATTGGGTTTACTGTTCATCGCAAACTTGTTTACGATAGCTACTATTCATCGCGATGCTTACTGTTTGCGCTTGAATTGTTTGCGATGATCTATGGGATACTGTTTGCGATGAGTAATCATGATTAATTGAGCTAATTACAGCTGAATTTGGACTAATTGTGTTAATTTTGATCGAACTGTTCTTCAATATCTTCAAAATGTTCATGTGAAAAACTCGAAAATTCTATATGTTTTGCATTGATCTGGTTTAATCGAGTGTTTTTACATGTTTAATTGCTGTTTTCGATCGATTATCTGAGCCTAATTTTGAAAACTTAAGTATTTTTGATCGATTTTAATCTGATTGCTATGTTTACGAACGCTTTTTGATCGTAAACCTTTGAAGTCACTGTTTACGAACGCTTTTTTGATCGTAAACCTTTGAAGTCACTGTTTACGAACGCTTTTTGATCGTAAACCTTTGAAGTCACTGTTTACGAACGCTTTTTCAGTCGTAAACTATCTGAAGGCACTGTTTACGAATACTATTCAATCGTAAACTAAAGAGTACTGTTTACGAACGATTAAAGGTTTACGAACGTTAGTTTGCGAATAAAAGTGTTTACGAATAATTTTCATTCGTAAACCTAGATAAATTCAGTTTACGAACGATAGTTTGCGAATCGTAAACCAAGATAAACTCAGTTTACGAATATAATTTTACGAATCTCAGAGTTCATTCGTAAACCTAGATAAACTGAGTTTTACGATTCACTAAGTGGTAGAGTGTCAGTGTTTACGAACGAATTTCAATCGTAAACATAAAGTCGAGTTTACGACAGAGGTAATCGTAAACCTCTATTCCTGTTTGAGTTTACGAATCACTTTCATTCGTAAAAGAATTTACGAATCTTTACGATCGTAAACCTTCCTGTTTACGAATCCTTAAGTTTACGAATACTCATCATTCGTAAACCATTCAAGACTTAGTCTTCGAAAACTATTTCATTTGTAAACCTCATCCGTTCAAGTTTACGAATAAGTTACATTCGTAAACTTCCCATACAGTGTTTACGAATCATTTTCATTCGTAAACCTCATCCTGATAACAGTTTACGAACGTAAACCTTACCCTGATAACATTCTTAAAGGTTTACGAACGATTAAAAGTTTACGAACGATTCTCATTTGTAAACACTCTATACTCGTAAACTAAAAAGCACTGTTTACAGCTTCTCTTTCATTCGTAAACTAATATTGTGTCAAATCAGAACCGCAAAACCTTACATTCTTTTAATAATATACAAAGTCTAAGATGCAATCTAAGTCAATAATTAATATTTTGTATCTAAACTTTACTGTGCTGAAAAGCTTATGAACTGAACTGAAATTAAAAGTTTGCGGTTAATATCAATATCTAAACTTTTCTAAAAAAAAAAATAAAAAAAAAAATATATATATTGATCAAAAATTAAATCAATTCTAAAACACGTCAACGATCAATATACATCCAACAATTTTATTTGAACAGAATTTAAACTCCAACATTCTATATAGAATTTAATTACCAACATTATTTGAACTTAAATTTTTAAAATTCTATATTTGAACTGAAAATATTAAAATGGATTTATTTCACGAACAAATGATCAAGACACTAGAAGCGAGGCTAGCTAATAACGAGCGTGTCTTAAGAAAACATCTAGAAATTGAAGCTAGTCTTGAATGTCAATTGACCAATGCAAAGGATGAGATTATAAGATTGAAGACTAAAACCACAGAACATGAATCAAAAATATGTGAGTTGAAAACAAGTCTGTCTGCCTGTGACGAAGCAAACAATTCAATGTTGCAAAAATTCTCATCCACAAATAATGAAAAAGAAATGGTCAAGAAATTAGAAGCAAGATTAGCCAATAATGAAGTTGACCTAAGAAAACATCTATTAGAAGAAGCCAATCTAGGAATAAAACTTCAATTAGCTAATGAGAAAATAGCTAAACTTAACAATGATCTTGCTAAATCAAATTCTGAAACAACAGAACTAAAGGAAAATAAAGATTATCAAGCTCAAAATAAAGATCTTTCTGAAGAATGCACAAGATTACACTCTAAAATTAAAGAACTAGAGCTTCTTCTGGTAAAGAAAGATCAACTTGAGAAAAATTTGTCTCTAAATAAGTCGACTCAAACAATTGAGTCAGTGCCAACTAAGGAACATTCTATACTATCAATAAAACCCGAACCTAAGGATTGCTACACTCCAGAAAGTGCTCGCAAAATTGATGAATTACACTCTCTTCTGGATTCCGAACGAAACGGGTTTCGAGCTCAAATAGATAAGCTTTTAAAGGAGAATTTAATTCTAAAAAATTCCTCTAAAAAAGGCGCAAGAATGACTAAAGCTATCAAGAAAGAAAGAATAGAGGAAGACAAATTATCTTCTATTGCCTCGACTAAATTTGGTTCTACCTCTATTCCTAATCCAAAAGTACCCAAAATCATTCTAAAATCAAAATTAAAGAAAGAAGCTACTAAAACTAAAGCAGACAATAATTACACATTCTCTATTAAAACTGAAACGTCCAAAAGTAATAATTGTCTAAACAAAAGTAGCTCATTTAGTACACATTACAAAGTGAATGATGTGATTCTAGAAGGTAGGAAATACGACACTTCTATACTTAATGCTATTGATTCTATAAGCTCGTATTCCTCTCTCAAGTACCCGGTCAAAGTCAAATCCGAATTACATCTTAAGCGACTGGCGAAAGAGAAAATTTTCTCTCCTACAAAAAGACACACATTCACCGATGCTGAAAAGTTAAAATTCAAAAAGGTACAACAAATTTGGAAACCTAAGCTACAAATGGAAATAAGTAGTCATCGACAAATGTGGATTCCTATGACTGCTTTATGTGATAATTTTGCTTTCAAATTTGAACCTTATATGCATAATTGTTTCACTGCTAATAAGGGAGGACCCGTCCAAAAATGGGTACCAAAGTCCCGATAATTTGTTTTTGCAGTTTCCCAATCATACATGGTAAATAGACGACGATTGCTCCACATGTATGGTCGGTATGCGATGATGAGCAGTCGTACAAGAACCCGACACGTGTGGTATTCGGTTTGCTCCACACACGTGATCGGTATGTGACGTGAGCAAACACACCAAATCAAGACTATTCCAAAGCTCTTGATTTGACATTGTTTTTTTTATCTTTTCGTCAAAAAAAAAAAAATAATAATAATAATAATGTGGCCATAAAAAAAAAAAAAAACAACAAAAAAAAAAAAAACAAAACAAAAAAAAAAAAAAAAAAAAAAAAAAAAAAAAAAAGGGGAGAAAAACTTTTGAGCTACAATGTTTAAAGAAGGCCGAGCCGATTTCAAAATTCAAAAAGCGCTTGAATTTTTGTGGAGTCAAACTCTATATTTTCAGTTTTTGACTATCACAGGGAGTTCGACTTAGTATAAATAGCGCTTAATTTTATAGAATAGTCGGTCTTCATATTCTATATTGTTTTTATTTTGGGGGAGTGGATAGATAGATAGACAAGGTGCATGACCTTCAAAAGAGCGTATTACCATAGTTCTAATGTAAAAAGCGCATATTTTTAGGGGGAGTGAGACTTATAAGTGCAAAAGGCACATTTATTGGGGAGTGTCACTTCAAATACAAAAGGCGCTTGATTTTTTTTGTAATATGCAATCTCAAAAGGCGCATCTATTTAGGGGGAGCACGGGCATCACATTAGAATTAGCGCAAGTATTTAGGGGGAGTGTTACCTAAAAACAGCGCTAGAGCTTAAAAGGGAATGCCTTGAAGACAACCTTCATGCTTTGAAGAGGGAGAGCTACCTAAATGCCAACAAGCGCATGGACACAAAAGAGTTGTTCACATACCTGTTCCAAAGGTTCAGTAGACATAACTGATTCTAACCCATGAACAAACCCCGAGTGTATGTGAGGGTATTGAGCGTATCACGATGACATCCTTACAACTCAATCACAAACTATCCGGGCCATAACCATATAGGTACATGACTGATTTATCAGATCCCGGGTAGAAGACGCTTCATCTGGTCCAAAGGCGCATGCACGACCCTTCTTAGCTACTCATTTGTCTCCCTAAAGACAGATGTTTCAATATCTCACGGGGAACCGCATATGCTATCACCGTTTCATTTGGAAGCGGGAGATATTGAACAAAGTGGTCCACAGCCCCGCACCACGACTTTCTTGAACACTTTAATGTATAGTGTGTCCTCATAACCTAAATTTTTTTTCATTTTCTAGGACACATACATTCTTTTACACACATATTGCAGGTCTACGTGACCATGCCAGAACTTCTGTAGACGCATCATTAAATGATGTGCTTCTATGATCAGAAGGAAGTCCTGCCGTTGCAACATTAAAACAACAACGGTAGCAGGCCATCTTCTGGAGCACGACTCTAGAACGATGACAACGGGATGCCTATGTGGCCCCGTAGTCCCTTCAAATGCAAGTCTGTGTGACTTTGCATCAACGACCAAGAGTGACATCTAGGGATGTCTCACGATGATCGGTCGTCTGTCCCGTTTTCAGGTAGTTCATCCGGAATTCAATGCCAACAGGTTCAGCATACACAGGATCACCTTGATCACACAGCATGACGATACAAATGAATCGCCATGAGGGGGAGAAGTATATCAAGGAGGCCAAGCACGTGAACTCATTAAAGAAGCCAAGCTTTCAACGCACGTGCTGAACCACAACAAACAAAACCTCACTCCATGGTTCGAGCATACACGACAAGTCAATGCTGACGATCCGCGCGACTCTGATATATGCAAGAAGGTGATGAATATTAAAGTTGCAAAGAAGAAAAAGAGAGTGCATGTAAATAGGGGGAGACTGAAGATTCTCCAGATGCTCTCAGCTATTTTCTTCAAACAGCAACAGAAGACCGTGTCAAATTCAAAGTTGAACACAAAGGCAAAAATTATCAAAGGGGGAGATTGTTAGGAATCTTTCTGCTGTGTTCAAATGATGATGAAGACTGAAGATTATCAAAGACAAAGACAACCGGCACTTCAATGACAATTGAACACTAAGGGGGAGATTGTTAGGAATATTTTCTAGTGTTCAATAATCATGTTATCTTTGTCTAGGAACTCAATTGTATTTTATGTAAATATAGGGACTAAAGTGTAAATATACCAAAGTATGCTTTGGTATGTATAGGGCAAGTGTGTGTAAAATACATACAACTTGAGATTTAGCTTTCTCTCACTAGAAACACTCTCTCATCATTATCATAATTAGGGCTTAATTGTAGAGAGAGAAAGGAGCTTATTGTAGAGAGAAGCTTGTGATTAATGGAGGTTGATTGAGTTTATACCCAAAGTCTTCCGCGCGTTTATTATCAAGGTAATTCGATCAATCTATGCTCAAGTTTTATTGATTGGATGTTAAAACTGTGACCTACAAAGTAAAATACCAAGACCAGGTTTTCCCTTCAGATATCTCAAGACTCTATTCATTGCATCAAAGTGAATCTTTTTAGGATCATGCATGTATTGTGACAGGATTTGCACTGCATATGTAATGTCTGGCCTAGTTAAGCATAGATAAATCAGTTTACCAACGATCTTCTGAAATAAACGAACATTCAAGATAGAATCTGGTTCTGTAGAATCAATAATCTGCTTACCTGCAGCAGAGATGGCAGAATGTCCATCATTTTTTGAAACATGATCAGTAAACTTGATATTTTGTTCTACAGGAACAAAAACATGTTTTGAGCCTAGCATACCAGTTTCAGCCAACAGTTCCAATGCATATTTCCTCTGGTTAAGTACAATACCTTGTCTAGATCGAGCTACCTCTATCCCTAAAAAATACTTCAACTCACCCAAATCTTTCATGTAAAAAGTTTTGTTCAAGTAACTCTTAGTTTCATCTATCATGCATTTATCATTACCCGTTATAACTATATCATCCACGTACACCAATAATATCACTAAGTTCCTCCCCCTTGATTTGACAAACAAAGAATAATCATTCTTTGATTGTACAAATCCAAAAACATTCAAGGCAGTGGTGAACTTAGAGTTCCATTGTCTTGAAGCTTGTTTTAAGCCATACAAAGACTTTTCAAGCTTACATACCTTGATAGTGTTACCTGAATTAGTTGAGCATATGCCTGGTGGAAGGCTCATGTAGACTTCTTCATGTAAATCACCTTGCAAAAAAGCATTAGTAACATCCATTTGCCAAAGTGGCCAATTATGAATGGATGCAAGTGAGATAACCAATCTAACCGTGACATGTTTTGCAACTGGAGCAAAAGTATCCGTATAATCTATTCCTTCAATTTGATTATACCCTTTTGCTACTAACCGTGCTTTATACCTTTCTATAATGCCATCTGCTTTATATTTAATTGAGTACACCCATCTACATCCTATGGGAAATTTACCTCTAGGTAGATCAATTACCTTCCAAGTTTTGTTCAACTCGAGGGCTGCAATTTCCATGCTCATGGCCTTTCTCCAATGTTCTGATTTTTCAGCTTCTTGGAAGTTTTTTGGGATTTCTTCACTGATCAACGCAGCTAGATATGTGGCATGTTTGGATTTTATATTGTTGTACTGCAAAAAAGAAGACAATGGATACCTAACAGAGTATGCTTGGTTAGTGTCATTATTAAGTGGTGAAATGTATTCCTTCAACCAGTTTGGAGGTTTGCTCGTTCTGGTTGATCTCCTCAGGGGCATCATTTGTTCTGCCTCGTGTCTCACTTCTTCATTTACAATATCACCTGTTTCACTTGCTACATAATGCTTATTATCATGATCATCAGGAAGATAATTATTTTCATCAGACACATCATGATCCATGAACAAATCAGGGCTTACCTCTTTATCTTTGTCATCATAACAGAAAGAATCACCAAAAATAAAATCATCATTAGTCCCAAATTTTGTAGGCTGGGACTCAATTCATTTTCACGCACATCAAATGGAAACTTGTCCTCATAGAATATAACGTCCCTTGAGATAACAAAGTTCTTTGTCTCAAGATCAAGTAGTCTATATGCCTTTTGATTAATAGCGTATCCCATTAATACACAAGGCTTAGACCTATGCTGAAACTTATCTGGCTGTGGTAAAATTTTGACAAAACACAAGCACCCAAAGACCCTTAGGTGTTGGAAACTTGGTTTTCTTCCATACAATACAGAAAAAGGACTTTCCCCTTTGAGTAAAGGGGTAGGAGTCCTATTTATCAAGTGTGTGGATGTTTTAATACATTCACCCCAATACTTGAGAGGAATGTGTGATTGAAATCTTAAAGCCCTAGCCACATCTAATATGTGTCTATGCTTTCTTTCCACGACTCCATTTTGTTGTGGAGTATAAGCACATGAACTTTGATGCACAATTCCTAGAGCTTCAAACAAATTCTTGCATTCTAAGCTAAAAAATTCCATTGCATTGTCTGTTCTAATCACCTTTGCCATTTGCATGAACTGATTTTGAACATACAAGAGGAATTTTCTTAATATATCACACACTTCAGATTTACTCTTCATAAGAAATGCCCAAGTTGCTCTAGAAAAATCATCAACTATTGTTAAAAAATATCTATCGCCATTGTATGTTGGTTCCCTATATGGTCCCCAAACATCAATATGCAATAAATCCATTATGGAAGTAGTCTCACTCATTTTCTTAGGAAACATAGTTCTACTATGCTTCGCTAGAGGACATATGGGACAATATTTATGACTATCTAGCACTTTTAAATTTAGATTAGGTAATAATTCTAGTCTTCCAAAAGATATATGGCCAAACCTCTTATGCCACAAAGAAACTTTATTACTTTCTGCTTTATTAGCAAGATTTTGACATTTTTGTTTCTCAGCATTACATGTATTAGCATCAAAATCAGAACCTATACTAGCAGAATCAACAATCTTATGCAAATAGTAAAGTCCATTCCAATTTCTACCAATCCTCTTTATCTTGCCAGTCCAAATTCCCTGGATTAAGCAAAAATGAGGATAGAAAATAACACACACATTAGAATCATTGGATAACTTAGACACGGATAACAAATTATGCTTAAAGTCTGGAACATATAATGCTTCTGTCAGTTTCAGGTCCTCTGTTAAACTCACAGAACCAGAATTGATTGCCTTGCTGAGGTTACCATTTGGTAATCTCACCAATTTATCAAAACTGCAGCAGATGGACCCATTATCAAATAAAGACATATCTGAAACCATGTGTTTATTTGCTCCTGTGTCAATTATTCAACTACTATGCATTAAAGGTTGAGTGATAGAAATACATGTGCCCTTACCCGCTTGGTTTGCAGATGACATAGTAGCTGTAGTATCATGTCCTTGTGTGCCTCCAAGAATTGACATTATCTGTTGGTATTGATATGCTGATATCTGCGGCATTACTGCTCCCCCATTATTATTCATCCCACCAGATTGCAAATTAGATCTTCCAGGATATCCTTGCAGTAATGAATTCACAGGTGCATTTCCATTGAACTGTTTATTGTCATCTTGCATATTAGTGAAGGTGGAGTTGGCTTTGAATAGATTCTCATTCCACTGTCCAATAGAACGACCTTGACTTTGGTTATTGAACCTTCCTCTTTGTCCTCGGCCTCTTGATCCTCTCCTACCACCTCTATTAAAATTTTGAGGATATCCATGATTTTGAAACAGTTCTCCTTTGTATGACCAGCAATGTTACAATGGTCGCACCACATACTTCCTTGTCTTGTTGTCCATTCCATGGCTTTCCTTGATAAGTACTACTCTGTAATGCTATAGATGATTCTAGACCATTTCCTTGGACATTGATGTTTCTTTGTGCCTCCTCATTACATATCATCGAGTATACTTGCGTGTGGGATGGTAGGGGTGCCATCATTAGAATATGAGATCTCATATTACTATATCCTTCGTTAAGCCCCATTAAGAATTGCATCATCTTAAGATTGTCCCTAAACTCCAGATATTCCTTCGACAATTTGTTAGCGGGGGATGGTATGAGGCTATCATACTCATCCCATAATTGCCGCAATTTTGAATAGTACTCTGTTACTGAATAGGTACCTTGCGTGATGGTGTTAATCTGGCGATACAGGGAGAAAAGTCTTGCTCCATTGATCTTGTCAAATCGTTCTTTGAGGTCCTTCCAGATTGAATGAGCTGATTCACAATAGATGACGCCTTGAATTAGTTCTCTTGATAATGACCGGTGAATCCATGACCGCACCAAAGCGTTGCACCGTTTCCATTGCTGATTCAAGGCCTGATTATCTTCTGGTTGCTGGCAAGAGCCATTGATGAACCCTAATTTATTTTTTGCCTCAAGCGCAACAATCATCTCACGGCTCCAAACTTTATAATTCTCTGCTCCTCTTAGAACTTCCGTTACAAGATCCAAATTCGGTGTATCCGACGGGTGGAGAAACATTGGATCATTGAAATCGATGATCGGAGCCTTCTTTGTTTCTTGATTATGAGTCTTTGTGTTTTGCTCGTCGTCGCTCTTGAGTTCTGGTATCTCATCATCTGCCATTGCATCTCAGTCGTCTTCCTTTCCTGTCAGCTTTGCCCTAGTATCGAAATTAGATTGCTCGATTGGAGGATGGCTCTGATGCCATGTTAATTGTAGGAAAAAAAAGTAATCAATTTTATTAGAATGCTGAAGAAGATGATTACAGTGTGTTCTGCTACTTATACAATTCACACCTATTTTCTAATTAGTCCCTGTAGATATGACAAAATACATATTCTATCTAAAAATACATTCAAATAGACAATTTAATCCCCACTATATCAATTGACACTCTTAACAGTAGCCTCTGAAGCAACGGTGTAGACTGGAACCGCCAAGATATCTCGAACCATTATAAATAGGATAGAAAACCTTTGAGCATTTTCTTTCCACCATTTTAGTATATCAAATCCTTCTTTATTATCTTCAATGTCTTCACTTAGATACTTCTCAAATTTTGATGTCATGTGCTCTCTATTTGCTATGTCTTAAACATTTTAAGTTGTTTCTTGAACGAAAATCTCTTAACCATCTCATGATCATCTTCAACAACAGTAGAAAGCTTCTTTGATGGCTCTGGGGAAGAGGTAGTTGAAGCTTGGCTAGAAGATGTATCCGAGCTTTAGGGTGTGTTTGGTTTGTGGATTTTGATGGGGAAAAGAAAATGCAAGAAAAGAAAACTAAAATCTAAGAAATGTTAATTCCTTGTTGGTGTTTGGTTTAGGAAAGGAAATTTATTTTCTTGGAAATGTAGTTGGTACTATCATAAGAACATGACTATTTACAAAATATTTCATTGAGACAATTCATCGAACGGTTACAAACATAGAACATAATTAGTGTGTTGTTAAATTCAAGTATTATCATATGTCTTCCTCTTAATATTTGTATTAAAATAATACAAAAAAACTATCGCATACATCATCTTTAGGAGTGATCCAAGTTAATAAAGTTGCTAAAACTTGTGCTCTATTCGAGCTTAGCTTTCGTCTTTATTTAGAAATTATTGTTGAAGACCACATCGATCATGCGTGGGAGAGTTGAGAGATGAGATGTTTTTCATGGTTTTCCTCACTATTTGGTAGGGAAAGGAGTTTTAGTTGTATTTTCAAATTATTTTCTTTTCTTTTCTTTCCTTTTCTTTTCCACCTTGTTTTCCATTCTAACCAAACATCAAATGTAATTTTTCCCACCATTTTCTTTTCTTTTCCCCATCAAAATCCACGAACCAAACACACCCTTATGGAATTTGTTGAAGCTTACGACTAATATTATCTCAACAAATAATCATCAAATATCATATGTTTCCGTTCTTATTTGCTCCTTCATTTTTTCGTTCTTACCGATCTCACTATACATTTTATCAAGAGAAAACTCCAAAAAGTTGAGTTCATGGCAAGGATCAACAATCACTACATAACACAAATCATATTCTTTCTTTCATTGATCCCCAATATTCATATTTATCAAACTTTTCTTTCATCCCTTTTGCCATCATCACCAACTCTATATCATTATCATTTATCCACTCCTTGATAATCACATCAATCTAGCATATTTCATGAAAACAACATTAAATGTGTCATGCAAAGAACTTGAAATCACAGTGTTAATATGTAAGAATCTCATATATTAAGCAAGAATTTTGCTTTAATCGAGTCACGATCAAATGAATCAAAAGCTCTTTTAAGATGACAAATTCCAACATTAAATAAGTGGATGTCTATCTCATTGGCACATCGAGAGACAACAATTTACTCGACTGTACTTTTTCTTCGTCACATTCTTGAAATCTTTTATGTCTAATGGGAGAATTTCAAATATATCTTATTGCTCCTCAAGTGTGAGAGATATCTTCATTCTTTTCTATTTTTCAAACCATCTTGGGCCACAAGATTAATTATATGTGCAATACATCTCATATTCACAATTGTTTTTGTACGGAGCTGGAGAGAAAACTCATTGCTACAATTGTTTATGTACGGAGCTGGAGAGAAAACTCATTGCTGAAGACCTAACTGAGGCATTTAGCTACTCGAACGAATGCTTTCATACAATGTTCGAATTCCGACATATAGGCGATCGTTCACCTATTGGGCAAGTCTTCTAGTTGCGTAAGAGTCTCAGTTTAGATGGGGGGACCTTTCTCCCTCTCTGTATGCCTTCTTTCTCAGGCATGAAAGATCCTTTTGGGATAAGGATATTCTTTCTTCCTCGATTTTTTTGGGTGACTCGGGGAACTTGACCGGAAGACCAGGTAAATCCCGTGGGTCAGCGCAATAGCCTGCAAATCACGCTAATCGGTTGAACCACACTAGTCCATGTTGTGCTCGTCTTTTCTCGAAAGTATCATTTTTCTGGAAACATGGTCAATCATAAATTATTATGTTTGTGATTCATTATTTTGTTGTCACTACTCTCGATTCTGACTCTTCTCCCTCTAAGCGCTAAGGATTCAGTCCCTTAGCATACGCCTTCTCTCCTTGTGACCCAACTCATAGCAAATTCATACTAAGATTAAAAGGACGTGCTATTGATAAAAGATTATATTGACCCTAGTTAGTAGGCAGGCCTTGAAAACAATTTCACATTTCATTATACCTTTGGTACATCTATGCCATTTCGAGTGAATCTGCAACTTCTTCTTAAGGGGCGGGATGCATCCTTCTCAAAGTAAAAAAAAAAATGACTCTTAAGATATTCAATATATTCTGTTACCATGGCATGCCCAAGTGGAGGTAAATGTCCAACAAAATCACTTCAAAAACATGGTGTGTGATTGTCTATGAGAGCGAAAAAAGAAAATTGAAAGCTCTGTTGAAGAATGTGGAAAAAATGAGCCTACTACAGATTGTTGGAAGTTGAAAATTGAGAACGTGGAGGAGATGATCACAACCGGCATTAGACTGACCAGAATTGGAATCTACAAAAGCGTGACTTAGCTTTCTTCACATTCTGCCCCCTCGTCATGATCTTGAAATACAAATACTATTTGGAGGTGTTTGATGGAATGAGGCATTGAGAACAAAGTTCACACAATTTTCGTAGGCAATGCTACCACCAACAATTCTACTATAAGTACTTTACAAAATTATCTAAGTAGGAAAAAAATGTTAGTTGTTCCATTTAAGGTGTTGTACTCATATTCTTAATCTCATTGCACAAGATGCTCTTTCTCAGATTAGATAAATACGTAATTGAAGTTGTTCGTTATAGTGTATAACATATTAAGCGATCTAAGGTGAGACTAAGGTGTTCTCTGAGATAATGAATGAACTGAATTTACTAGAAAGAAAGTTAGTTGATGAAATGAAACTCCATATCTAGGAGGGAGAGTGAGAAAGATTTTTCCTGTAATAAAAATTGTGTAAACTTTATGCAGACTCGTTTACACTTGCTCGGGACAACGATGCAAAAATTTCGAAAATTTAAAATATTTCACCTCATACCACACTCCTCCGTTGTAATATTACTTTGAGTCTATGCACTTCTTTTAATATTTATCATAGTTTTAGTTACTCATACAAAAAAAAAATAACACCATGTATCTCTAGAGACACGAGTCTTGGGTCGTGGCTTCATCGGTCCCTCTCGTGGGAAGAGGTCCATTAACGTCCTCAACCGAGCATTGATGATGAGACGTCTATGGAGCGTGATTACTCGAGATAGAGAGTTAATATGGGTATTGTGGATTCTGGCCGCTCGGTTGAATAAATCATCAGTGTGGAATGCAATCAAGTCCAATTCAGCACCACCGTGGGTGTGGGCCCAAGTGTTGAAAATGCGCGATCATATCCGACCGTTTATTCAATATCACATAGGACGCCGACGGGGGATATTATATGGCTATGGTTGAAGGCCCATTTTCCGCTCGACGTGTCCCACGCGTATATGAAAATGTAGGTAGGGCTAGAGTGGTCGATAAGCAACTGGCAAGATGGAGTTCGTTGGGCATAACATAATATGATATAATTTTACATAAATTGAAATAATCTAAGTCAGCCATTTTATTCAAATTCGAGTATGGTGTAAAATTATAATATTTCCGAAAGAATCCTCACCTGTTAAATATAATTTCATAGCTAATCATTCTCACACAGAAAAGCGTAGCATAGCATAGCATAGCATAGCATAGGTGAATGTGATGAAAGCAACTCTACGTGGAATCGAGATTTGAAAAGTACTTATGATTCAAATAAAACACAATATATACATTTGTTTGTATATAGTATTGATTTTTGTTTTTTTCGCTAATCTGTCTGACTACTTCACATGTAAATTGGATGTATTAATTATTCTTGGCAAGATTATACAACTGGGATCAATTTAATTTGCTTGTTTTCATTCTTTTAGGCCATGCATTTGGCATAATATATACTTAGTATCGTGTGGTCCTCATACATATATATATATATATGTATTTAGTTGTGAAGATGCAATACAATTCAACATAGCGAAAAGGTTTTAGGATCAACCCGTTAGAATGCTTCTCCATTAAAATGTTAACTTCTAATCAAATCTTTGAATTTTATGATCGTTTAATATCTTAATTTAGACTGTTAATTACATACATATGGAGGTACGAAAATAAGGTTAAGGTGTTGGATTTAAATATCCACGCAATCCAGTTTGATAAACACAAAACTTATTATTTGTGTTACTAACATATTTACTAAGTGCGCAGATGAGCTCGGTTCGAAAAACGGATATCAAATATGAGCTTAGCAGGAAAAACCGAGTCGGTCAACTGATTGGTCAACCCGGTTCCTAGACTGGTCGGTTACTGAACTGACAGCTCGGTTACTGGACAGTTCGGTTCCTGGACTGATCGGTTCCTGAACAGTTCGGTTCCTGGACTGATCGGTTTCTGGACTGACTGTTCGGTTCCTGGACTGGTCAACTCGATTACTGAACTGGTCAACTCGGTTCCTGGACTGGTCAACCAGATCCTGAACTGATGTACAAGCTCTTACTGCAGCAATGTACAAGCAAGTTATGCTGACAGCTTTTGAACCAAGTCAAGACAAGCTTATGGCACATTACCCAATGCTGTCAGAACCTTTTCAGAAGCCTCCAACAGCTACTTTTATGTGTCTAACGGCCATATCAAGAGGAGAGACTTTAAATAAAGAAAGAAGGGCAACAAGCAAAATGATGGATCCTTGAGCAAACAACTACACATCCAAAGAGAGATCTAAGAGAGAAGAACAAGAGCAAAGAGTATAAAATCAAGATAGTTCTTCTCAAGTGTGTGGGATACAAAAGATAGAGTGAGCAACAATGTTCAAGTCCACACACCTCACTCACACAATAGAGAGATGAGCGACATAGATTAGTTGAGTGAGAGTCTTAACACAAAGACGATAAACTATGTATTTGTAGTCTTCGCACAAAGACATAAAACAAGTGCTTATAGTCTTAGCATAGAGACTCTAAATATGTGAGCGGATTGTGAGGTTGCGGCCTACAATCATTGGGAACCGATGGACTTTAAAAAGCTATCGAAGATAGTGACCTTGCGGGGCACTATGGTTGAGTGCTAGGAGTTTAGTTAGCGGGAGTCTAGCTATAGAGGGTTGTACCTAGTGTACATGTGACCGAATCTTCTAGTGGAATCTTCCTTGCGGGGAAGAAGGGGAGACGTAGGAGATTGAGCTCCGAACTTCCATAAACAAACTTGGTGTTCGTGTTTCTCACTTTACAAACCAACACTTATACACACCCTCAAGAATACGCAGCTCAAGTATTCAAAGGAGTTCGACAAAATGCCTAACCCAATGTCATACACCTAAACCGGACGAACCGAAACCAGTCGACCCCACATACACACAAACCGGTGGATTAGTTCACAGTAAAAGACCAACCTATTCCTTAACTGAAGATTGGAAACCGGCTTCACTCTCTAACCGGACGTGAAACCGCATTGAAAGGAGAAAATATTGAAAAAGTGACCGGTGTGTATTCACCCCCCCTCTAACACCGGTCCCCAATCCTAACAAGTGGTATCAGAGCGGGAGGTTTCCAATCAAGACTACCAGCTGAGTTCACCCTTGAAGACTCAACTGTCGAGACAAGACGAAAATGTGGTACATCATTTCAGATTGATCTTCAGTGTAACAACAAAAAGATTTATGCCGATAAGTCGACTTCAAGTAATAAACTGCTCTCATTGGCTGGGAATTTCGAGACATGTCTTACACCGTTTGAAAGCTCAAGAAGTCTACTCTCCAAGGAAATTTACGGCACTCAAAAATACTAAGTATGGAGGAAGTTAGGACTGTTTGATTAGAGACTGCCAGAATGAATTCTGATGCGCGAATTTACCAGTGGAAGTTCTTCAACTGATCAAACTGGCCAGGAACCAGTTTAGTACCTCAACCAGGTTGGGACTCAAACTGGTGCTTCAAGATTCCATTGTTCAGTTCAGACCATTTACTCAGTTCAGACCAGTTCAGATAAATTCAAGTCAGATTTGTTCAGCTAAGGATCAACAGATGACATAGAAGGTTCAAAGTGGTCTAAACAGAAAAGATCAAAACCAGTCAACATGTCAAAACTGGTCAAACCAGTCCCTTACATTTAAAAAAAAAATGAAAAGAAATCAGTTTTGACTGGTCAGCTTTATCATGAAATGGGATTTCAGAAGTAAAAAACCGAACCAGTTTCATTCTGGTAAATCAGCCGGTTTTGCCATCTTGTCAGTACGCTGAAACGGAACAAATTTTTAGTGCTATTCCGGTCAATACCATCTCAGTCAGCAAATAAATGTTTGAACTCTAACCGACCAGTTCAAGACAATAATTCAGCTTCTCCTCAAATAGCTGAACCATCATTAACTTGTCTGGTTTAACAACCAGCTTAAGTTTGAAGGCATTAACGGATATGTTCAGGGGCAGATCTGACATCATCGCTCAAGAAATAATCAGCAACCGAAGAAGTCTTTATTTCATCAAAACAACTGAGTGAAGCAATACAACTTGAGACCGAGTCGGTTCCCCATTTAGAAGAAGGACAGGAACTACAACTAACATTAAGGAAGGAGGTATCAATACAAGCTCTAGAGACTGAAACAACTTCAGCTGAATCGAAACCGACAGTAAAGGAAACGAAAATGGGTCTCACTTCATCAGTCTTGAACAGAGCTGGTACATCGATAGCCCAGCCAACTGATTAATGTAACAGGTTGGAAAATCCCTTGACTCAATCACCGAAGTAGACTGTCTCATTACTGTCTAGTTTGAGAACAAGTGCCAGAACCATAGGGACAAGACTTGCCCCAACTTAAAACTTCAATTCAGACGAGCAGAGTTTGGTTCAGGGTCATCAATCTCGGAGGTCAAATGGGTCAAACCAGTGAGGAAACCTCAGCCACCAACTTGAACCTTGTAAAATTGCAAGCTGGGCAACCCTGGACCTGAAAAGTTGCTGCTCTCAGGCCATTTGAAGAACCGTCTTAAAACAGATATACAAGAAATGGGTTACTTTGGGCAAGCTCTCGAAAGGGTAAAGAGGGTATTACTAAAGAGGAGTCTGCTTGGTATGAATGATTCTTGGAGATGATGTGATTAGGAAAGAGCGGGATGGCCTAGCTGGGTTCGTGTGTGTGGTTGAAGGGGTTGAAGTTGGTTGAACTTAGCTTGGCTGATATAGAGCTCTGCAAGGGACGCTTAAACCATTGCTGGACTTCAAACTGGTGCCAGACTGAACAGATTTCAGCGGTGCAAAACCAGGAAATAAATGAAAGATGCCAAGGATAATGAAGAAATTCAGTCAGAAAATCTACTTGAGTTAGAGCAGGTGGAAGAAGACGTGACGATAGGAAGAAACATATTTCTTGGGAGAAGTCGGTCTGCAGTTTTGGTGGAAGAATTGAAGAAAGACGAGTGATTCGAGTGACTGGTCCGATAGAAAAGGATGAAGGAAAGGTCAACACTTGTCACAGTTAGCTTGTCAACAAAAAGAAAAGGGTCAAAGTTGTAGGAGACTGATCGATATGTTCAGTATTTCGGATTTTAACCAAGGACAATAAGGAAAATGAATCTCTTACGCAACCACTGAAGTGAACCGCTTGGAGCAGGAGATAAAGTTCCTGACACAAGCAACTTTTAGCATCTGCCAAGTGGTCAATGCTAGCTTTTAAATCAATATCGGCTCATAAAGACAAAGATTGGGTTCCTTTGACCAAGCATTGATATCTGGAAAGTGTACAAGCTTTGACCGGATAGTTTTGGCTACTTCTACCGTGCTATCAAACTATCATTGATCGAACTGATGCAGACCTTGACCGAAAATATCGTCAAAATATTGAAGAAACCGAACTGACTTCAGTCACAGACCAAACTGTTTCCATCAAGAAGAGATTGGTTAAGTTTGGACAGAGTTTTGGGAAAATGATTCGCTGTGGCCGATTGTACAGTAAAATTGAGTGGAGGTTCTGATAAATCGTCGGTATGATTCTCATTCAAAAGTCAACACTGGTCAAACCAGTTCTTAAAGGTCAAATTTGGCCAGACCAGTCATTGTTTATAAAGATCAGTATCGAGTGCAAAAGGTATTTTCTTTGGTCTTACAACACTCGGTCCCTAAACATGGAGAGTCTTCGGTCAAAACAGAAGCTCTTGGGATAATCTAATTGGTCAGCACAGTGAGACAAACACCAGTTCCAGCTGAAGACAAGTCAAACCAGTTTATGGTCTTAAAGTGTTGGTTGGCACTCAAGATTTCGGTCCAGCAGCTGACCATGAACGATGTACACTGGATTAAAAAAAAAAAATAGCTGGACTGACTGACCAGATTTAGCTTCAGCAAGAATATACTGATTTCCAACAAAACTGCACGCATCTCACCATGACCGGACTGGTCAGCATAACCAATCAGACGGGCTCTGAGGCTCATTGTTTCTAGGACAGTTTGAGTCTCTGAAAGGGTCCCTGGACGTTACCCAAAAGAAGGGGCTTTACTCTAAGAGGGTTCCTAACAATGTTATGGTTTTCATAGGCAAAAGTGGAGGAATACCTTGTTGCCAAGGTTCTGGAATTGACTGGAAATACCGCTAGGGACAGCTCATGTCACATTGTTTGTTGTGAAAGACCGATCTAGATAGAATAACGGTTCAAAGATAAAGTTCTGTTTTTTTTCAGGATCTTAATAATTTCAGTGAGATCTCCAAACTGAAAGATAGTCTCAGATGAGTATAAGGCAGAGAAATCGGGAGGTCAAGGCAGACGACGAAAAAAAAAAAATTGCTGAAATTTTCTGACTTATTGTGGCAGCTACGGGAGAAATGGGATAACTTTGCACTCAAATGTCCAAATTCCTGTCCGCGAATTTTGCCGAAAACTAAACTCGCAGACGATCGCAGCCATATAAAATTCACAGTTTAGTTCTGCCCATATGAAAGCAGTTTATTCGGTGAATTTCAGCATTTCGTCGCATGTCGTCGAATGCAGCAGCTTCGCGAGAACTGGAATAACTTTGCACTCAGATATCCAAATTCCAGTCCGTAAATTCTGATGCAAACTAGACTTGGAGGGGATCGCAATGGTATAAATTCTGCTGCCCATTTATGCCTCAGTAAAAGCAGTTTATTCTCCGAATTTCAGTTCACTGCGATATCCTGGTTTGACACACTAAACTCATGCTCTTATTTTATTCCAATCTTTTTATATGTGATCTTAGCTTATAACCTTTAGATCATTGTTGGATTTAGGAGGAGCATTATTTATTCTTAAAAGAGGGAGAAATATGCTAGCCATTGAATAATATTTGTGAAATCATATGATAAACCGGACCGATATTAACATATGCTTTAACTTCACCTTTGGGTAGCACCATGTTCTACTAGAAGGGAAAATTATGCGGTCACAGAGAGAATAAGGTTTTGATTATCACAAAAAGGGGGAGAAATATGTTAGTTTACATGTGCCTTAATGTTAAAGTTTTGTGTTAATCAAAAGGGGGAGATTGTTGGATTTAAATATCCACGCAATCCAGTTTGATAAACACAAAACTTATTATTTGTGTTACTAACATATTTACTAAGTGCGCAGATGAGCTCGGTTCGAAAAACGGATATTAAATATGATCTTAGCAGGAAAAACCGAGTCGGTCAACTGATTGGTCAACCCGGTTCCTAGACTGGTCGGTTACTGAACTGACAGCTCGGTTACTGGACAGTTCGGTTCCTGGACTGGTCGGATCCTGGACTGATCGGTTTCTGGACTGACTGTTCGGTTCCTGGACTGGTCAACTCGGTTACTGAACTGGTCAACTCTGTTCCTGGACTGGTCAACCAGATCCTGAACTGATGTACAAGCTCTTACTGCAGCAATGTACAAGCAAGTTATGCTGACAGCTTTTGAACCAAGTCAAGACAAGCTTATGGCACACTACCCAATGCTGTCAGAAACTTTTCAGAAGCTTCCAACAGCTACTTTTATGTGTCTAACGACCATATCAAGAGGAGAGACTTTAAATAAAGAAAGAAGGGCAGCAAGCAAAATGATGGATCCTTGAGCAAACAACTACACATCCAAAGAGAGATCTAAGAGAGAAGAACAAGAGCAAAGAGTACAAAATCAAGAGAGTTCTTCTCAAGTGTGTGGGGATACAAAAGATAGAGTGAACAACAATGTTCAAGTCCACACACCTCACTCACACAATAGAGAGATGAGCGACATAGATTAGTTGAGTGAGAGTCTTAACACAAAGACGATAAACTATGTGTTTGTAGTCTTCGCACAAAGACATAAAACAAGTGCTTATAGTCTTAGCATAGAGACTCTAAATATGCGAGCGGATTGTGAGGTTGCGGCCTACAATCATTGGGAACCGATGGACTTTAAAAAGCTATCGAAGATAGTGACCTTGCGGGGCACTATGGTTGAGTGCTAGGAGTTTAGTTAGCGGGAGTCTAGTTATAGAGGGTTGTACCTAGTGTACATGTGACCGAATCTTCTAGTGGAACCTTCCTTGCGGGGAAGAAGGGGAGACGTAGGAGATTGAGCTCCGAACTTCCATAAACAAACTTGGTGTTCGTGTTTCTCACTTTACAAACCAACACTTATACACACCCTCAAGAATACGCAGCTCAAGTATTCAAAGGGGTTCGACAAAATGCCTAACTCAATGTCATACACCTAAACCGGATGAACCGAAACCAGTCGACCCCACATACACACAAACCGGTGGATTAGTTCACAGTCAAAGACCAACCTATTCCTTAACTGAAGATTGGAAACCGGCTTCACTCTCTAACGGACGTGAAACCGCATTGAAAGGAGAAAATATTGAAAAAGTGACCAGTGTGTATTCACCCCCTCTAACACGGTCCCCGATCCTAACATAAGGCCTCTTTGGTCTATCCTTAGTTATTGTCTATTTCCATTTCCAGTTTTTTTTTTTAAATTTTCAAATCATATGCAAACTTAGTACTATTTTTATTTTTCCTTTCTATGTCATCCTTCCGCTCAATATTAAACCTTATTTTTCATTAAGTGAAGAGTACAACTCTACATTCTTAAATATTTATTAAAACGAAAAATAATATATATATATATATATATATCTATATTAAAAAACAACTCATATTTGAAAAATAAATACTACCAAGATTATGAATTCAGTTTCAAATTCATTTGAAATAACTAGGGTAGACATCCGACAATTGAAATTTAACTCATAAACAAATCATTTATTTCTAACACTAAGTAACCCGAAACTTTATGCAAATGACATAATAATTTATACAATTTATTTGTTTTTTTTTTTAAATACAAGGTTCCAATATTTTAATTTTCTGTTAACCATAAACGAAACCTAACAGGTGATTCATGAACCATAACCCCAACAATTGACTACAATATTGTCGTAAGTTTGAGATTAGTTTAAACAACCGTTGAATAAATGGCTCCTATTCATGGTCATGTCTCTATTTCCTATTCTAAGCATACTCAATATGGATGTACGCTAACATATAAATATAAGTAATATTACTTTATATTTTGAGTTATTTATAATTTAAAATTTTTGAATATATGAAATAATAATTTAAAATTTAATTATGTATTATTTTTAAGTATGTAAATTGAAAAAAAAAAAGGATAAATATAATAAATAAAAAATAAAAAGTAAAATAGTAATTAATCAAACGATTATATAATAGATAGATAGATAGTATAGTAATGTGGATTTATGAGTATTAGAGATCTCTGAAGACCAAACTGTCGACACAAATGTTAGTGTCCTCGTTTCACTTGGTACTTTAATTTGTACTGTATTAGGTTTTGCAAAACGGAGAATTTAGTTCATTTTTGTTTGAAAAGATAATTGTTATCATTTCGTGTGGTTCTTCACAACAGTCCACTAGGCACTAACGTATATACGAAATCATATATTTGAAAATTGTACTATGAAACATGATTTTTTAAAACCAAAAAAAAAAAAAAGAGTGGTTCCTATCATTATTTACTGATGATGATGACGACACAACTCAATATGTAAGAAGACTTTTTTCAATGAGAACTTCTCACCGTATGTATTACCACTAAAAAAGGGTACCCCAAGAACTTGTAATATTTAATCAATGCAATAAAACCACAACAATAAGTGCGAAGAAAAGTGAGTGCTCTACGGATTGCAACTCTCCATCAATGAACTTCCACACCAGCGAATAAGCTTCAGTTTTATCATTCGACAATTAATCGATATCCTTTTGAAAATATATATGTATATATATATACACTTATATATATATATATATATATATAGAAGTGAAAGAGTGAACTTTAATTAGTACCCTAGTCTTGAGTCTCGAGTGATTATGTTCTTCATAATTTGATAGTGATAGTTAGAACATGCACACACACACACACGGAGAACTGGTCGATTGATTTTATAAATAATATGATATTTGAATTCGTTCGCGGAGTAATTTCTTCCACCTACTATACGATGATATTCATGTGTCTTAATTCTCAGGTGAATAGATTCCAAGAATTGAGGTTCATGTTTTGATACTCAAGCAAGAAGGCAAGTGCTACCCAACTAGACCAAAACAAAATTTGCATAATATGGTGCTGAATTATATATAAGAGGAGCTACCATTTAGGGTTTCTAAGAATTGAATGTCAGTAATGATATGAATTCAACAATTTAGCAACTAGCAAAGCACACAAGATGAGTAAGAAGAACAAATGTCTAAGATAGAAGCTTGGAAGATTTCCTCAGTAAGTACAGCACAACATACTATATAAAGACTATATAATCCCAGAAAATGTATATAGCATTAACTCAGAATCATCTTGGATGTCCCTGATAAGAAGGGCTATTATTATTGCCCTACACAACGAATCATCAATGTACTAAAGGTGTAAATCCAAACTCACTTGATCTTGCTTACCATGGTTTGGTAGATACCCTGTCGTGCTTTGTGCATCATGAGCGTTGCTCCGTGCTGAAAAGGGCTTCGACGACTCCTCCTTCGAATCATAAGAGCGATACTGCTGCTGTTGCTGCTGCTGCATTGAGTGTTCGCGAGTTAACACGGTTGAACTACTGTTATTACCACCTGGGATTCTCCATAGAGCCAAGGGTGACCCATTAATAGGCTGTGGCTGATGATGATGAGGATGGTGGGCAGCACCACTATGACACAGCCCATGGCCACCGTGGAGCACTCTACCGCTATTAGAGCCATAAGCAGCAGCACTGTTGTTCCAAGAATGATAATTACCCATAGAAATCGCCGGCGCAGATCTGTTGTAATTCATCAGACCATAAACTTGAGCATCCTGATGATGATGATGATGATGAGCCAATCCATTGTGGAGCATCACAGACTGCAAGTGAGCCCTCTTCGCCTGTTGCCTTTCCCTCTTGTGAGCATTTTGATGGCCTCCAAGTGCTTGTGAAGTAGGGAAGTTTCTGCAGCAGTAATGGCATTCAAACTTCCTGTTACTACTTGTAACATCAGCATTATTGCTACTACCGCCGTACTTGGTACTTTCCTCCACCTCTTGAACGCTCTTACCGTTTTTCTCAACGCCCTCGGATAAATAATTTTCTTCTTGACTGGAGTTTGTGTAGTTATTACCGCCAAAGTCCTTGCCAAAGAGCCTAATCCCTCCCACGCTGCCTTTCTCTTTCACCGACGGCGAGGGGCGGATAAAAGGCAGCTGAGAGAAGGATTCGACGTTCCCAAAGTCTCGAGCTTGATCCCTATTATCGTTCATCTCCATGGAAGTGTGTGAATTGTGTAGAAGGGAAAGGAGTGTGTGAAGAGAATGGTGGAGAATTCTTGGTATTAAGAGAGAGGTGTGGTGGGAGCTAATAATAAGCTCTAAATTCTCGTGATGAATGAAGGGCAGATAAACAACAAAGAAGGTCCCCACAGTACATCTTCGTCCATATCTCGACGTTAATTGGTGATTAAATATAGACGAATCTAAGGTTTTCACAGATGTGTGTTCCTTTTTCGCTTGCTGTTTGGGCATTGCCGTACTTTATTGAATACCAACTAGTTTTGGTATTGTTCTCAAGTTTCTGATACCACGTTTAATTGATAATGAGAGCTAACTAAACTTGTAATGAAAAATAAAAAAAAAATAAAATAAAATATCCAACAAAACTGGACCATGTCATGTCATGACTTGCTATTAATTTGTGCTTTAGCTTTCTTGCATGTTGATGATGAGATAAATGCATCTGTCATAATACATAATTAAAAAACCCACAGAGAGAGAGAGAGAGAGAGAGATGAAGTTTGATGAGTATGGTTAATACACGTCTTTACCTTCATTTTCAATGAGTTGGGACCATATACAGAAGTGATGGAAGCCAGTTTAATTCTCGGTAACTATGCTGTCATTAATGGTAAAATCTCTGCACAGTAGCATGAATGAAAGAGATGTGTCAACCCTAATAGTTCACTTATGTTATTCCATCTAATTTTCTCCCTTTCTTTTATTTCTCTTGGAAATGGCTTGCAGTGCATGAAATGGGAAAAAGGACCATGATGCTATTTCTAGGAAGAAGGCTTAAAAAAGCTCCCCCCCTCGCAAGCCTAGGGCATTCCATGAGTTCCTCATTTAGTAAAACAGTAATAAATGACTTCAATATGAAATCCACGTTAAGTTCTCTGCAGGATGATAGTTCCCTAATATGTGCCTATAGTTAAGAATATTCACACAGTTTCAAGGGGAATGTATATCTAGCAGCTAGCTTTACACTGGCTCTTTCTTAAAGCTAGCTTCTGTGGATTCCATGTGTTCTGCGAATTATGCATTCGTATGTTATATGGGATAGACAATAATATTATTACATTTATATAATCCGGTAAAAACTTGTGCTACCTATGTACAGATTCTGCTGTAAAAATAATAAACTAAGGAGGTACTTACTAGCTACTTTATGTGTAAGAGAGACTACACATGATCAGTGAACTGCCACACAGATTTAACAAAAAAGTACATAAAATGTCATCTTCACCAGTAAACATTTATGTCAAGGGACACATAACTTTCACCATTTTCAATGCCCAACTACTTCATCAAAGCTTTGATGATATATGATCCTTGATGAGGGTTTTCAATAATTCTAATAAGAAGTTATCGTCTTTATATATCTATATTGTATCCAAAACTATTTATCTTTTTTCTTCTTTGGACATTATTCTACTTTTGAATTTCCCAGCTGCTGAAACAGTGTGCACTCTCCATGATTATTCAAATATTGATAATACATTCTTTTCCGTTGTAATTATCAGGACAAGTCACTATCATATTTCTTTACTACTTCATGGGAATTTTACAACTTTGTTTTAATGGAAGTATATACCCTTTCATTGAAAGTACCATTACATTGAAGTGGGGGTCCAAAGCCTGCCCATGGCTTATATAATATCCACATCTCTCTCATCATCTAAACACTCATCATAAACAACCACAGACCACCCTTTTCTTAAAGTGATGATGATAAGGGGACCATCATATAGATACACACACATAGCGGTCTCTGTGTGTGTGTGTGCCATATATGTAAAGAGACATAAACATGATACATAGATAGATATAGTGTCGATTTAAGATTTAGCATCATGACTTGTTGCCTTCAATACCTCATATATATATGTCAACCACACTTATTGCATCGGTTGTTATCACTACACCACTTGTGGAAACGTCCTATATATGCTATATGGTTAATTACTTATGCCTAAAGAAATTCAAATTCGTAAAAACATTACTATAAAAGCCTATTAACCTAAGAATGGTTGTACAATAAATCACTGTGTTGGTGCCCATACCATGGACATATGAAATAGAAAAAAGAAAATAAAAAAAGAAAATAAAATAGCCTAGAAGTGATTGACGTGTTAGAAATAAAATAAAATAAATAAAATTTAAAATATGATACATTCCTAAGCTTTTAGGTGAAATAGTCATTTAACATAATATCAATAGATTAGGCCAAAAGGTTATGGGCCCGAATACTCAAGACCACCCGTAAAAGAAAAACCACAAGGGGTCATAGATATGAATCCTTACGACCATCCGTAAAAGAAAAATCCACGTCTAGGTTGATTTGTCTTATATATTAACTGATTTTTTTTAGGTATTGTTTATTTCATGACTGAACTATACAATCCATTTTATTTCTCTTTAAAAATTTATTTAGAAAGTATAATTATTTGAAATAATCAAAGCTGTTCAAATTACCGGGTTTTTTTTTTTTTTTTTGCTACGGTAAAAAAAATCCCGATTGTATTTTTTTTCCACCTAGTTATATATATATATATATATATTCATACATTATGCATTCAAATCTTTATCATGTATTAAATATAATAGTGATAATAACAACACCACAACTAGAACTGTCTCCATCATGAGAAAACCCTAATTCTCTTTTTAAAGGGTGTGTTTCAGAAGGGTTCGAGTTTAGTTTATTGTCTTGCTTTAACACCGAGATATATACACAATAAACAATATAAATATTTGTCCTGTCCTATCTTTTATTTTATTTTTAAATGTGAAAATAGAGATGAAGTCCTCTCTTTTTCAAACAAGTTGGATCGAATGAGATGTGCCTTTGAAAGAAACTGCATTTGTTTGGGACCAAGTCAGACCTTGGTCATGTGTTTTCCTATCTCAGGACCACGTTAATAATCTCAATTGCTCATATTTATGTATTTATTTATTTTTAAATACTTTGCATATATATGACAGATGAAATGAACAAGTGCCATTCAAAAATTAGATGTTTGTATTATGAAATAATTAATAATGTGGATGTTTTTGTTATAAAAATATTAATTGTGATTAATATTATATTAAGATTATTTTATTATAATTATACTTTTATTAAGATTATAATGATAATATAGCTTATAATAATAAAGAGAGAGACATTAGAGAGAGATTAAGTATTTCAATACTTGGTGTATTTTACAATGAACTCTAATCACCTATTTATACTACTAATAATTCACTATTACAACTAATCACATTAATTACAATTATACACCTCACACTAAAATACAAACTTTTCAATTAAACACATCATCTTATCATCTTATCATCTCATCAACATTTAATACAATACTTCCAAATCATCAATCATTTAACTAATATTATTATTTAAAACATCCACATTATTTAATTATTTCATAATACTTCCCCTTGGATGTTTTCAAAGAATATGCCTCGTTAAAACCTTATTAGAAAAAACCCAATGAGATAAAAACCTAATGAAGGAAAAAGAGTACATGATTCTTATAGATACGCGTTCGATTGTTGCCTCATTAAAAACCTTACTAGGAAAACCACATGGGAAAAACCTCAGTGAAGGAAAAAAGAGTGCAACGCGTATTTACTCCCCCTGATGATAACATCATTCCAAATCTCGAAGTCTTCGAACTCCAATTGAATATACCAATCTTTTGAAAATTATTGGGGGAAGTGCTTTCGTGAATAAATCTGCAAGATTTTCACTTGATCGCACTTGTTGTACATCAATATCACCATTTTTCTCTAAACCATGTGTAAAGAAAAATTTTGGTGAAATATGTTTTGTTCTATCTCCCTTAATATATCCTTCCTTTAATTGGGTAATGCATGCATCATTATCTTCATATAAAATCGTTGGAAGTAACTTTTCCGATAATAACCCACAAGTTTGTTGTATATGCTCAATTATCGATCGCAACCAAACACATTCTCGACTAGCTTCATGAATAGCTAAAATTTCTGCATGATTAGATGAAGTAGCCGTTAAACTTTGTTTAACTGACCGCCATGAAATAGCGGTTCCGCCATGCGTAAATAAATAGCCCGTTTGCGATCGAGCATTATGTGGGCCAGATAGAAAACCAGCATCTGCATACCCAATCAAATCTGCTTTTGATTCATTTGGATAGAACAATCCCATATCAGTTGTTCCTTGAAGGTATCGAAATATCCGTTTAACTCCATTCCAATGTCTACGAGTCGGTGACGAACTATATCTTGCCAATAGATTTACAGCGAACGCTATATCAGGTCGCGTATGACTCGTCAAATATATTAGGGCTCCAATAGCACTGAGATATGGTACTTCAGGACCAAGTAGTTCTTCATCGTTTTCGCAAGGTCTAAACGGATCTTTATTCACATCTAAAGATCGAACAATCATTGGAGTATCCAATGGATGAGCTTTATCCATATAAAATCTTTTCAATACCTTTTTCGTATAAGTCTCTTGATGTACGAATATCCCATTCTTTAAATATTCGATTTGGAGTCCAAGACAAAATTTCGTTTTACCGAGATCTTTCATTTCAAACTCCTTTTTCAAACAATTAACGGTTTTTGATAACTCTTCAGGGTTCCAATTATGTTAATATCATCAACATAAACTGAAATGATGACAAATTCATTTCCAGATCTTTTCATAAATATGCACGGACAAGTTTGATCATTTTTATACCCCTCTTTCGATAAATATTCACTTAGGCGATTATACCACATACGCCCAGATTGCTTTAATCCATAAAGCGATTTATTTAGCTTGATTGAGTACTTATTTCGGGGCCCTGAATTTTCAGGCAACTGAAATCCCTCGGGAAGTCTCATATATATGTCATTGTCAAGTGATCCATATAAATAAGCGGTGACAACATCCATTAGACGCATATCGAGTCCTTCACGTACTGCCAGACTAATTAAATAACGAAAAGTAGTTGCATCCACCACAAGAGAATACGTCTCCTCATAATCAATACCAGGTCGTTGTGAAAAGCCTTGTGCAACAAGCCGTGCTTTGTGTCTCACAATTTCACCGTTTTCATTTCTCTTTCTGATGAAAACCCATTTATATCCAACCTGCTTTACATTTTCTAGTATGCGGACTACAGGTCCGAAAACTTTTCGTTTCTCAAGTGATTTTAATTCTGCCTCGATTGCATCTTTCCATTTTGGCCAATCATTTCTTTGTCTGCATTCTTTAACAGACATTGGTTCATCATCCTCATTCTCATTCATCTCATTCATTTCATGTAGCGCTACGTTAAATGAGAATCGTCAACATTGACTTTTTCTCGGTTCCATCTAATTCCATTTTGGGCATAATTTATCGAGATCTCTTCATTATCATTATTCTCATAAATTTCAGGTACCTGATTTTCATTATCATAATCATTAATGCCCATTGACTCTTCTAGAGTCGATAAATCCTCGACTGGACCATTCTTATTATTTGCTCCTTTTCCTTTTCGAGAATTTTTATCTTTGAAACCCGATGGCCTACCACGTTTTAGTTGTGGCTTAGGCTCGATCATTATATGTTCTCCAGGAACATCAACTTTTGCAGGAGCATTAACAGCTGGTATATGTGACTTAGTCACTCTGTTAAGGTCAGTAAAACTATCTGGCAGTTGATTAGCTAATCCTTGTAAATGAATTATCTTTTGAACTTCTAGTTCGCATTCTTTTGTTCGAGGATCATAATGATTTAGCGATAATTCATTCCAACTAATACACATTTCCAGCTGTTTCTTTTCTCCCCCTAATGTCGGAAAATTCGATTCAACAAATGACAATCGGCAAATCTAGCCGTAAATAAATCTCCAGTTAGAGGTTCTAAATATTTTATTATCGATGGAGATTCAAATCCGACATATATTCCCAACTTCCTTTGAGGTCCCATCTTCGTGCGTTGTGGTGGAGCAATTGGAACATATACCGCACATCCAAAAATTCTCAGATGGGAAATATTTGGTTCCTGACCATAAACCATTTGTATCGGGGAGATATCATTATAACTTGTTGGCCTGATGCGGATTAGTGCCGCTGCATGTAATATAGCATGTCCCCAACAAGATGAGGGAAGTTTCGACTTCATTAATAATGGTCTTGCAATTAATTGCAACCTTTTAATCAACGATTCTGCAAGACCGTTTTGCGTATGGACATGTGGCACGGGGTGCTCAACATCAATTCCAATAGACATGCAATATTCATTAAATGCCTTGGAAGTAAATTCACCAGCATTATCAAGGCGTATTTTCTTTATTGGATAATCCGGAAAATGTGCTCTTAATCGAATCAACTGAGCAAGCAATCTCGCAAAAGCTACATTCCGCGTTGATAACAAACACACATGAGACCATCTAGTTGATGCATCAATCAATACCATGAAATATCTAAATGATCCACACGATGGATGTATCGGTCCATAAATATCACCTTGTATACGCTCCAAAAACCTTATGGATTCATTCTTTATTTTTACTGGTGATGGACGAATAATCAACTTCCCTTTAGAGCAAGCAACACATGATAATTCATTTGATTGAAGAATCTTCTGGTTCTTCATTAAATGTCCACGTGAATTTTGAATTATTCTCCGCATCATAATTGAACCGGGATGGCCCAACCGGTCATGCCAAACAACAAATGTATTATCATTAGTAAACTTCTGGTTTACGATAGCATGTGATTCAATTGTTTTAAGATATGTGTAATATAGCCCAGAGTCAAAAGATGGTAATATTTCCACAATTCTTTTGTCATTCGATATCACTTTTGTAATATGCAAATATTCAATATCTCCTTTTTCTGCAGTCTCAATATGATATCCGTTATGTCGAATAGCTTTAAAGCTTAATAAATTTCTTTGAGACTTAGGAGAATATAAAGCATTTTCAATTATCACCTTGTTCCTCTGGGCAGTAAAACATTAGCTCTTCCGGAGCCCTCAATTATATTCGTGCTACCCGATATAGTAATAACACTGGCTTCTTTCATATCAAGATGATCGAAATATTTCTTATTTTTTAGAATCGTATTCGTCGTTGCACAGTCTGCAAGACACAATTCTTCATTGCACATGCCCGCATCCATCAAATAATATCCTTTATAAACAAACACATAATATTTATTATTGAAAAAGAAATATTGCATTACAAACATATAGATAACTTAAAACAACGATATATAATAAAACACACAATAGTAAATCATAATGCATAAATAAAATCATAGCAGATTAATTTTCTTCGATCAGAAAATCCGCAGCTTCCAAATGAGCATTTTCATCATTGGCATCAGAGGTAGAGGCGAATTCACCCTGAACAAAATTCATTTCGATTTTCTTTCCTTTGCCCTTTTGAGATTCCTGATATAGCTCAACAAGATGTTTGGGCGTACGACAATTGCGACCAGTGGCCAGAACCACCGCAACGATAAATTTTTCATCATTATTCTTTTGTTCAGTTTGCCTCTTCTCATCTTTATTATCAAAACTTTTCCTCTTCTGGGGAATATTTTGATGACCGCCACGATAATTATGATAACCACCACGGAAATATTGATAACCACTACCATAATATCCTCGGCCACGACCACGGCCTTGACCACGACCACGTCCACGGCCGCGATATCCACCACGACCACGTCCACGATCATTACCTCGACTGTTGTCATTATTAATTTTGACTGCATTCGCTTCAGGGAGTGCAGTAGAACCAGTCGTTCGGGATTCGTGATTTTTCACCAGCAATTCATTATTTTGCTCAGCCAAAAGTAAGCAAGAAATTAGATCTGAATACTTTTTAAATTTTCTCTCCCGATATTGCTGTTGTAATATCATATTCTGTGGATGAAATGTGGTGAATATTTTCTCCAGCATATCGTTATCAGTAATTGTCTCTCCACATAATTTCAACGTGGAAGTAACTCTATAAACGGCAGAATTATATTCACTTACCGACGTAAAATCATGCAATCGTAAATTCAGCCATTCATACTTTGCATTGGGGAGATAACAGTTGTCAAGTGGCCATATCGTTCTCAGGTTTTTCCACAACTCAGCTGGATTCTTTTCTGTTAAGTATTCAACTTTCAGATTTTCGTGAATGTGGTGGCGAAGAAAAATCATAGCTTTCGCCTTGTCTTGTTCAGTTGTGGTTTTCGTGGGATCAATGGTGTCACCTAAACCTTTTGCTTTCAAATGGATTTCAGCATCTAGTACCCAAGGTAAATAATTTTTTCCAGTGATATCGAGTGCAACAAACTCAAGGCTCGCCAAGTTCGACATATTACTATAATAAAATACAAACATGTTATTAAAACATTACATAATATTAAAAAAAAACTTATAATTAATCTTCTTTTAAATCTTCTTTTGTATCTTCTTTTGTAAAAGTTCTTATAAAAAATGATATCCACATCCAGATCAGTGTCGCCGTAATAATAATCATAAGTAAAAGATCAAACATCGGATAGAGCGACATCCTTCAAAATAAAATATATTTCAGTAATTATAATATTAAAGAAATTACAATTAATAATTATATTTTAAAAACATTGGTAAAAATATTATCCACATAGCGGAAAGGATCACCGTAAATAATGTAAGGAGTAGAAGATCCATGTTTGTATAAAACGACATATTTTTTTATTGAAGAAAATTAATAATATGCCGCTACTGAGATTGGGATTACCGCAAGACCTCGTGGGCTTGTGTTGTGTACGTGCATAAATAAAAAAAATCCACACGCCTCCACGGGGATCGAAACCTGGACCTCTCGTCACTTGTAGTGAACGATATTCCGCAAAACCACTCGGGTATTGGCGTTTAGTTATAAAACCTTTAAATAATACTTTTATAATATATATTTTTAAATTAATCACAATTAATATATGATTAGTATAAATTAAAAATTAAATTACCATACCTTGACTAAACTCGTACGAGATCTTCGACGGAGGTTGATCTTGACGACGGAGAGCGGTCGTGCTGATAACGTGTTATAAAAATATTAATTGTGATTAATATTATATTAAGATTATTTTATTATAATTATACTTATATTAAGATTATAATGATAATATAGCTTATAATAATAAAGAGAGAGATTAGAGAGAGATTAAGTATTTCAATACTTGGTGTATTTTACAATGAACTCTAATCACCTATTTATACTACTAATAATTCACTATTACAACTAATCACATTAATTACAATTATACACCTCACACTAAAATACAAACTTTTCAATTAAACACCTCATCTTATCATCTTATCATCTCATCAACATTTAATACAATACTTCCAAATCATCAATCATTTAACTAATATTATTATTTAAAACATCCACATTATTTAATTATTTCATAATAGTTTTAAATAATAATAGTAGTTAAATGATTGATGATTTGGAAGTATTGTATTAAATATTGATGAGATGATAAGATGATAAGATGAGGTGTTTAATTGAAGAGTTTGTATTTTAGTGTGAGGTGTATGATTGTAATTAATCGGATTAGTTGTAATAGTGAATTATTAGTAGTATAAATAGGTGATTAGAGTTCATTGTAAAATACACCAAGTATTGAAATACTTAATCTTTCTCTAATCTCTCTCTCTTTATTATTATAAGCTATATTATCATTATAATCTTAATATAAGTATAATTATAATACAATAATCTTAATATAATATTAATCACAATTAATATTTTTATAACACGTTATCAGCATGACCGCTCTCCGTCGTCAAGATCAACCTCCGTCGAAGATCTCGTACGAGTTTAGTCAAGGTTCGGTAATTTAATATTTAATTTATACTAATCATATATTAATTGTGATTAATTTAAAAATATGTATTATAAAAATATATTTTAAAAGTTTTATAACTAAACGCCAATACCCGAGTGGTTTCGCGGAATATCGTTCACTATAAGTGACGAGAGGTCCAGATTTCCATACCCCGTGGTGGTGTGTGGAATTTTTATTTATGATTTATTTATTTTTATATATTCACGTACACAACACCAAAAGCCCACGAGGTCTTGTGGTTATCCCCACCTCAGTAGCGGCATATTATTGATTTTTTTGATTGAACAATCTTGAAGTAATTATTGGACCGAATAGTTTTGGACACTGGACAAATTTTATTATCGCAACCTTATCGGAGCTTGGACAATAATTATGAAATAATAAAGAACGAGTTTCATAAAACAATTCATATATTTTATCATTGATTTATATGTTATCTGATTATTATGTTCTTTTTCATGTTATAGAATCATGTCGTTTTATACAAAGATGGATCTTCTGTTGCTTACTTTATTTACGGTGATCCTTACGGCTATGTGGATAATGTTTTTACCAATGTTTTTAAAATATAATTATTAATTATAATTTTTCTTTAATATTATAATTACTGAAATATATTTTATTTTGAAGGATGACGCTTTGTCCGATGTTTGATCTATTACTTATGATTATTATTACGGCGACAGTTATTTGGATGTGGATATCGTTTTTCATTAGAACTTTTACAAAAGAAGATATAAAAGAAGATTAATTATAATTTTTCCTTTTAATATTTTAATGATTATTTTATTTTCATGATATCAATAAATTGAATCTTGCAAAACTTTGATTTATCAATCTCGATTTTATACTTGCTACTGATTTACACAGTTACTTCGGTGTATTATAAAGCATTCACCACGTTCAGTCCATCGGATATAATACGAATAAATATCGTGAGAAAATGATCAGAAAATATTATGATGGATGAATGAAAAGCATAAGTCCGACTAAATGATTATGTTGCATTCCCTGAAGTGAATGTATGCGCAAACAATAAAAGTGGTCGTGAACATTATATTTACCGTGGTTATTATTAATATTTTCCCCGAAGTGGACAACTAGTATATGATTGAGAAAGATGAATTGAGCAATATAAAGATTATTATATATTATAGTTGGTTATTATTCGCACCCAAAGATCCCGTTGATCTTTATAAAGAGCAATTAAAAGTGAAGTGTCGATGAAATTAAATTTTGCTCAAATTTCAGAAAATTGGTGCTAGATCCTATGCTCATTTGAATATTTTGATTTTTGTTAAAGATCCAAATAAAGAAAACTGATACATCGTTATAAATTTTGTTTAAGCATTATTTATTTATTATTTTATCTTTATATATATAATTTTATTTTGACACTTATTTATTTAATAATTCTAGTTATTATATATTTATCAATACAATGGATACAAACATGTACAATGGAGAGTTATGTCTTGCAGATTGTGCAACGACTAATACGATTCTAAGAAATAAGAAATATTTCTCCCATCTTGAAATGAAAGAAACAAGTGTTATCACTATATCGGGTAGCACAAATATAATTGAGGGCTCCGGAAGAGCTAATGTTATACTGCCGAGAGGGACAAGGCTGATAATTGAAATGCCTTATATTCTCCTAAGTCTCAAAGAAATTTATTGAGCTTTAAAGATATTCGACATAATGGATATCACATTGAGACTGCAGAAAAGAAAATATTGAATATTTGCACATTACAAAAGTGGTTTCGAATGATAAAAGAGTTGTTGAAATATTACATTCGTTTGACTCTGGATTGTATTACACGTATGTTAAAACAATTGAATCACATGCTATCGTAAACCAGAAGTTTACTGATGATAATACATTTGTGTTTGGCATGACCGGTTGGGCCATCCCGGTTCAATTATGATGCGGAGAATAATTCAAAATTCACGTGGACATTTAATGAAGAACCAGAAGATTCTTCAATCTAATGAATTATCATGTGCTGCTTGCTCTAAAGGGAAGTTGATTATTCGTCCATCACCAGTAAAAATAAAGAATGAATCCATAAGGTTTTTGGAGCGTATACAAGGTGATATTTGTGGACCGATACATCCATCGTGTGGACCATTTAGATATTTCATGGTATTGATTGATGCATCAACTAGATGGTCTCATGTGTGTTTGTTATCAACGCGGAATGTAGCTTTTGCGAGATTGCTTGCTCAGTTGATTCGATTAAGAGCACATTTTCCGGATTATCCAATAAAGAAAATACGCCTTGATAATGCTGGTGAATTTACTTCCAAGGCATTTAATGAATATTGCATGTCTATTGAATTGATGTTGAGCACCCCGTGCCACATGTCATACGCAAAACGGTCTTGCAGAATCGTTGATTAAAAGGTTGCAATTAATTGCAAGACCATTATTAATGAAGTCGAAACTTCCCTCATCTTGTTGGGGACATGCTATATTACATGCAGCGGCACTAATCCGCATCAGGCCAACAAGTTATAATGATATCTCCCCGATACAAATGGTTTATGGTCAGGAACCAAATATTTCCCATCTGAGAATTTTTGGATGTGCGGTATATGTTCCAATTGCTCCACCACAACGCACTAAGATGGGACCTCAAAGGAGGTTGGGAATATATGTCGGATTTGAATCTCCATCGATAATAAAATATTTAGAACCTCTAACTGGAGATTTATTTACGGCTAGATTTGCCGATTGTCATTTCGATGAATCGAATTTTCCGACATTAGGGGGAGAAAAGAAACAGCTGGAAATGAGTATTAGTTGGAATGAATTATCGCTAAATCATTATGATCCTCGAACGAAAGAATGTGAACTAGAAGTTCAAAAGATAATTCATTTACAAGGATTAGCTAATCAACTGCCAGATAGTTTTACTGACCTTAAAGAGTGACTAAGTCACATATACCAGCTGTTAATGCTCCTGCAAAAGTTGATGTTCCTGGAGAACATATAATGATCGAGCCTAAGCCACAACTAAAACGTGGTAGGCCATCGGGTTCCAAAGATAAAAATCCTCGAAAAGAAAAGGAGCAAATAATAAGAATGGTCCAGTCGAGGATTTATCGACTCTAGAAGAGTCAATGGGCATTAATGATTATGATAATGAAAATCAGGTACCTGAAATTTCTGAGAATAATGATAATGAAGAGATCTCGATAAATTATGCCCAAAATGGAATTAGATGGAACCGAGAAAAAGTCAACGTTGACGATAAATTCTCATTTAACGTAGCGCTACATGAAATGAATGAGATGAATGAGAATGAGGATCATGAACCAATGTCTGTTAAAGAATGCAGACAAAGAAATGATTGGCCAAAATGGAAAGATGCAATCGAGGCAGAATTAAAATCACTTGAGAAACGAAAAGTTTTCGGACATGTAGTCCGCATACCAGAAAATGTAAAGCCGGTTGGATATAAATGGGTTTTCATCAGAAAGAGAAATGAAAACGGTGAAATTGTGAGATACAAAGCACGGCTTGTTGCACAAGGCTTTTCACAACGACCTGGTATTGATTATGAGGAGACGTATTCTCCTGTGGTGGATGCAACTACTTTTCGTTATTTAATTAGTCTGGCAGTACGTGAAGGACTCGATATGCGTCTAATGGATGTTGTCACCGCTTATTTATATGGATCACTTGATAGTGATATATATATGAAACTTCCCGAGGGATTTCAGTTGCCTGAAAATTCAGGGCCCCGAAATGAGTACTCAATCAAGCTAAATAAATCGCTTTATGGATTAAAGCAATCTGGGCGTATGTGGTATAATCGCCTAAGTGAATATTTATCGAAAGAGGGGTATAAAAATGATCAAACTTGTCCGTGCATATTTATGAAAAGATCTGGAAATGAATTTGTCATCATTTCAGTTTATGTTGATGATATTAACATAATTGGAACCCTGAAAAGTTATCAAAAACCGTTAATTGTTTGAAAAAGGAGTTTGAAATGAAAGATCTCGGTAAAACAAAATTTTGTCTTGGACTCCAAATCGAATATTTAAAGAATGGGATATTCGTACATCAAGAGACTTATACGAAAAAGGTATTGAAAAGATTTTATATGGATAAAGCTCATCCATTGGATACTCCAATGATTGTTCGATCTTTAGATGTGAATAAAGATCCGTTTAGACCTTGCGAAAACGATGAAGAACTACTTGGTCCTGAAGTACCATATCTCAGTGCTATTGGAGCCCTAATATATTTGACGAGTCATACGCGACCTGATATAGCGTTCGCTGTAAATCTATTGGCAAGATATAGTTCGTCACCGACTCGTAGACATTGGAATGGAGTTAAACGGATATTTCGATACCTTCAAGGAACAACTGATATGGGATTGTTCTATCCAAATGAATCAAAAGCAGATTTGATTGGGTATGCAGATGCTGGTTTTCTATCTGACCCACATAATGCTCGATCGCAAACGGGCTATTTATTTACGCATGGCGGAACCGCTATTTCATGGCGGTCAGTTAAACAAAGTTTAACGGCTACTTCATCTAATCATGCAGAAATTTTAGCTATTCATGAAGCTAGTCGAGAATGTGTTTGGTTGCGATCGATAATTGAGCATATACAACAAACTTGTGGGTTATTATCGGAAAAGTTACTTCCAACGATTTTATATGAAGATAATGATGCATGCATTGCCCAATTAAAGGAAGGATATATTAAGGGAGATAGAACAAAACATATTTCACCAAAAATTTTCTTTACACATGATTTAGAGAAAAATGGTGATATTGATGTACAACAAGTGCGATCAAGTGAAAATCTTGCAGATTTATTCACGAAAGCACTTCCCCCAATAATTTTCAAAAGATTGGTATATTCAATTGGAGTTCGAAGACTTCGAGATTTGGAATGATGTTATCATCAGGGGGAGTAAATACGCGTTGCACTCTTTTTTCCTTCACTGAGGTTTTTCCCATGTGGTTTTCCTAGTAAGGTTTTTAATGAGGCAACAATCGAACGCGTATCTATAAGAATCATGTACTCTTTTTCCTTCATTAGGTTTTTATCCCATTGGATTTTTCCTAATAAGGTTTTAACGAGACATATTCTTTGAAAACATCCAAGGGGGAGTATTATGAAATAATTAATAATGTGGATGTTTTAAATAATAATATTAGTTAAATGATTGATGATTTGGAAGTATTATATTAAATGTTGATGAGATGATAAGATGATAAGATGAGGTGTTTAATTGAAGAGTTTGTATTTTAGTGTGAGGTGTATAATTGTAATTAATGTGATTAGTTGTAATAGTGAATTATTAGTAGTATATATAGGTGATTAGAGTTCATTGTAAAATACACCAAGTATTGAAATACTTAATCTCTCTCTAATCTCTCTCTCTTTATTATTATAAGCTATATTATCATTATAATCTTAATATAAGTATAATTATAATAAAATAATCTTAATATAATATTAATCACAATTAATATTTTTATAACAGTTTGGAGTTAAATAAATGTTAATGAGACAAGGATACAGTTCGGGCACTTAAAAGACTAGGATGTTAAATTTGATGTTTTGCATTTTAAATATGGCATTGGGTCACTCAGTAAGTAACCACTACATTGATAATTGCAAAATAGGTTACTAACATCATACGTTGGAACAAATTTCGATCTCCGATCATTTTTCGATAAAATAAGTCGAAAATCTTACGTGGTTGTCGACGTGTAGAATCTTTCCTATCCACTTGATTGCTGATATGAAATATTGTCATGTAGGATTTTCAATTTATTTTTTAGAAAAAGTAATAAAAATTCAAATTCGTTACAATATACGTGTTTGGATCGGTATAGTGTTTAGAGGGGGGTGAATAAATACTTTAAAAACTTTGTAAACATACTTGAGTTATAATAACTCGGGTTCTTGAAATATACGAGCACCGAGAGAGTAAGCGAGTTACGATTTTAAACCAAACGGAAAATACTCCACCTAATCCTCTTAAAATCGGTTTTGCGGGTCTTTTAAAAGCGTTTCAAAACTATGCAAGTTAAAAACCGGTTTGGTTGAAGCATTTTATCAAACACTTAAAATGCTTCAACTATGCATGCTATACTTATGAATGCAATGAGGTGAACACGAGATTTTTTTACGGAAGTTCGGAGCTTAATCTCCTACGTCTCCCCTTCTTCCCCGTAAGGAAGGTTCCACTAGAAGATTCGGTCACATGTACACTTAAGTACAACCCTCTATAGCTAGACTCCCGCTAACTAAGCTCCTAGTACTCAACCATAGCACCCCGCACGGTCACTATCTTCGATAGCTTTTTAAAGTCCATCGGTACACAATGATTGTAGGCCGCAACCTCACAATCTGCTCACATCTTTAGAGTCTCTATGCTAAGACTATAAGCACTTGTTTTACGTTTTTGTGCGAAGACTACAAACACATAGTTTAACGTCTTTGTGTTAGGACTCTCACTCAACTAATCTATTTCGCTCACCTCTCGATTGTGTGAGTGAGGCGTGTGGGTTTGAACTTTGTAGCTCTCTCTATCTTTTGTATCCCACACATGAAAGAAGAACTCTCTTGATTAGCCTATTTGATCTTGTTCTTCTTTCTAGGATCTCTCTCTGGATGTGTAGTTGTTTGCTCAAGGATCCTTCCTTTCTTTGTTGTACTTGGACTGTATTTATAGCCTTCCAACCTTGATGTAGCCGTTAGACACAATAAAAGGGCCGTTGGAAGCTTTTGTCCTTATTTGGTCAAAGCTGTCAGCTTCAGTTGCTTGTACCTGTTGCAGTAAGGTGCTTGTACATCAGCTAGCATCCAGTTGACCAGGACCAGTAACCAGCCAGCACCTGGCCAGAACCCGCGGTGACCAGAACCCAGCCAGGTGACTGATCAGAACCCAGCCACTGACCAGAAACCGCGACCAGAGCCTGACCAGAACCCGCAGTATCTAGGTCCTGACCAGAACCCAGCCAGGAGCCTGACCAGAACCCAGCCACTGACCAGATCCTGATCAGAACCCAGCCAGACCTTGACCAGGACCCAGCCAGCAGCCGATCGGTAACCGACCAGGCATTGACCAGTGCTGACCGACAATTGACCGACTCGATTTTTTGCACTGAGCTCATATCTGATATCCGTTTTTCAAGTCGGGCTCATCTGTGCACTCAAGTAAATATGTTAGTGACACAATAATAAGTTTTGTGTTTATCAAAATCGGATTGCTAGATATTATAATCCAACAATACGAAGTGACATATTTATGTAAGTATCAACTCAAAGTAAAAAAATCGGTATACGTAGCAATTCAAATTTATAAATTTACCTTAAATTAATTACTGGAATAAATATATGGATCACAAATTTCCAAGCTCGAATATACCGCATAAATAAAATCAATGGCCTACAAGATTATTATTATTATTATTATTATTATTATTATTATTATTATTATTATTATTATTATTATTATTATTATTATTATTATTATTATTATTTTGGAGTTTAAACCTGACTTATTTTTTATAAACTAGAGGGCATACTCCACCTTGGTTTTAAAAACTATTTATAGTAGTAGAATACTGTCTTCCTTTATTCTTTTATAAAAAGAAAACAAATAACCATTCAAGCAAAAGATATTTTTGGGCAAACAAGAACAAGAAACTAAATATAAATGTGGAAAGAAAAAAAACGAAAGAATACTGTACAAGTGGAGAAAACAGCATCAGATCCCACCTCTTTTGAATATATCTTATTAAATTTATATATATATATATATATATATATATATCAACTGTCACAAACCATTGATTATTGAATTGAGCTTTAAAAGCTTTGAACATCATCATCAGTATTATTGTCTGCAAACACAAAATTTTAGGACCACTGCTGGTGGCCTCCTTTCAGATGTTGCATTAACTAAAACCATAACTTGCCATTCATATATATCAATACAACTGCAATCCCTTTAGGGTTTAACTGCATATAAATAAATAATAATATCATATAAAACATATATATATATATATATATATATATATATATATACATTCATGTCATAAACATCTCGACACGTATATATAGATTTTGTTCTGTTCATACACAGTTGAAACTAACGAGCGCGGATAACATAAAATAAAATAAGAGAGCTCATGATTTTGTTTATATTTTTTTAATAATCTGATTTATATGTAATATATATTTTAATTGAAGTTCGAAACAGCTCATAATAATACATATGTTCGTACTAATATGAATGGACATGGCATTAGTACGTTTTTCAGTTTGTGGAACCTACTTCATTCATTCAATTGAACTAAAATGCTGGTGAAGAGTCATTGTCCTTTTGATACTCTTTGGATCTTGATGTTGAGTGAATGTACATTAATATTTATATTGTCTCTACGTATGATTGACTGTTTATATTTAAATAATTCTATTAAATTCCAGGAATCTTTTCATAACATGTGTTTAATATTAGACACACACATACCAAATATTATTCCATATTAAATTTGGAGTTTTATATTGAATGGACATTTATGTGGCTTTTTAAGGTTGGACAAGGTTTGCTTTTCAACACATATAAGCATGACTTTAAGAAGATAATTATAAAATGATTTATTGTATGTATATAAATGGACACCACTATGAATAACTTCTATTTTATAACGATGGTAATTAATTAGGTACGAGTTTAAAACAACAATTAGGCATGGGTTTAAATAGATGCTTATGTCATACTACATAGCTGCAAAGAAAGCTAGGTGAATATTTATGGTTATTGCAAACCAATTTATTTAACAACACTACGCTTAGGAATGAATGGTCCATACTATTTTAGATGTTGACTCTACATATGTCCACCATTTATAATTTGCTTCTCATCAAAGGCATGCTATTTATTTTTAAACTAATATACTAAATAAAGGCAAAACAATAAATTTCGGTAATTGAATATAGCAATTTTCGATTTTTGATAATTATATTTAATAATTGCAAATATAAGTCATCAATATCATATTTCAGAACAAATTTAGATCATCGTTCATTTTTCCAATAAAATATATCAGAAGAAATGGATCGATAAATAGTTATCTGACTTATTTTGATGGGAGATTCCAACCTATATGAAGTTAGTTTAACAATAATTTTTTTTTTGTTTAAGTTTGTATTTGATAAAGTTGTATGTATATTTATATTTATTTATTACCCTCTCAACCAACGTATGGAAGCCCTAAGTGAATGGGTAGTTTATGCAATTATTGTTGATTCCTCGTTATTATATATTACGTCAGTGACATTTACAGCATGGAAACATATGTTTGTAGATTTACATTTGATTTTTAATAATAAAAAAAAAAGTTCAAATGCATATATATAGAGATAGACCAAATAGACCCAGAGATTACTTATGTATGTTTCATTTACGTAACGTACTAACTCTTCATCAGTGAACCTTTCGTACTTTGCCTATTTGTACATCACTGCTTTTACTGACATGAGAGAAATGTGGTCGGTCCCATTTCAAAAATAAAGAAATTCCCACTTCATTGTTTCTTCGATGAAATCCAAGTATTTATCAATCTTGTTTAGACGACAATATTTGATAATTACAAAAATATATCACAAACTTTATATATCGGAGCAAATTTAAGTCTTCAATCCTTTTAGCGATAAAATAAGTTTGAAATCATACTTAATTTATTTTGTCAGAAAAAGATCAAGGACCTTAATTTGTTAAGTTTAATGACTTATTTGTTGAAATTATCAAATAAATGACTCAAAATTGAATTCGTTTTATTTAGGGATATAAATTTTATAATTTATCATTTATTAATATAAGTTAGTGTGGCCTCGGAATTACATATCATATGTTCTTATTTTTCCATGTGACAAAATTTCTAATAATAACTACGTTGCATATGATAAACTATGAATAAGACCGATTCTCGGAGTTCAAAAAGTTCATTTTCCGTCGAGTGTTCGGAATCATTTGTATTTGTTGTTTTTGGAGCTGTCGATGTATTTGTCCGTGGCAAAAATATAGTTATGACGTAACTTTATTTTAAGTCGAGGCACAAGTTGAACTCGCTTTCCGTAATACGAGATTGTTCCGAATTACAGTGCTATTGGGTTTCGGCAATCAGCCCCAACATACGGCTTTCAATTTTTGTTGTCGTAGTACAACGAGACAAAATCTCGACGAATTACTCGATATTCGAGCTTTTCTTGCTACTTTGGGAAAATGGGAGGTCCAGTGAATAAATTCTAAATGTTGTGATTCAATTGAATAATTTTTTCCTTTATGACAAGGGACTGATTTATATGGTTCGAAAAGTTGCAGGGGTCAGACTCAATTTTTTAGTTAACTTGCTTTGACCGGGCCGAATTGCAAATAGACACAACTTTTGACTATGGGTTAATCTGCGAATAGTCACAACTCTTAGACTGATTCGACAATACCCTTTCATATAGCCACATCAACGCATTCAGTCAGTGCCACATCATCCTTATAAGCACATGTGTCAATAACATATCGTTAGCTCGCCACCTCTGCAATTTTTTTAATTATTATTATTGTTATTATTTTAAATTGAGTTGTTTTTACTAATTATTCTCATTCACCGATATTAGTTTTGAGCAAATTAATAGTCTATAAACTCGTCTAGAAATGTAGATTTTGAATCTTTAATCATTTTCGAGTTTTGTTGTACGATGACTTCTCGATTTTTGTAAAATCAATTAAATGGATATTAATGGGTTTATTGAAACTCAATTGGGCGGCCAAAGCCCAATCCACATTAACTATCCAACAATATTTTATAATAGCATGTATATGATGTTCGAGTTCATTCTTGAATTCATGTATATTTTTTCAACCACTTCGATTCACTTGAGACTAAGCAGTATTAAATAGTATATCCTAAAAAAAGTTGGATGAATGTCCCGAAGAATACGTTAAGTGATCGAACTCGTGAAATTTTCATATGGAGTTTAAGAGTTTGATACCAGCGCTAGACTCCTTGACTATCGTAGCCAATGTGAACTTTAGAGGTTATTCTGCCCAAGAATCTGCATCATGGGCATAAACTAGCCAGGAGAATTAGTTTCGTTGGAGTTCGAATCGTTCATTAGTCGATGATGATGTTCATATTCAAATAAGATTGGACTTTGTCAAGGTGTGAGAATTAAGTAGTATTGTATTATTAGGGAATATCTGAACCAAAAAATAGAAGAAAAGTTGGGATGTATAATGAAAGGCCCATTATCAATTATGCAGGGTTATTGAAACTTTGAAGTAAAATTAAAGCAAGCCCCATTAAGTACTAACCCACTGATCCATAAAAGAAAATAAACTTCAAATTAAAAAGGAAAATTGAAAAACCTTCGACCAAACCCAATTCTGAAGACTATCTTTAAGACTTGCCGCGTAATAATGTTTCTTATCTTCATTGTCTTTTTATTAGTTTTCTCAGCTTTAACGTTATGAAGTGAGAAGCTGCACTATATTTGTCTCAATTCAATAATTTTTCGTGGGTTGTAAATAGATGTATTTTAGGGTTTTAATATTTTTATTTCTTTAACCTAACTGAACGACTGAATTCTCACTTAGACATATTTCATAATTCATTTGAGGCAAAATTATAATTATAGATCACTAAGTATGCTTGTTTTCGTTTTTGGGTCCCTATGTTTGATAATTGCAAAAGTAGGTCACTAACTTTGTATGTCAAAACAATTTTGGGTATGTTTTCAATTTTGGGTCACTAAGTATATATTTTTCGATATTGGGTCACTAAAGTATCAATTTTTGAATTTTGAGTCACTCATTTGGCTTATTAAAAATTGACCAAAAATTGAAAAATTGATATTTAGCGACCAAAAATCGAAAAATATATACTTAGTGATCGCAAATTGAAAACATAACCCAAAATTATTTTGACATACAAAGTTAGTGACCTATTTTTACAATTATCAAACATAGTGACCCAAAAATAAAAACATGTATACTTAGTGACCCAATTTCATAATTTTGCCTTCATTTGATATGAGAAATGCGACAACATCAAATCTAGGCATGTTACCAATTCGTAACATATAATTAAGGTTGAAACTATTCTAATCGCTTTTCCCGACAATAACGAATTTTCCCATCAAGAATTTAGAATAATATTTAAAATTTTATATGCCGGAGGATGAAAATGGGACCACATGTAATATTAATAAAGCCAATTAAGGAACTTTATAAAAGAAAAAGTGAAAAAAAAAAAAACAAAGGAGTCTCCATTATTCTTTTTCCTTAGTGGCCCTTTCAAATTGATTTCACTCTTTGATTTTGTACCACTTTCTTCATCTAAAACTAGTGTATGTTGCATGCTTGATGCTTGTCTTGAGTCTTACGATGAAATCCTCGTATATTATCATATTTTCAATTAAAACAAGTTCCCACAATTTATCAATTTTTTTTTTTCAGTCTATTGACGTCAATCATGTTCGTTTAAAATATAATGACATACGAATAAAAATTACAAATTCTTTCTAATCATGGATGGTTGGAATGATTTCTGAATTTCAACGATAGATAAGGAATATTTAAGGTAGGGGCTATGGGATGGTCGTGGTGTGTCTCTTGTCTTGGTTCAAAGAACTTGTTTTTGTAATTGTATGTTACATTTGCAATAACATTAAAAACAATCTTAGTTTTGCGCATATGGCCACCTCTCAATGTTTACCCTATGCATTAATTTAGTTCTCGATGTTTAGCCTGAATTAATTTAGTTCTCGATGTTGTTGATTTCCTACTAATTTGGTCATTCCGTCATGATTAACGTCAATGTTAGTGGGAATCTAGCACGCGCCCCACACTAAATAATGTCTGGATCTATTTTTGGAATATTTGCAGGATTTTGAAGATTCATACTGCTTTCTTTTCAACGGTTAATGAAGCTCTACAAAGCAGACGATATAGAGTTCATTTTCGAATTTTGGAGGAGAGATTTTTAGTTTCGTTTTCAGTAATCATTTCAATTTTATCGATTTAGACATGATTTATTGTGAGACACGTCTGAGATTTCCGTGACGAAAGGACTAAATTGGTCCAAAATTAACAACATCAGGAACTAAATTAGTTCAAACGAAATATCGAGGGCAAAATTGAGCCACATAGATAAACATTTGGACCATTTTGAATTTTTGTGAAATTTAAAAGCTCAATTTATTATAAAATATGGGACGAATCTAATCTAAATATTTAACTCATAAACAACAGAAAAAAAAATATTGATAGTTGAACATGGGGCCCATAATATGGGAAAGAATATTTGATTTTACATATTTTAGCCGCAACTCAAACAATAAAGAAAATTTGAGGGGGTCCACTAATTATGTCTTTATCCAAAATGCATCGAATGTCATGCTGAAACTTATCTCTCTCTATCTGCGGCTCAAAGTATAAAATGTTTGAGAACTTACACTTAAATACCTATTTGTAAAAATAGTCAATTCAGTTCCTTATCAGAATTTTTTTACATGTAGATACCTAGTAGAATAATTTTTTTACGTATAAGTACCCATTTGCACCGCATGTACATCATATAAGTATATTTATGTACGATGTAAAAACGTATTGTGGTACATAATACCGTAAGAAAAGGTATATCACATAATAAATTTAGGTAACATAAAGAAACGTATATAGGTACCACATAAACGCCTGATGTGATAGGCAATATACATATAAAAAGGTACGTTCAGAATGGTAAATTGGTACACACAACTAGTTGGGTACTTAAATATAATTTTTTTCTATAAGGTACTGAATTGCAATTTTTTTTATATAAATAGGTATTTAAGTGTAGATTACCCCAAAATGTTTCGAAATAAATATGTCGAAAATTAGGATGGGCCCATTTGTCCATAGTCATGTCAATTGATTGTCCAATGAATTTTTTGAGTCCCGCTTATAATATAATCAATTCGTCACTCAATAATTGAAAATGAAAACTAATATTAAAAAAAATACAGTTGGGAAGTTAGTCAGCGTCGATTTTTCTAATCTCATCTTATTGCAATTTTTTGGGATAATAGCATATTAGGGGGTTATGATTAATTAATGTGGTATTTGGTTGGTAATTTATTAAAAAGTGGAGTTTAGTTAATACCTCCCTAATATACCCTATAGGATATTAACTAAAGGAGAATCCATCCCTCTTCTTATTTAATCCCACACAATTTTGACCTACTACCCTCTATCATAAAATATGTTTTCTATATTGTCCTTGAATTCATGTACGTTGTCTTCTAGCTCTCTATCTATACCACGGAACTACTTTGTACGAACATACCACACACCCCCCATGAAAGATGAACGTCGACAACATCCGACCACCAGCGACGAGAAAAACCCTCCAAACACGACATGCAAACCGTGATTAAGCTTTAAAAGTACGATTCTATCGTAAACCAAATTTTCTCTTTCTTGCATATATATTTTTCTAAAAATATTTGTCTCCTTTCACCGAGAATTTTCCAAGATTTATAAAATTTTTAATTCCAAAATACGAGTAAAATCGTAATTGAGTTTAACTAAATCCTTGCTTTTTGCCTCATTAATTTTATTACAATTTATTTGTTTTGTTAATTAGCATGTCGCTTAAATAATTAAAAAATCCATAAAATTTCCTTTTTAAAATTGCCAATATAGGCATTGTCCATCAAAATCTCCCCATCTATAAAATCCAAAAAAGAAAAAAAAAAGAAAAACTAATACTAAAAACACCGTTCTCCCCTTCCTCGAGGATGGGAGGAAATTATCTTTTTTCTTGCGCGGTTTACTTCGTTTATATATTTTTTTTTCTGTTTCTCTTCCCATTTCTTCCTTCATAGAAGCTTTTATATATAAGTTTTTTTTTTCATTTTTATGGATCGTTCTTCCCAAAGAAGAGGAAATTTTAAAGTTGAAGATAAAAAAAGTAAAGATTATTACAGATTTTGGTTTAATAGTCATAATTGTGAAGTTTTAGATTCGATTTGTAATCGGTTTTTTAGTTTTTCTTGGTCAAATTTTAATACTTATTTTTTCTCGAATTTTTTTCTTTTCTTTTTAGTTCTTGTTTTATGATTTCTCTCCAAGAGATTCGTTTCTATTGAATGTTGGACTCTATTCAGATGGCTTGGTTGGGCTATTTAACTCTCTATCGTTTCGATAAAAAGAAAAAAAAAATGAAATAAGTTGCTAACATAGGCGCCTTATCTTAAATCGCGACAACTGTAGAAGAGTAAAAGTGTATGATACAAAATAGTAAGTACTATGTTCCAACGTGTCAGCCATTGATTTGACCCAACATGATTGAATAAAAATTCAAGTGTAGTATTTCAACTTTAAGTTTATCGACTAGTTGATTAATTTATATCATATCTCTCTCCCTTCCTTCCCTTCTATAAAAGTACTCTAGCCAGTGAGCTCAAATATCATCATCATCATCGTCTTCACCAAAATCATATCTTAGAGTTAGAATTCATCATCATCATCAGAAAATAAAGAAAAGAATATGATCGAGCTAGAAGAAACGTTAGCAGAGTTGATCCCTGGTCTAACCGAAGACATGTCTCTTCTCTGTTTGCTCCGACTCCACCACTCGTCTCAGGGCATCTCTTCCCAAGTCTGCCGGCGGTGGCGGAATCTCATCAAAAGCAAAGATTTCTACCACCAAAGAAGGAGTAACGGGCTGACCCGAAAAGCCGCCTGCCTGGTCCAACTCCTGCAAGCTCAAACCGAGCCCAACGGTTCGACGAAGCCCTCACCTCAGCAGCCCACCTACGGGTTATCCGTTTTCGATCCGCTGATCGGGTCCATGACCCGATTGGACCCGATTCCCAAGTACCCAGATGGCCTGCCGCTCTTCTGCCACGCGGCGAGCACGGAGGGCAAGCTGCTGGTTCTGGGCGGATGGGACCCGCTCACGTGCAAACCCGTCAGGGACGTCTTCTTGTACGATTTCACCGAGATGAGGTGGAAGCAGCGCGCCGATATGCCTCTGACGGCGTCGTTCTTCGCGGCGGGAGCCTCCGGAGGGAGAGTCTACGTGGCCGGAGGGCACGACGAGAGCAAAAACGCCCTCAAGTCGTCGTGGGTTTACGACGTGGAAAGGGACGAGTGGAGCGACCTGGGCCAGACTAGCGAGGAGAGGGACGAGTGCGAGGGGCTGATAGTCGGGTCGGAGTTTTGGGTCATCAGCGGGTACGGCACGGATACTCCGGGCATGTTCAAGACGAGCGCCGACGTGTACGATATTGGGTCGGGTGCGTGGAGACGGGTGGAGGAGGTGTGGCCGGCGGGCAGTAAGAGCCCGAGGGGTTGCGTCGGGTGGGTTCAGGGGAAGGGTTTGGTGCGCTGGGATGAGTTCGACCCTATGGTTCAGGTGGGAACTTGCGGGCTGGAGATGGGAAATCGGGTCGTCATTACAGGGCCGGGTTACCAAGGCGGGCCGCACGGATTCTTCACGGCCGGCAAGAATAGTGAAAGTGTTGGAGAGTACGGAAAATTGGCGAAAATTGAGGATATTTCCGAGGAGGAATGTTCTGGAATTGTGCAATCTATGTGCTGCGTGGAGATTTAAATAGAATTTTGGAATGTTCTGTTTTGATCATTTCTTATTGTTTCCATTTTGAAACAAAAATTAGATTGGGACAAAAGAGAAGAGACGAATGATAATTGTATTGTAATGTAAGATTGGGAGATCGGATGGAACGGATCAGGTTGGTCAAACTACCCGTTTCTCTCTTGGGCCCAGTCAATGGATTTCTAGATTTATTAAAAAAATAGAGCTCAAGGAAGGATCTGATACGATAGCTCATAAATCTTGGAGAAAACTTATCTCATCCCTTACATGATCAGGTCGGAAAAAAGTTTGTGTAGCATTGCAATAATTTATGTAGCAGCCAGCCGTGCAACTTGACGGAGAATCGCCAAAACTCTTATGGCCCTATTTGGTTATAAGGTCCATATATAAAAGCCCAGAACAAATTATTTATTTGAAGCCAATGATAACTTATCTCAATCTTTTCATTTAATTTACTTATATTGGGCATGTCCATTAGCGGGCTGAAATATTAATTTCGGGCTGCTGTTATAGAAAACAAACATAATATTACATAATATTATTTATTTTATTTGGGCTTTTATTGGACAACAAACAGGCCCTATGGATGATACATGTTGAAGTTACCTATTGAGCGTAAGGAATTGTGTAACACAAGGTACCGCTGGGAATGTGATTAATGAAAAAAAAAATCATTTCTTCAAAAAAATAAAAAATGCATCAACTTTCTTGGTCAAGAAACGAGTCTATTCAAACGTAAAAAGTTCCACCGATCATGAATATACATAACTAACTCTCTAACAGATTTCAGTCCCCTCTATAAATAGGGATACTCATTTCCTCATTTCATACAACTCGAATCATCTCATTCTCTCTCATATCGTATAAATCATAGAACATTTCTTCTTCACTCATCGCAAAATATATTTAATATATTCCATATTCTAAACTTATCTGAGAGTTCGAAAATTATCGAATATCTAGAGTGTTCCTATTACGAAACGATTGTCGATTTATCTTGGAAAACGATCATCGCATTCCGTAAGCACCGTGAGCGTGTTGATAAGTTAGGATATTACGTGATTTTTAATACCCTAAGTTTGCATATTTAGTCGTTATCTATCTAAATATTCTCGAATATCTTATGTTTACGTGTTATTTCTTATTTGATAGATATCAGAGCGAAAGCGATAAAAACCGGGGAGTTGCGATCAATTTGAGAGTCTTGGGGATCTTTTCGTAATTTTTAGGAGTATTGGAGAAGCTTTGTAATTGAGTGAAGAAGGAATCAAAAGAGGAAATATTTTCTTTAAAGGGACTAAGACACATGAGAAGGAAAGAAGTATCAAAAGAGATATGCTTGCCTTGAGAAGCAACCACCTATCACCATCATAAAAACCCTACCTCACGTCCTCACCTCACCGACGGCTGAACCGAAAACAAGAAGTGACGCTGCCTCAACCTCTCACCAAGCAGCCACCTCCTTCCACCTTATCACCTCACGTCACCTCTCATCATCCAACCAGCCACCTCTCCAAAGCATTCACCTCACGTCATCTCACCACCACACAAGCAGCCGCCTCACCCTCTCCATCGAAGCAGCCACCTCTCCAAACCAGCCCACATCTCACGGCAGCCTCACCCCATCATTCAAGCAGCCACCTCATGTCACCTTTCGAAACCAGCCACCAAGCTCACACCAAACCCTCACGCAAGGCCACATACACGTACACACACGGTTGGGAACAGAAAAAGGGCAGCGAGCACATTAGAGACGAATCAAGCGAAAAACGTGGGGATCAACCCGGAGCCGAATCATAGGGGAGATATCATGTTTTCTCTATCTATATCTTTGTTTTTCCTTGTTTCCTCTCCATCTATGAGTAGCTAATTTCCTTGTGTTTGAGATTAGATGAACCCTAGTGAGATCAAACCTATGTTTTGACTACCTTATCGTCGGTTTTATTAATATTATGATTCATTTACGAATTATGTTCAGTTTCGATTATGTCTATGTGATTGAAATTGTTTATTTGTCTTGATTATGTCTATGTGATTTAGATAATTTCTGGTAAATCGCGAGTTACGCTCGAAAGAGGGACGAACGATTAGACCACTCGTAAATGAACGGAATAAAATTCAGCGCTAGAAATATGTTGAACTACCCCGCCGGATTAGAGTCAAATCTAATAGCAGAATTCATTGTGTATTAATGCGATTCTATGAAGTATAGTTAGGGAAGCTTGCCCAGCTATTACTTTCGTAGGATTAGTTGTTTGCGTGTTTGCGTGTTTATGTGATTAGGAAAGTTACGTCCAGTTACATGAATTCGTACGCATGATTTAGGAATTCTCACGGTCTAATATTTGGTAAAATCTTCGTAAGGCATGCTTAGTAATTTTGATCGAGCTAGGGGGATTCGAAGTCTCAAATACGCTTGTTTTCATAAAGTCGTCATTATTGTTTATTTCGTGAATTTAATTTACTTCGTTATTTGCGTTTCCATACGATAAATCTACCTTTTTCACTAGGATATTTAAACGATGATTTTCTTAATTGCATAGTTCTTTTGGGTTCGATACTCGAATATTCACCGCTTCTATGCTACTATCGATAGGTGCACTTGCCTATTGAGCGTAGAGTAGTTCGTAGTTATTCGTTTTATATTTTATTACTTGCTCATCACGTGTCAATACCTTTTTAAGGACATAAAATCTAATGCTATCATCGGCAATAAAATCATTTTTGCATCACGTATACGATCAACATATTATATATTATTATATATGTAACTATATATAAACGTACATACGAAAAAAGTACCCAACAAATCCTTTATTTATTATTTATTTTCAAACATAAAGTGAAAATATTTTTCAAATTTTGTACTTATACTCATACCACATTAACTATTGTATTCTACTAGGTTTGGCCTGTGCGCTTCACAGGAATGTTTCATTCTTTTATTAAAACCAACACATTTTATACGTAGTTTTTTATTGTAAGACTATTAGCCGCTTAGTCGTGCAATAATATTTTGGTAACAGTCTTACGATTACATTTGCTTGGCAGTCATAGAAAAAATGTAGTTAAAACACTTACAATGTGGGCATAATTAATTGCACCAAATAATTTATAGCGGAAAATCTACATATAAGGTGACTGTTTGTGCGTGATTGTACGACTGACAGACTGCAGGGTTGTTCGACTGCAAGAACAACTTGTAAGACTGTATGAATTGGACTGTAAGATTGTGCACTACTATTTTTTTTTCACGACTACGAGACTGCAACATTACTAGAATGCACAAACGATTGCAGCAATGTACGACTGATATTATTAACAGGCTTGCATCAATACAATGGTGTAACATTCAAATAGTCTTGCTTATAATAGTCGTGCAAATATATGTTAGAACATCAGACTAGTCGAATAGTCTTGCAACATTACTCTTCGTAACAATCGGTCAACAAGGGATGGTGAAGCTCAATCATATATGGTATTCATTAAAACTTACTTTAGTTATGGTCGTCAATGGTGTTGAAAACTTCGTGGTATACTATGTTGACAACCCCGTCGTTGCCCACACCATCTTCGTTGAAGTTCATGATCTTAATTCTTGCATGCGACGTTACTCGAGATAGTGCTACGTACAATTGTCCATGTGTGAAAACCGGCTTCGGGAGGTACACACCAACCCTCTTTAGACTCTGCCCTTGACTTTTATTAATCGTCATTGCGTAACATATTTTCAATGGGAATTGTCATCTTTTTAGTTTGAACGTACATGTTGTGTATGATGGAGAAATAATGATTCTTGGAATGAGTACTTTTCGTCCTAAATTCGTACCAGTGAGAATCTTAAACTCAACAACTCTGCTGCCCAAACATGAGATTATCATTCTTGTTCCATTGCAGAGTCTATCTCTCTGGTTAATGTTTCTCAGTAGCATTACAACAATTGAAGGTTTTAGAATAAGTTTGGGATTGCGAATCCCCGAGAATTGCAGCATGTTTAAAAAGATCAACAGGATACATACCTCCATTTCAATACTGTCTGCACTTAAATATTCGACTGGCTATCCAAGGGCGATCGATAGCATGAACTTGTTTATTTCGTCGATGGTGTCATATGGGGTGTTAGTATTGCCCTTTCCTTGATGAATTCACGATCTGTCTTATGATTTTCAAAATTCGGGTAAATGTAGCTGGCTATCTGCCGAATCGTGTCTTATAGAGGCTGGATCGTCATATCGGTTGGAATTCTAGTTGTATCAACATCTTCACCTCTGGAAGTCACCGCTGAGCAGTACAGTCTTTCCTTCGAATGGTTTGTTCTCTGCTAAGGCGTTTGTTATGGACATCAAATCCCTCATTGTTCTGTCCAATGCATCATTGCTGCCTCATCCTAGATTATTAAGTCCGAGTGTATAAACATTTCCGCTAACATGGTCCCTTATTTCATATCACACATCGAGTTTTATTGAACCGTTATCATAATCTTTAATCTTGAATGTGCAGTCCTTCCTCCAGGTAAAAGCAATGCTGCTATCCTGGTGAAGCTATTGGAAGTACGATAAATTTTTCTGCTCTCAATTTTGTTTTTATAGTCTTGTAAACATATGTCTTTCCCATAACGCCCGAGTCATACAGAAAAAACGTTTTCCACTTCCATTTTGGACTGACACAACGATGGCGTTGAACACATGGCGTTGTTCATTATCCAGTTTAAAAATAAGGCGGCGATGCTCGACATCATTTTCCTCTATGTTATAGTTTGTTTCCTCCTCAATAGCCAGTTTTTGAGTTCCCTCAGCATGCTTGTTGATGGTAGTGGCATTCTGAAAAAATCTGTTAGTGATCTCATGTTCTGCATGATGACCTTCTCGATATCCATTCAAGCGTAGTTTTTTAGTTTGTCGTCCGTAAGTTGGAGTTCTCTGTGACTAAAAAGTCGTTGCTGTCTACGTGTGATGTCTTCAGAATGGCTTTTCCAGAAATGATTCCACAGACTGAGAGGGTCACATATTTCGCAGTGGATCAGCAGTGTAGCAAATAGGTGACACAACTGGTTCGGAGTAGCCCATTGAGCAGATTCGTCCATTACATGATGCCATTCAGAGTCCCCGTCCAGTAACCTCATCTTATAACATGCATTCTTGAACGTTTCCATGACCTCCCCGTTCATTGTTTGGATCCCTTTGTACGATGTAGGTCATTTCACCGTCGTTAGCAACGATTTCATATGATATAACCTCCGGCGGTCGGGTGGATATTGACGATTCTTCCTACAACAAATCCCTTCTTACGTGGAGTCCACCCTTTCGTAGAGGGCTTCCATAAAACCTTTGTGACCTTAATAAAGAAGGATTTTTAGTGCAACCTTAATTATTATTAATGAGACACGTTTGGCTTCTCAAAGTGAAGCATGATTTGCTAATAAATTTAATATTTTTATATTTATACTATAATAGGAAGTGGGAACGTGTAAAAATAAATAAATAAAAAGGATTTCTAGTACAATCTTAATTATTATTATTTATGAGACACATTTGGCTTCTCGATGGTACATATGGAAGGTCGGAAACTTTTAAAGGAATCAATTCATACAAACATTTTATGTTACAAACGGCAATTAGTGATACATACATGATGGCCATACCAACAGTCTCTCCCAAATATTAATCAAACGTAGTAAATGCTAAATATAATGTATGTAAACTAAGGCACGACATCTTCATCTCCCATCATAAACTAACGCCAATAGAAAAAAAATTGAGAATTTTCCTAAACTTTATCCACGTGTCGAATGGATAGGGCTTCTATTGGGTGATGTGGCCTCACATGAACCTCTAGATCCAACTTATACACACATATATATATATATATATATATTTAAGAGTGTGATGTATTCGGATATGCTTTTCCATAAGAGATTTCATATTGTCTGACTATAATACTGTCAGACTGCAGGATTGTAAGACTATATTACTTCGAGACTGTAAGACTGCGATATCGATGGGACATGAGACTGTAAGACTGCGATATTGATGGGAAATCTTGCGCGACTGTAAGACTGTCAGACTGCAATAACAACTTGTAAGACTGTATGACTTCGAGACTACATGACTGCGAGACTGCACGAACGAGTGCAACAATGAAAAATAAATATATTTTTTAATGCAGCAGTTAAGCAATAATTAATTTCTTCCCAATTTCAGACAACGACATCTAAAGTAATAAATGATAATATTCGTACCAGAACTCTGTCTTTCATGCCTCTTTTCTGCAGACATGGTCCATCAGAGCAGTAACTATGAGAACAGTTCTTTGGAGCACCTAAATTAAAACGAATTTCACTTCAACGAGAGCCACTCTAACTCAACATTCAATGTTTTCTACTGGATCATTCAGTTTCCTTCCTCTCCAATTGTATCTCTGTGTTGGGGAGATTCTCAACAGAATTAAAAAATACTCAATAATCGAATGGTGAGTCTCATTTTACCAGTCGAAGTATCATCTTTTGTCTTTTGACATGCGGCCATTTTGATATCCACAGGCCGTGGAGCAAAAGATGACCAATATTCATTTCTTGCTTCGGATATGTCTCCATTTAGATAGAATTTTGGAATGTTCTGTTTTGATCATTTCTTATTGTTTCCATTTTGGACCAAATATTAGATTGGGACAAGAGAAGAGAAGAGGCGTGTGATGTCGAACAGTTAGTAGTTGTAAGATTGGGGAATCGGATGGAATGGATCGGGTCGGTCAAACTACCCGTTCTCTCTTGGGCCCAGTCAATGGATATTTTCTAGGCCACGGATTTCTAGATTTATTTCAAAAATAGAGCTCAAGTGAAGGATATGATATGATAGCTCTAAAAATTTACTTCTTTTGAAAGCTAACTTTCTCAGCTTTTCATAGCCACTAGAATCAAATCAACACAATATTTCCACGATTTATTATTATTTTCGAAGATGCTACTGCAAAACCAAGATTTTTTTGTAATTTATTGAAGAAATTTCGAATTTTATCCTAGTTTGTGACAATATCAAATTTTAATTATGCTATGAGATATCACAAATATGTGGTGATGATATTAAAACAGTTTCGGGGCAGTTTTCGATATTGGGGCGTGTGTTTTGAGTTATATATTTGCAAAGACGTCGATTATAATCAAATTCTCGTACATCGATGCACTTAAATCGTTATCTTCTTATTAGGCGAACGAAAGCCGACCGATGACAAGAGGGTAGCTTGAAATTTTGGAGAAAGACAGGGCATCACACTGTGAGTTGATAATACGGGGACACCTTCCCTTAGAATGTGTGAACCTCGCGATGAGTTGTTTTTATTTGTCTTTTCACGAACACTAAATTGCGGTATTATTAAATTCGTAAAAATAACATTTTCATTATGGCCGCGAGGATCGGTTTGATCCGATAACCGCGAATCGGGTGAGATTCTGACTCGATCCTGGTCTGGCCTGATTATTTAGAAATAAATAAATAAAATTACCAAGAGAAAAGTTGGTTTTGTGGCTGAAAAATCAGTTTATGGAATTATACTAGTCCGCCCAAACTCATGTTTATTTTTATTTTTATTTACAAATTAGGCCCAAAGTCTTATATAGTATTTTTCAACTTCTTATCTAAAAATGAAAAACAGTCACACAACTTTATACTCCTCCAGAGCTAGTGTGTATGTTGCTTTATTATCTGATTGATTGCATTAATGTTAATTTATTTTTATTATTTTTAAAGTCACTGATTTTACTATGTTTTAGTCCGATTTTATTTCAGTTAAACCACTAAAGCTTAAACTTATAAATTTTTCAGTCCGACTCGAAAATTTAGTTTCAAAACCTTGATGGTCGCATCCCAAAAGACAATTAAAATGGACCAAAAAATATTCATAATAAACGTTGTGACCATTGGTCATGACGTCGTGGTTGATGACCACCAAAATTCCTATTTTGTTAAGTTTTATACATTTAAACCAATTTTGTTAATTAACAAATAAAAAAAGTTTAATTAATTAAAAAGCCATTAGACTCTACATGAATTAATCATCTATTTGTTTAATAGTAATCAAAATACTGTAGAAACTCTATAAATTAATAGTCATGTGACTATCAAAATTTATTAATTATAAGAGTTATTAATTAATATATAAATTAATAATTATTAATTAATATTTTATTAATTTATAATGAAATATTCAATTTAAAAACACATTTCAAACATCCACTTAATTATTTTATCATATACGTAAATCAAATGAATGACCAAATTCAAAAGAATCATTTAATCTCGCAACTTGTTATACTTCTTATGTTCAATATTTCACTTTATGGACATTAAAAAATATTTTCAATATAAATAAAATATCAAAATATGGATAACACATACAAATTATATACACATAATTTCTCAATACATTAAATTTTTGTAATTCATTCATATAATATTATGTAGTATATAGGAAATTATTAATTTATATTTTAAATGGCGTCTATAGAAATTATCAAAAATGTATTATTTTATAATTTTAAAGAGTTTATTAATTTATTATATCCCTAAGTCGTGATCGCTTAAAATATTATCTCAGAGAGTTTATTAAATAATCGAGTATTAATTTATTGAGTTTCTAAGTATATCAAGAAATGGAAATACACGGAGATGCTTCAGCACAATAGTGGATTTGTTTCTCTGATATATTGCAAATTACAGAAAGAAATAATCTGTCAAATATAGATTGTGATAATTCAGTAAATCTAACAAAACAGCATATACTTGGAATATAGAATACAATATTACTAGAAAAAATGATTGCATAATATACTGTTAATAGCTTCTAATCAATCAATGACAAATGAATTATTGGAGAAAGAAATGAATGGGTCCACCAACATTGATGTGTTCAATTCGAGCACGTATGTCTCCTAATTCCTAATAATTTCTCTATTTTTCTCAGTTATCGTTACTATATAATCTTTTCGGTGTAATTAAAAAGAGAAAATTTCAAGGTATGATATTAGTTTAATAAAAAAAAAGGGAAAACCCTTGGTCGCACTCGAAGGTTGTCGAGAATAGTCAATCTTTTGATTCATGTTTCCAATAGAACTCAGTAGATGAATAATCACTTTTTGTGTAAAAGTGTAATAATATCAATATCTTTAAATCTTGATTGTTAATAATTCCGTCGGCACTTAGTTTAACGTAGATAGTCGTTATGTAATAGCAAGTGCATTATGGGACCTCTTAACATTATTTAGGCCCTAGCAAATTATTAATTATTATATCATTACTTATCAATGCGCATGTGCATTAATATATATCTATATACAAATGGAAAGTTAGGACAAGCAAATGGAAACGTTCACGTCTTTCTTACATGATACACTTTAATGTGAAGTCTAAACAATACCACTGTCGTGCGATAACTCGGATATTTAATGCAACCAAAGTACGAGATGTGACAAAAATCATAAATAAAATCATAAACAATAGGGAAAATTATAATTTTAGATGCATAACGATTTTTGTTTTTTGTTTTTCGAAACGATAGTTAAATATACGAACGAAGATATAGAGTTAAATAGCATCCATAGGGATGAAGTCTCTAATAAGAGAGAAATCATTAAACAAGAACTAAAAAGAAAAGGAAAAAAACCGGAAAGAAAATAAGTATTAAAGATTGAACAAGAAAGCTATAAAGAACCTATTACTAATTGAGCTTATAACTCCATAATGGCTATTGAATAAGATCTGTAATATTATTCACTTTTTCCTATCTTCAACGTCAAAATTTCGTCTTCTTCGAAAAGAACACTCCATAAAGAGAGAAACTAACTCCCACAAGATGAGACAAAAGATTCCACGAGGGATAAAAGGGAAGTAAAAAGGGGAAAATAACACTACATAAAGGAAGAAACTAACTCCCACAAGATGAGACAAAAGATTCCACGAAGGGAGAAACGGGAAGTAAAAAGGGAGAAAAGAACTTAAATCAAAATACTTAATTCCGAGAAAAAATTCTAACAATTGATAAAACAATTCCTTATTCGGTGAAAAAATAACCTTGCTGCTTCTTACTGCTGTATTTATTTTAATGCACTTTCCAATGATACGTAAACAGGGTATTTCTGGTTCTGAATCAATCAATGAAGTTTATTTGGCTAAAGCATCATCAGAAAAAATAGAATGGAGCGGGATACACTTTTTGGGGAATATGAGTCGAAGCAATAACAAGAATATTTCTAGTGGAACATCTTTTAGAATTGGAGGATTTTTGATTGGGTGTGTTCAAAGAAAAAGAAGGATATTTTGTCTACCTTACTTAATATTTAATTTCTTCCTTTTTCTTATACGACCAGAGGTCCATACAATATGCATGGGATTAGCCGCATCAGTGGGATCTTTTATCCTGGTTGGAGGAGAAATTACCAAATGTCTAGCATTTTCCCTCACGCTTAGACGAAGTAAACCGCGCAAGAAAAAGATGATTTCCTCCCATCCTTCAAAAATGATAAGAAGAATGGGTGAGAAATGTGTTTTTAGTATTAGGGATTTATTTTTTGGTTTGGTTTGTAAAGAGAAGGAGAAGGTGGGAGATCGGAGGGTCTTTTGTATACCATTTTTCTCTATTAACAATTTTGGAATTTGAATCACCAACTATTGAGAATGGCGAGCCTAAAACTTGGTGGATTTCTGTCGGAGGTGGCCGCAAGGTGGCCAGTTAAAGCCCTGAAGCTGAAGGTCGAATCTGCTGAAGAAAAGCATATAAAAGCTGTGAAGAATATGTGATGAGTTTGGAGGAGACGATGTAAACCACGAAAGAAAAAAGATTATTTCCTCCCATCCTTTAAAAATGATAAGAAGAATGGGTGAGAAATGTGTTTTTAGTATTAGGAGTTTTTTTTTTATTTGTTTGGTTTGTAAAGAGAAGAAGGAGAAGGTGGGAGACCGGAGGGTCTTTTGTATACCATTTTTCTCTATTAACAATTTTAGAATTTGAATCACCAACTATTGAGAATGGTGAGCCTAAAACTCGGTGGAGTTCTGTCGGAGGTGGCAACAAGGTGGCCAGTTGAAGCGCTGAAGCTGAAGGTCGAATCTGCTGAAGAAAAGCATTTAAAAGCTGAGCATTTAAAAACTTGTCACAAGAGGTTTCAACCTACCACTTTCCAGCGAGTGTAACTTTTGTATAAGTGAGCATCACCGAGAGATGTAAACTAAAAAGTTGTAGTAGGCATAGAGTACTTTAACTTTTTTGTTGGTGATTTATACAAAAAGGAGCTCTGTTGGTCCGTGGAGTAGACACAAGTTTGGCCGAACCACGTTAAATCTGCTTTCGTGTGTGTGTGTTTTGAGTTACGTTTTCGATCCGATTGACCTGTTGATAGCTTTATCGCTCCAAGCAATGCACATACACTGAAAGCACAATCAATATCGAGTCTAATGACGGTCATACTATCTACACCAACTTCATGCAATAAATAAATTTGGGTATCCGATCATTTTCTCCGACAAAATAAGTCGAAAATCCTACTTAACAGTATTCCGTGTCAGCGGCAATATGAGTAGGAAATATTTCACGACGAATAGAATTTTCGACTTATTTTTTTGGAGAAAGAACTGAAAATATAAATTTATTCAACATGAAAATTATCATCTAAATTTATATTTACGCATAAAAGAAACAATAAAAATGGCATTCATATTTCAAATAAATAGGTGTGACAAATGTCCCAAATTCATAAGACCAAGAAATTTCGAAGCTAATGAATAAGCGACATTACCATCACTTTCACTTTCACGTTCCAAACAAACAAAACAAATCACGTTGCAGATACTCGTCTACCTCAATATACATATCTATGTATATTATAAATTTCGACAACATAAGATAAGCAAAGCTTCAAAGCAGCACAACAATGGATATCGTTCATTCACAAGAAACAAGCAAGCCCAAGAAGGGCAAAACCAAACTCGTTGTAATAACAACAACATTGGCTTCTCTTCTAACAGTGTCAATCCTATCCATTACAATCACACAATCACATAGCACAGCTCACCCCATCAACACTCTCATGATGATGCTGATAAGAAAGTTCGAGAGGGTTTGATTAAGGGTCAGATGCATGTTTTTAAGCTTGTGAGCAATGTGTTGGCCATACTCAAGAACATGTCTGATGCTGATCAGAGCATGGAAGTGCATGGAAGGAAGCTTGGAGAAGGAGATGATGAGTGGCCTCATTGGTTGTCAGAAGGAGACAGGTAAGTCCGATATTTTTCCTAATATTAATTTTATTATAAATAACGAGTGAACCTCATATTATAATGATAAATATTATTTTTATTTGAATATATTTGAGGGTTTTCTGGTCAAAGAATTTGGCCCACAAATCTTATCTCTACTTCTTTGCTTAAAATATAGAATACTAGAAAAATTATAATTTTGTTATAAAAATATTATTTGTGATTAATATTATATTAAGATTATTTTATTATAATTATAATTATATTAAGATTATAATGATAATATAGCTTATAATAATAAAGAGAGATTAGAGAGAGATTAAGTATTTCAATACTTGATATGTTTTACAATGAACTCTAATCACATATTTATACTACTAAAGATTCACTATTACAACTAATCACATTCATTACAATTATACAGCTCACACTAAAATACAAACTCTTCAATTAAACACCTCATCTTATCATCTTATCATCTAATCATCATTTAATACAATACTTCCAAATCATCAATAATTTAACTAATATTATTATTTAAAATATCCACATTATTAATTATTTCATAATAAATTTGAGATAGATTCTGAATTGTTTATTGTAAAACGAAATGGAACAGGAGGATCCTCCAGGCCACTACGGTAACTCCCGACGTGACGGTGGCGGCCGATGGGAGTGGCAACTACCGTACGGTGTCCGAAGCGGTGGCGGCGGCGCCGGAGGGGAGTAGCAGGTATGTAATAAGGATAAAAGCAGGCGCATACAGGGAAAACGTCGAAGTACCCAGAAGGAAGACAAACCTGATGTTCGTAGGAGACGGACGGACAACCACTATCATTACAGCCAGCAGAAGCGTCGGGGGTGGTAGCACTACCTTCAACTCAGCCACCGTCGGTTAGTTTCTTTGTTTCTTTATATTAATCATTCTTTCCTTAAAGAATAGTTTGATGAGTAAATAGTTTGCTGATCCAATCCTTGCCCAACCAGCTGTAGTTGGCGATGGTTTTCTGGCCCGAGACATCACGTTTGAGAACACGGCGGGCCCATCAAACGAGCAAGCCGTGGCCCTACGGGTGAACGCGGATCTAACCGCCTTCTATTGGTGCGGCATGATTGCCTATCAAGACACACTGTACGTCCACTCACTCCGACAGTTCTACACCAACTGCTACGTCGCGGGCACGGTGGACTTCATATTTGGCAATGCGGCCGCGGTCCTTCAGAACTGCGACATCCGTGCACGCCGTCCCAACCCTAGCCAGCGGAACATGGTCACCGCCCAGGGCCGCACCGACCCTAACCAGAACACTGGGATAGTCATCCAAAAGTGCACCATTGGTGCCACCTCAGACCTACAGGTTTATAAATTCACAACAATTGCATAATCTTATGATAGAGTCTTCTAATAGGCTTAAATATTTGTGTCGGATAAGTTAAGTAGGTGACATTTTCATGACAACCAACTTTAAGGGATTGCAATTTTATTACGTTAACTTTCAAAATCGAAGCAATTTAAGGACAACAAATGCCAAATCGACGCCGCGTCACCTCTTCTGATGACGTGGTCGTCCATCTGATAGCCAATTAGGCGCCACGTCATGCATAAGAGTGAATGTGAAATCCATTTGGACGGCCTCGTCATACAAAAGAGGTGATGTACCGTCCAGTTGGATTGCTACGTCGTCAGAAGAGGCGACGTGTCGTCTAATTGGCACTTTTTGTCCTTAAATTGCTTAAGTTAGTGTCCTGAAATTACAACCCCTTAAATTGGGTTACACTCCCTCAACTTAGAGCACAAAAAATAAGTAAGCCCTCCCAACATTATTCTATCATAATCTATTTATCTATGTAAGTCAACTGTTTCCTACAGGCCGTTCAGAGTAGCTTTCGGAGCTATCTTGGGAGGCCATGGAAGGAGTACTCGAGGACCGTCGTGATGCAGACGTCGATAAGCGATGTGATCGATCCCGCGGGATGGTACCCATGGAACGGAAACTTCGCGCTGGACACGTTGTTTTACGCCGAGTACGCAAACACGGGCGCTGGTGCGGATACGAGTGGTCGAGTGACATGGAGTGGGTTCAGAGTGCTGACGAGCGCGACCCAAGCGCAGCCGTTCACCGTGGGTAATTTTATCGCGGGCGGTAGTTGGTTGTCGGCCACAGGGTTTCCATTTTCTCTCGGGCTTTGATCAAAGGAATATTTATTAGGACGATGCGGATGGCATCGGAATAAGGTTGATGTAGTGATGTGTTTCGAACATACGAATCGATGTCGTGAATTATTTCTCATATTGTTCTTTCGTTTTTGTTGAATTACTTTCCGTGATTCGAACAACAACATCCGAAAATATTGCCACTTAAAATCATTCTTTCAGTATACTATAATATATATATATATATATATATTATGAAATATTAAAAATATTTATTGGGATGTATATTATTTAAAATGTTCGTTAAATAAAATATTGAGGTTGATAAAATTAGATGTGATTATTTTATTAATTAAGAATGATTGATGTAATATTTTATTTTGTTGATGTAATTTGAGAGATTTGTCAATAAGTAGTAGATTTGTGTTTTGTAAATCATATTGAAAGAGTGGAATGGAACAAGGCTATTTATCTCTCTAATATTATCTCTAATATTTATATAATTGCAATTAATATAATAAGTATATATATATATATATATGAGATTTTTTATGGTGCACAACTAACGTGAGCACCGCACATGTACTTCGTCTATTTTTGCTCAAAAATAAAAATTTTAACCCAATGTTAACGTTATCCCTTGACACAACAAGCTGTTGCTGTTGTAAAATAAATCCATCTTCAACAAAACACGTGGAAGATGGATTATAAAAAATCTTGTAATTTCTTAGATAAATCACACCCGCGCCTGTTCGATCGAAAGAGCACTTCGTGTTAAAGGCGAATAGCTATTCTAACCTTCGGGAAAGTTCAATAAAATAAGTCCTTTTTGGATTTTTGATAGAAGTTAGTAGGATCAATTTAAAAAAGCTGTTCGTACTCGTGCGCCAAGATATGCTGATCAAATGGTCTCTATCTTGTTAGTTTTGGATATCTAAATATAAAGAGTTACCGTGGAAATTTTGTCGAATTGAAAGTAGTAATGCACTGGTTTTTCCAAATTAATATGCATACATCATTGGATTTGCAAAAGAAATTGATCGAGCCAAAGTAGAGCGTGGGTGAAGAATTCGCAATTCATCTATGGATCCTAAAAGGCGTAATGAGGTATTGACTCATTGTAGATTAAAATATAGTAGATTAAAATATAGTGAAAGTACGTTCGCATCACCAAATATGGGAGCTAATGAATCCGTAGTTTGCCCAATGTTATGGTATTATATATTGAATCCATTAGTAGTTGCGGCAAGGCAAATTCATCATCTCTCGCAAATTTACATTGAATGCAAATTCCGTTGGTGGTAAACCTTGGCAATTTGAAGCTTGAATAATGATATATATATATATATATATATAATATATATATTTTTATTTCCGATGAACAATGAAACTTTCATATTTCATGTTAGAGAGGGTGTTTGACAATGATCACCTACACCTAGTATTCAATAATTATGAGAACTTCAATGATCGTATTGACTTTTATCGGTGCAAGTCCGCCAATGATGATGTGGATGACAACAAGACCAATGATGCAGTTTATTAATTTTGTTTATCTTTGAAGTTTCTTTTACTGACAATTTGTAAGTTCATTTTGTTCATAGTGCATTCGCACAACTATCCTACCTTTTTGCTTTTCTAGATTATGTTGAACATCTTTCAACATCCGAAAATAATCATACAAACATATTAAAAGTTTTTTTTTTTTTTACCAATCTTTTTAAATTTTGTTTTGACTATTATTATACTTTTGTTTAGATTTGGAAATGTTTTTTGTCTTTTGAATTTAATCAGTATTTAATATGTAAAATTTAGTTGTCTAAATTATATTGGTTGATGATTACATGTGGTGATAAAAAATGATTGAATTGATGACTTAGATTATTAAATAATATATTGCTAAAAAAAAGTTTAATAGAAGAAAATATGGACATTTATCATCGCGATTTGTGTGCGGCTCTAAATTCTATTATATATATAAGTAATCTTTTTAGTGGTAGAAATTAATAGTCAACGATATTTTTATATGAACAGTAATTAACATGAATGCATTAGTGTCTGTATAATTTTATACAAAGCGTAAATTTGAGCATTGTCTCACAACACATTCGCGTAAAATGTATGATCTTAATAATTTGATCATCCAAAACATCACGGTGATCATATCTTCTGCTCATCATCATTGTGTTTGTTTATCATAGGTGATGAGCCATCACCGAAATGAAGGATCACATAGATGATGAATTTCAATTTTTGGATCGCCCCAAAAAACCTATTTATAAAAGACCTATATTTGATACTAAACAAAATAAAATTTGACATTGAAAGATTAATTTATATAACTTAGGTCAAACATTACTGCAAAATAAATATATCAATCCACATCTCCTAAGTAATACACATTGGATTAAATATGATATTTACACAACTTCACCCTCTAAATTACAGTGATTAAACAAACAAATTATTCCAATATCACCATGATATACCCCAAAGCAAATACAATAATGACATATCACCTTGATTTATATTTCGACGATACCCTCATCACGGTGATGTGACTATGACCATGATGTTTGATTACCTCATACACAGACCCCATAAATGTATTATTTACAAACACTAGCCTATGGCTTTTTCTTGGGTGAATTAGGCTTATAAAACTTATGGCTTTTTCTTCTTTGAAAATACCTTTCTTTAAGAAGATATCAATAAGACTGTAAAAATGGTTATCACTTGAATAACAGATCAGTATCAATGTTATCTTCTTATCCTTTAAAAACGTTCCAAAGATATCACGTGGTTTTTTGAAAAACGTTTGGGTTTATCTCACAGAAAGTAAATGACAGAAAGTAAAGTGAGACAGGATTTTTATACTGGTTATATCCCCAACCGGGGTTTACTCCAGTCCTTGAGGTCCGTCCCTCAAGATTTCAAATCAATCACTAAGATATTACCGTTTATGGTTACAAAATGATTGACACCCTTACACAACCGAAGCACGATGAACACTAGACCACCTAGGCTGCTACACGCCGAGTTTCGTTCCACGTCGTTTCCCTGGGAATCACCACTCCCCGACTGGACACAGCTCGCTACCGAAGGACCCCCGAATCCACCGATTCTTTCCTTCACGTGCAGAAGACTTCACTCGTGCCTCCTTGTGCGATCAACAAGTCCGAAGACAGATTTTCAGAAGGTTTCTAAGGTTATCGCTCAAGGGTATGGATTCACATATTTAAGCTCTAGCAGAATAACGAATAATTCACAAGTTAATGCTCAACACTCAAAGGAATTCGTTCTTCGGCTTTTCTCAATTGTCTTGTTGTTACCCTTGACGTGAAGTGAACCTCTTCTTATAGCCGATTATAGCTTCGTCACTTCACATGGAAAGTTAAGCTCATAGAATATGCAAAGATATGCTCAAGAATAACGTGCATTAACTTCATAAGATCATACCAAGAATAAGCCACTAAAGCACAACGGTCATGCATGATCTCTTACCATATTTACAGGAACTACTTTCCATGCATGGTGATCTCATCCAATTCAAAACACATTCCATATATAGTTCCAGTCAGCATCTTACCATAATAAGCCCAATCAATTAACTCCTTTCCAAAATATGAAAACCAATACGCACAAGGAAAGATATATAATTGATCTTCTGATTCTTAAAGTCAATCAAGATGCATTCAAACGGATATCTCATGAAATTCTTTCCTAAAATAGATTGATCTCGTGTACAGCTCATATATCACATTTGACAGAATATATTTTCCATATATAGCACACAATGTGATTCCATTCATGAGAAACATTCATAACCAGGTGATCACAATAATATTCCAGTAATGCACAAGATCACATATACTCGACTATCAAACAATTAATTCACATTTAAGCACTTAGTCAAATATTCATACATACTTAAACATCATAAATCATACATATCGAGTTTTCTAAGTTGTACCCCACATTTTACATAATTACTTGGAATAATCAAAATTCTCATAAGCATAGGACCAAAAAGGTCAACAATCTCCCCCTTTTTGATGATGACAAGTAATTAATGCATAACTTAAGCATATGAGTGCACTCGATATGAAAACATTTGATGCACATAACATGTTTAAGTATTTCATGGATATGATCAGAGCTTGGAAAAAAAAGATTTCTCATATTTAAGTATGCATGCTCCCCATGTCTAAGTGCTAATATCCCTATATATCACATGATAGCAAAATTTAGCAAGTACCAGGGCATATCATTTGGAATATCGCAAGTTACCAGGGCATATCACTTAAAATGTCGCAAGTTACCAGATCATATCAGTATGCTCCCCCTGCCTATGTGCGGAATTTCCTTAATCCTTAGCAAATCACAAACTCAAGCACAGAAGGATTAGGACATAAGCAAATCATAGCAAGCCGATAACAAATTTATAGCATATGGGCACAAAAGACCCCAAAAGATAACAGCCAACAGCAAGCGACCCAAACAACCCAAAAAGCAAACAACCAAAACAGCAAACGAGGCATTAATTCCCTAGATTCTTCTCCCCCTTCAGCATCAAAAAGGAGGGACCAACTGCAACCAACACAAGCTAACAACCAAAAGTAGTCAAACAAAGAGCAGAACAGCTGAAGGAGCTAGATAGACTAAGGCTTAAGGGATTCCTAGGATGGAAGTGCTAACGGCTGGAATCACTATCAGATGAAAAAGAAGATGATGATTCAGAGAGATTCATAGCCGTGGAGATCTCCTTCATGAATTTTTTAATCTTCTTGAAGATCAGCCTGAACTTCTTCCTATTGTCCTCCTTAATTCCCTTAATGTTCCGTTGTAGATCAGCTATCGTTCCCTGCTCGTCATCGCTTCCCTCATACCGTTCACGACCCGACCTTTTCTTCGGACTCTTCACAGGTATCTTAAGGTCTCTGGTCTTAAACCAGCCCTTGTGGTCATCATAGCCCTTACACAATCGAAGCACGATGAACACTAGACCACCTAGGCTGCTACACGCCGAGTTTCATTCCACGTCGTTTCCCTGGGAATCACCACTCCCCGACTGGACACAGCTCGCTACCGAAGGACCCCCGAATCCACCGATTCTTTCCTTCACGTGCAGAAGACTTCACTCGTGCCTCCTTGTGCGATCAACAAGTCCGAAGACAGATTTTCAGAAGGTTTCTAAGGTTATCGCTCAAGGGTATGGATTCACATATTTAAGCTCTAGCAGAATAACGAATAATTCACAAGTTAATGCTCAACACTCAAAGGAATTCGTTCTTCGGCTTTTCTCAATTGTCTTGTTGTTACCCTTGACGTGAAGTGAACCTCTTCTTATAGCCGATTATAGCTTCGTCACTTCACATGGAAAGTTAAGCTCATAGAATATGCAAAGATATGCTCAAGAATAACGTGCATTAACTTCATAAGATCATACCAAGAATAAGCCACTAAAGCACAACGGTCATGCATGATGTCTTACCATATTTACAGGAACTACTTTCCATGCATGGTGATCTCATCCAATTCAAAACACATTCCATATATAGTTCCAGTCAGCATCTTACCATAATAAGCCCAATCAATTAACTCCTTTCCAAAATATGAAAACCAATACGCACAAGGAAAGATATATAATTGATCTTCTGATTCTTAAAGTCAATCAAGATGCATTCAAACGGATATCTCATGAAATTCTTTCCTAAAATAGATTGATCTCGTGTACAGCTCATATATCACATTTGACAGAATATATTTTCCATATATAGCACACAATGTGATTCCATTCATGAGAAACATTCATAACCAGGTGATCACAATAATATTCCAGTAATGCACAAGATCACATATACTCGACTATCAAACAATTAATTCACATTTAAGCACTTAGTCAAATATTCATACATACTTAAACATCATAAATCATACATATCGAGTTTTCTAAGTTGTACCCCACATTTTACATAATTACTTGGAATAATCAAAATTCTCATAAGCATAGGACCAAAAAGGTCAACAATCTCCCCCTTTTTGATGATGACAAGTAATTAATGCCTAACTTAAGCATATGAGTGCACTCGATATGAAAACATTTGATGCACATAACATGTTTAAGTATTTCATGGATATGATCAGAGCTTGGAAAAAAAAGATTTCTCATATTTAAGTATGCATGCTCCCCATGTCTAAGTGCTAATATCCCTATATATCACATGATAGCAAAATTTAGCAAGTACCAGGGCATATCATTTGGAATATCGCAAGTTACCAGGGCATATCACTTAAAATGTCGCAAGTTACCAGATCATATCAGTATGCTCCCCCTGCCTATGTGCGGAATTTCCTTAATCCTTAGCAAATCACAAACTCAAGCACAGAAGGATTAGGACATAAGCAAATCACAGCAAGCCGATAACAAATTTATAGCATATGGGCACAAAAGACCCCAAAAGATAACAGCCATCAGCAAGCGACCCAAACAACCCAAAAAGCAAACAACCAAAACAGCAAACGAGGCATTAATTCCCTAGATTCTTCTCCCCCTTCAGCATCAAAAAGGAGGGACCAACTGCAACCAACACAAGCTAACAACCAAAAGTAGTCAAACAAAGAGCAGAACAGCTGAAGGAGCTAGATAGACTAAGGCTTAAGGGATTCCTAGGATGGAAGTGCTAACGGCTGGAATCACTATCAGATGAAAAAGAAGATGATGATTCAGAGAGATTCATAGCCGTGGAGATCTCCTTCATGAATTTTTTAATCTTCTTGAAGATCTGCCTGAACTTCTTCCTATTGTCCTCCTTAATTCCCTTAATGTTCCGTTGTAGATCAGCTATCGTTCCCTGCTCGTCATCGCTTCCCTCATACCGTTCACGACCCGACCTTTTCTTCGGACTCTTCACAGGTATCTTAAGGTCTCTGGTCTTAAACCAGCCCTTGTGGTCATCATAGCCCTTACACAACCGAAGCACGATGAACACTAGACCACCTAGGCTGCTACACGCCGAGTTTCGTTCCACGTCGTTTCCCTGGGAATCACCACTCCCCGACTGGACACAGCTCGCTACCGAAGGACCCCCGAATCCACTGATTCTTTCCTTCACGTGCAGAAGACTTCACTCGTGCCTCCTTGTGCGATCAACAAGTCCGAAGACAGATTTTCAGAAGGTTTCTAAGGTTATCGCTCAAGGGTATGGATTCACATATTTAAGCTCTAGCAGAATAACGAATAATTCACAAGTTAATGCTCAACACTCAAAGGAATTCGTTCTTCGGCTTTTCTCAATTGTCTTGTTGTTACCCTTGACGTGAAGTGAACCTCTTCTTATAGCCGATTATAGCTTCGTCACTTCACATGGAAAGTTAAGCTCATAGAATATGCAAAGATATGCTCAAGAATAACGTGCATTAACTTCATAAGATCATACCAAGAATAAGCCACTAAAGCACAACGGTCATGCATGATCTCTTACCATATTTACAGGAACTACTTTCCATGCATGGTGATCTCATCCAATTCAAAACACATTCCATATATAGTTCCAGTCAGCATCTTACCATAATAAGCCCAATCAATTAACTCCTTTCCAAAATATGAAATCCAATACGCACAAGGAAAGATATATAATTGATCTTCTGATTCTTAAAGTCAATCAAGATGCATTCAAACGGATATCTCATGAAATTCTTTCCTAAAATAGATTGATCTCGTGTACAGCTCATATATCACATTTGACAGAATATATTTTCCATATATAGCACACAATGTGATTCCATTCATGAGAAACATTCATAACCAGGTGATCACAATAATATTCCAGTAATGCACAAGATCACATATACTCGACTATCAAACAATTAATTCACATTTAAGCACTTAGTCAAATATTCATACATACTTAAACATCATAAATCATACATATCGAGTTTTCTAAGTTGTACCCCACATTTTACATAATTACTTGGAATAATCAAAATTCTCATAAGCATAGGACCAAAAAGGTCAACAATCTCCCCCTTTTTGATGATGACAAGTAATTAATGCCTAACTTAAGCATATGAGTGCACTCGATATGAAAACATTTGATGCACATAACATGTTTAAGTATTTCATGGATATGATCAGAGCTTGGAAAAAAAGATTTCTCATATTTAAGTATGCATGCTCCCCATGTCTAAGTGCTAATATCCCTATATATCACATGATAGCAAAATTTAGCAAGTACCAGGGCATATCATTTGGAATATCGCAAGTTACCAGGGCATATCACTTAAAATGTCGCAAGTTACCAGATCATATCAGTATGCTCCCCCTGCCTATGTGCGGAATTTCCTTAATCCTTAGCAAATCACAAACTCAAGCACAGAAGGATTAGGACATAAGCAAATCATAGCAAGCCGATAACAAATTTATAGCATATGGGCACAAAAGACCCCAAAAGATAACAGCCAACAGCAAGCGACCCAAACAACCCAAAAAGCAAACAACCAAAACAGCAAACGAGGCATTAATTCCCTAGATTCTTCTCCCCCTTCAGCATCAAAAAGGAGGGACCAACTGCAACCAACACAAGCTAACAACCAAAAGTAGTCAAACAAAGAGCAGAACAGCTGAAGGAGCTAGATAGACTAAGGCTTAAGGGATTCCTAGGATGGAAGTGCTAACGGCTGGAATCACTATCAGATGAAAAAGAAGATGATGATTCAGAGAGATTCATAGCCGTGGAGATCTCCTTCATGAATTTTTTAATCTTCTTGAAGATCAGCCTGAACTTCTTCCTATTGTCCTCCTTAATTCCCTTAATGTTCCGTTGTAGATCAGCTATCGTTCCCTGCTCGTCATCGCTTCCCTCATACCGTTCACGACCCGACCTTTTCTTCGGACTCTTCACAGGTATCTTAAGGTCTCTGGTCTTAAACCAGCCCTTGTGGTCATCATAGCGAATACCAACTCGCTTCAACGTGCTCAAATCTACGGCATGCTTAGTGCTATCTTCCCAAGCTTTGGGCAGTGAGATCCCTTCGGATTCAAAGAGGTGCGTAAGCAGCATTCCGTAGGGAAGGACCCTATCAGAGCTTTGAAAGGCTGTGGCCATGTATTTCAGGATGAAGTATCCTAAGTTGATAGGCTGATTTTGAGACACCATGTAAAGCGTGAGCATGCTCATGTTGTTCATCGTCGTGGAGTGGCCTCCACTTCCAACTCGTGTGCTCCATAGAGTCATGTGCAGCACTTTGTAAAGAAAGAACAGGTCGACAGACAGCTTGTTCAAGGCTTCGCCTTCAGAGAACTTTGGCTTGTATGGGAAATTCCACAGAGCTTTAACACAATCTCGCAATTTCACATGGGAACTGCACCATTCAGTAAAATTGAAGTAGCATAGTCCTTCGTCTTCAACACCTAGCATTTCATCCATCTTACTGCGATTCCACTGGATCCTCTTCCCAAGCACGTATGATGTCACGGTGATATCCGATTCATCTTCCACGAAATCAAGATTTGCGTAGAACAGCTTCACTGCTTCTACGTACAGCGATCTGTCGATTCTCAAGAAGTTCTCCCACCCATACTCATTCAGCCACGTTACGACCTTGCTTTCAGCCAGTTCTTCGAAGTTGACGCATCTGCCTCGAGCGACTTCTCTCTTTTTGAGCTTTCCATGTCGTTCCTTAGTTTCTTCGTTCAGAAACTTCACCTCGTCAGTGATCTCCTCGAGATTGTCGGTATTGAACAACACCTTCTTCCCGTCCTTCATATAGAAACTCACTTCTCTGCCATACATTTCCCTTAGAAGTTTCTCAGTTTCATCGCTGACCTCTTGACGTAAGTCTTCATGTTCAGCTTTGTCATGCGACGGAGAAGGACCAGGTGTAGGAGTTTTAGGTGGTGGAGAAGTTGATTTTTCGGGAGATTGAAGCAGACTAAGAGATGATGAAGCAACCTTCGCTTTCTTCTTTGATTTCGGCAGAGCTTTCTTAGAGACAGTTTGGAAGAACTGCTCGTCTTTGAGCGAGTGGCTTTCACAGCAGGAGAAATAGGAGATTACTCTGTGACTGGAGCTTTGCGTTTGGAACCAGCACCTTTAGTCTTCACCATTTTTGCAGATGGAAGTTTAGGAGAGAATTTTCGAAGTGAAGAGCTTGAATGATTTTAGAAGATGAAGATCAATGAGGTTATAAATAGCAAAACTTGCTGGATAAGGATGAAAATAAGGTGGTTATCTCATAAAGATACCGATGTGATGTCTGACAAATTTGGAAAAGATTTCAAAATTTGAAATTCAAAATCCTTGGAAGAAAAAAAATATGTCCGTTAGGGAATCAAATGGAGATTTTGAAGATATCTCGCAGAGATAAGGAAGGAAATATCGAGTAAAATCATGGATCCAAATAGGAATGATTTTTCGCTGAAAGATAGCACAATTTTCGGAAATTTCAAATAAGGGTTCGAAAATATCTTCCTTATGAATGAGAAGGAAATAACCAAAATAAGGAAGGGAGAATCAAATGAATTTTGAGAAGGATATTCAAGAGGATTATCAAAGAATATGATCGACGATATGAATGTGATAACTAGCAAGTCATCTGTCCTATTTAAGCTCAACAATTCCTAATCGATCACGGATAGCATGGAATCTACTTTCAATAAGAGGTTTCGTAAAGATCTCAGCCAGCTGATCATTAGTTCCTACGAATTCCACGGTGATATCCCTTTTCTGAACATGATCTCGAATACCTCTATATGCTTAGTTCGAGAATGATGGACAGGATTCTTAGTGATACTAATGGCACTAGTACTATCACAGAAGGTAGGTGTTAGGATCATTTATTGTGTTCTTTATACTTTAGATGCTTCCATCTTTAGTGTATTTAGTTCTTTGGTTGAGATGTTATTTGGGTTTGTAATTTACTTTATTATAAGTATTAGTTGTTTGGGCTAAATGAGTTTTGGGCTTGATGGGCTTTAATATACCAACTAATGTGGTATATAAAGAACCACCAAGCCCTAGTTTCAAAGTGTTCCTCCTTGCAAGTATTGTGCCTCCTTGAACAAGCTAACCTAAACACTCTCAAGCTAAAATCATTCTAGGTTGCTTTCTTTGTTGCTTGCATTATATTAGATGAAAAGGGATTTACAAGTGGTATCAGAGCAAGCGTGAGGGAACTTTGAAGCCATTTTTGGAGTTTTTTGAGCTATTTTCGTCACTTTTTTTAGGCTGTTTTTGAGCTACTTTGGCTGTTTTTCTGCCTTTTCTGAGCTGTTTTTGGGGTTTCTCGGCCTTTTCTGGTTTTGGGGAACTTTTTCCAGCAAAAACAGCATTTCTGGGCAGATTTTGGGCATTTACAGCAAGATCTTCGGATTTTTCTGGGTTTCAGCTTGAAGATCTTCGTCCTGTTCATCATTCGCGGAACAGACAAAGAATTCGCGAACCTCTCTGCTTTGCGAACCGCCACTCTCGCGAACTTCAATTCGCGAAGTGTTCCGCTACATCCGCGAACCTCAACACGCGAACAAGGATCACGAAGCTCAGGCCACTTCACGAACCCCGCTTCATCCGCGATCGTTCGATTCGCCAACCGTCAGTTCAGCTTCGCGAATCAATTTGCCAACCCGTGATCTCACTTCGCCAAAGTAGATCACGAACCGGTCTTCAATTCGCGAACCAGCCATTTCACGAACCCTTCGATTTCACTTATCCAGCTCAAGTTCGCGAACCCCTCGATTTCACGAATCCAGCTACAGTTCGCGAACCTCACTAACTTCAAGTTTCAACACTTCAAAGTTCCACACACGTTTAAAGATCACCCACATCTAATATAGGATGGACACACTCGCCATGGGAAGCGATGTCAGACCACCAGTGCTGCGAAGAGGCGAGTTCTCTATCTGGAAGAACAGATTCTTTAACTTCCTGGAGATCAAAGACAACGGAGAGGAAATGATCCGATCACTCCAAAGCGGCCCCGAAACATTTACGACCACACTCCCCGGGGACAACACCGTGACTCCTCCCGTCCTTCCACAGATAGTACCCAAGTCTCCAGCCGACTACACTGATTTTGAGAGACGAAGCGTTAGGGCAGACCTCATGTCTAAGACCTACCTCCTACAAGCCATGCCAAATGAAATCTACATTCAGGTAGATAGCTTCCAGACTGCCAAGGAAATGTTCGACGAGATCTCTAAATTGATGCAGGGCACTGATATCGGTTTAAGAGCCAAGAAAGCCAACACACTGGCGGCTTACGACTCCTTCAAGGCTCGACAGGGCGAGCCAATTGGTGAAACCTATCGTAGGTTTATGATCCAAACCAATGAGCTGCGGAAGATCAGCATCATGAAGTCCAACTTGGAGCTAAATGTAAGATTCCTTACATCATTACAGCCTGAGTGGAAGAAGATTGCCACAAATTTCAGGCAGAACAAGGACCTCGATGAAATTGACATCCACAGCATCTACGAGAGCCTCGAGCAGCATTCAGATGACGTAAACGAGGGGGTGGAGGAGCAGAAGAATAAGGCTGTGGCCGACTCACTAGCCTTAGTGACTGACAAGAAGAGCGCAAAGCTGAGTAAAGGCAAAGCCGTCAAGATCCCGAGCCCCTCCACCTCCGAAGATGACTCAGGCTCGAACTCCGATCCGGAGATGAAGGAGCTCCAGAAGCACTTGGCTCTGGTAATGAAGATGATGAACAAAAAGTTCTTCAAGAAATCATCATCCTCGTCCAACAGACAAAGGATCTCGTCAGGACCCAATCCTCAGACCCGATCATTTCAGCCAGCTGAAACCAAGGCCCCAGCCGAACCAAGAAAATGCTACAACTGTGGCAAACCAGGGCACTTTGCCAATGACTGTCCCCTTCCGAAGAAAAAGAAGGACGAAGAGTATTATCTCAGGAAGCTGCAGTTGATCAGGCAGAAGAATCAAGGCAAAGCACTAGTGGCCGAGCAGGACCACTGGCTCGAGGACTCCACGGAAAGTGAGCCCGAGAACCTTGCCCTGATGGCACGGCTGGAAGGAGACGGATCAGACGAGGAGGAGCAGTCGGAAGCTAGCACCAGCACCAGCACGAACGAGGTAGACAAATCGTGCAACGGCGAGGAGGTATATTCTTTCAACGAGAGTATGCTTTTAAATCTTCAAAATAAAATAGAGGTCCTAAGTAAAGAACGTAAAAATACTAAGTCTTTAGAAAAGAAATTAGCAAAAACTCAAGCTATCCTAACCATGACCCTAGAAGAAGTAGAAAGATTAGAAAATAGCTTGAGTACGTCAGAACAAGACTTAGGAAAATCAAATGATAAAATTAGTGAATTAATGAATAGGATAGCGACCCTAGAATGCGATAGAAACGAAACTTCTAGCAATAATGATAGAATTAGAGAACTAGAAGCCCAATTAGCTAACAACCGTGCATCCCTCATTAATCGACTAAGCGATATTGGTTCCCTGAATTGTCGATTAGAAGCTGCAAATCTTAGGGTAGCTAGTCGAGATGAGGAAATTGCTAAACTAAATAAAAAACTTGAAGAGTTGACGGCGAATTATAGGAAAGAATGAGCGAATAAATAAAACTAGCGAGTATAATCTGATGAATAGCGAACGCGCTGGGCTATATGCTAAGATAAAGAGCCTAGAAGACATTATCACGAAACGAGGGCTATCAGAACAGGTATTAGAACGAACCATGTTTCTGAGTCAGCCCAAAGATACTAGGTTCTACAATCCACGAGGGGGGTTAGGCTTCGTTAAGACCATCATACCTGAAGCCAAGAAAACTCCCATTCGCTACGATGATAGTTATCTGGATCTATCGCTCATACGCTTCTTTCAGTCGTCAAAAAGCGAACCAACGACAGGAGAAGGGAGCGATCGGGCCGAAAAACCGTTCGATTACCTTAGCCTGAACGAAAGTTACAAGACAAAGGAAAAACCCTCGATTGATAACTGTCTCCAGGCTAGTGCACCGCCCTCTCAAAAGGTCGTTGAAGAAGCACCGAAGAATTCGAAGCATATGGGAACGTTGCCTAGAGCTTACATCCCTTTTTCGCATAAAGAAAATTTCAAATTACGAGCATCGATGGAATCACTCGAGCAACTCTCTCAACTAGAGAAAGACATTTTACTCGCAGTAATTTCATCATTTAAGGATCAAATAAGCACTAGACCCCACACGATCCCTACTCATACTCCTTTCATTTTAACAACGTCACACACAAAACTCTTCAAGAATAAAGAATTAAATAAGCCGGTTATAGGTCGCACCACGAAGATCACTAACAAGACCTCTTCTGCATCGACAGGAAAAGCATCTTGGGAAAAGAGCGTGAAGTGGAGGGCAAGACAAGACGAGACAAAAGGAGACGTTGCTGTTCACAAAAAGGAGCAAATGAAAACGAAAACTAAAATGTCTCCCTTTTTATTTTGTAAGAATCGTCTTGAGTGTGTTAATGTGTAGAAAAATGCTGCTAGTTTTATTTCTAAGTCGAAAAGGATTTCAGACCCGAAACATAGCAGGCAACTTATTTCGCAAACCCACACACACACACTAGACTCGCAAACTAAAAGGCACACATCAAAGTCGCGAACTTTGATTACTATACCTAACTCGCGAACTAACCCTCTCTTTGCACACTTTCCCGAAGTAAAAGCCAAGAAGGTTGCAAGCTCAAATCCCCAACCAAAGGCGAGACCACAAAATGCTTCAAGGCTCGAGAAAAAGCCAGATCAAATATCTCGCAAAAACAAGAAGAAAACCGAGCCCAAGCATTACGTGCCCAAAATCAAAACGCAACCGCTCAAAACGAAACAAATTTGGGTCACAAAAAGGGAACTCGAATCCATCACGACCAAATCAGGCACACGCCAGATTTGGGTTCCCAAAACAAGTCCAAGCATAGTAGACTACTTAGCTGATTCTCTATTTCATCTATGCTTGCGTGTCGAAAATAACCAAGGGGAACCCGACCGTTATCGGGTTACTGACCTCTCTTGATTATTTTTGCAGATCTGTCATGTGTGGTATCTCGATTCAGGTTGCTCCACACACATGACAGGAAGAAAAGAGCTGCTGAGCAACTACAAAGCCCGCTTTGGCGGTAACGTGCGCTTCGGAAATAATCACGCGGCTCCGATCATAGGACACGGAGACCTCATCCATGACAACCTCACAATCAGGGATGTCTCGCTCGTCGAAGGACTTGGACACAACCTTTTCAGCATTGGCCAGTTCTGCGATAGAAGGCTGACGGTCACCTTCCAGTCTGACTAATGCACCATCAGCAACGAGCAGGGTAGGGAACTCCTCACAGGCACGAGGAAGACAAATCTCTACACAATCAATGTGAAGACCCTTCGACCTTCATCCGCCATCTGTCTGATGACAAAGGCATCACACCAGCAAAATGATCTTTGGCACAGACGGATGTCCCATATCAACTTCAAAACGCTGAATAAACTATACAAAGATAAGCTAGTCACAGGAATCCCAGCATTGAAGTACCACAAAGAGCATCTATGTTCGGCGTGCGAAATGGGAAAGATGAAGAAGGCATCTCATTCATCAAAACACGTGGCCTCGACCTCTCGCCCACTGGAGCTGCTACACATGGATTTATGCGGGCCAATGAGGATACAAAGCATAAATGGAAGAAAATACGTATTAGTCATTGTAGATGACTACTCGAGGTACACATGGACGAGATATCTTAAAACGAAGGACGAGACCCCTGAAATCATCATCTCTTTTGTGAAGACGACTCAGAACCTGCTTGAGAGCAACATCCAAGTGATCCGCACAGATAATGGCACTGAGTTCAAGAACAAGGTCCTCAGTGACTTCTACACCTCGTTAGGAATCTCTCAGCAGTTCTCGGCCGCAAAAACCCCTCAACAAAACGGAGTAGTGGAAAGGAAGAACCGGACCCTTATCGAAGCAGCCCGGACAATGCTAATTCAATCAGGACTTCCACACTCTCTATGGGCCGAGGCAGTAAACACGGCGTGTTACACGCAAAACCGAACGAGCATTCACAAGAGATTTGGGAAGACTCCATACGAGCTAATCAAACAAAGGGTCCCAAACATCAAATATCTACGGATTTTCGGCTGCAAGTGCTTTGTAGCTAATGACCGAGTTGATCGAGGGAAGCTCGACCCGAAGGCCATCGAAGGCCTATAGAGTCTATCTCAAAGAAAGAAGGACTGTTATGGAAAGCATAAACGTTACTTTCGACGAAGCGCCAGTGGCTTCTGAATACATCAGTTCAGGACCCGTACTACAACCGAACGCTTCTGTCCAAATCAGGCCAGAACCGGGACTAATTAGAGTGCTGACAGACGATCAGCCCAGTCCTACATTCGAGGAGGTAGCATCGACATCCCACAAGAGCGACGACGCATGGGAGCTGCTTTTCGAAGATCTAGCCATCCACGATCGTCGATCAGCTCAACCTCCTCACCAACCCCAAAATAGTGACGCACCAGCTTCTCCCGTAGGCCAACACGAAGCTGATGCATCTCCCTCAACGTCACATATAGAAGTCACTATTTCCCCTGAAGCCTCAACTGAAGAAGACGATGAAGACATTTCCCCAGACATAGAGCCTCACTCCCCGATCGAAATTTCCAGCACTCCCGAGATAACAGGTGAAGAACCCGCACAGGACGAGCAAGAACAACCTCTCCCTCATCAAAGGAAGTGGACTCGAGCCCATCCGACGTCTCAAATTATTGGAAATCCAGACCAAGGAGTTAGTACAAGATCATCAACAATAAATGAAAATCTATATGCCTGCTTTCTCAGCCAGGCTGAGCCGAGCAAAGTTGGAGACGCGCTAAAAGACCCAGACTGGGTAAACGCAATGCAAGAGGAAATCCATCAGTTCGAAAGACTGAAAGTGTGGAAACTCGTACCGAGACCTCAAGGAAAGACGATTATCGGTACGAAGTGGGTATTCAAGAATAAGAAAGATGAAGACGGTGTCGTAATTCGCAACAAGGCAAGGCTAGTCGCGAAGGGCTACAACCAGCAAGAGGGAATCGACTACGACGAGACCTTCACACCCGTAGCGTGAATCGAAGCAATTCGGATTTTCCTAGCCTTCGCAGCCCACAAAGACTTCACGGTGTATCAGATGGACGTCAAGACAGCCTTCCTCAATGGCGTCTTGAAAGAAGAAGTCTACGTGGCACAACCTGAAGGATTCGTAAGCCAAGTCCACCCTGACTATGTGTACTTCCTCGAGAAGGCACTTTACGGACTTACGCAAGCACCCCGAGCATGGTACGAGGTGCTATCTGACTTTCTGATCGAGTCAGGCTTCACTAAAGGGCAAATCGACACCACCCTCTTCATCAAGCGACGCAAGTCTGAAATTCTACTTGTTCAGATTTACGTCGACGACATTATTTTTGGATCCACAAACCCCATATTGTGCGCGGAGTTCGGGGAACTGATGAAGACAAAGTTTGAAATGAGCATGATGGGAGAGCTCAACTTCTTCCTTGGACTGCAAGTCAAGCAACTCCCAGAAGGAATCTTCATCAGTCAATCGAAGTACATTCAAGACATACTTAAGAAGTACAACATGGAAAATTCCCATCTAAAAGTACCCCGATGTCGACTTCGTGCAAATTAGCCGCAGATCCATCGGGCAAATCAGTCAACCCGTCTACATACAGAGGAATGATAGGATCGCTTCTGTATCTGACAGCAAGTCGGCCGGATATTGTCTTCTCCACTTGCCTGTGCGCGCTTTCAAGCCGATCCGAAGGAGTCGCACATGCTTGCAGTGAAGAGGATCTTACGCTATCTCAAGGGAACACCGACACTCGGACTCTGGTATCCCAAGAACTCTAACTTTCAATTACTTGGCTTTACGGATGCCGATTTTGCAGGTTGTAGGATGGACAGGAAGAGCACCTCGGGTGGAATACAGTTGTTAGGTGACAAACTAGTAAGTTGGTCATCTAAGAAACAAAACTGTGTGTCCACGTCAACCGCCGAAGCAGAGTACGTTGCTGCGGCCAGTTGCTGCTCTCAAATCCTGTGGTTGCGAACGCAACTGCAGGATTACGGGTTTGTTTTCAATAACATTCCAATTTACAGCGACTCGAAGAGCGCTATTGCCATTACCTGTAATCCCGTCCATCATTCCCGCACTAAACATATAGACCTTCTATATCACTTTATAAAAGATCATGTCGAAAAAGGCACAATCACAATGTACTTCGTCAACACAGAAGTTCAACTTGCCGATCTTTTCACAAAGGCTTTGGATGAAAAACGTTTCATGTTTCTCGTTTCAAAGTTAGGCATGTTGAATCGGAAAGCATAACGTGATTTTTGCCTATTTCAACCTCTTATAAAGTTTAAAAAGATGATCACAATTCCAAAAATTTAGGGGGAGAAATTTTTAGTCTCTTTATTATACGTTAACTTGAAATTTATTTTCTAAGAGTGCATATTTTGAGGGGGAGTCTAAGTTAAAAATTGAGCCCACAGTCACTAAAGCATTTGAGCCAATTCGCAAAATTCAAAAACCAGTATTGGGCCTTCTTTTCTCATTTTTCGGCCCAGTTCTTCAACTTCATTTTGATTCGTGAATCTAGGGTGATTCGCGAATTATCAATGTTGGGCTCCTTTCATCTTCCTGGCCCAGTTTGATTCAACTCTACTTCGCGTACTCAATGCTACTTCGCGAACTCACGCACGCTTCGCGAACCTCACGCACGCTTCGCGAACCTCAAACGGGCCCATCTTACCTTCGAGGCCCAAACCTTTTTGGGGCCCGCGAACTTTTTACCTCTTAAAACCCTAAGTTTCACGAAGTTACAGTCGCCGTCAATTCATAAATTAGGGTTTAAACTGTTCAAAATTCTCTCGATCTACTGTTCATCCGCAAGATAAGGCCACTCAAATCACGACGAAACATGCTCCTTAGCTTCCAAATCTTCTTCTCTCGTGCGTTGCTGTGGTAAGAATAACGTTGAATCTTCATTTTCAAGCAGTTCTATACTTATCTGATGATGATTTTGGCGAATCTGGAACTTTCTGCACTTCGCGGATGATGAACACGATGAATCTTCATGATTCGCGAACTCAGCCCTTTTTGATCTTTAAAGCGCGACTTTCGAAGTCTCCAACCTGTTTTTCGCGCATTTGCCTTAGCCCACGAAGTTCTCCATGATTCGCGAACTCTTCAAAGTTCGCGAACTTGTTCCGCATTCGCAAAACTCAAAATCGCGAACCTCTTTCAAATTCGCCAAACCCTCAAGTTCGCGAACCACTCTAAATTCGTAATCATTTTAAAATCGCGAACTTATTTCTCAATTCGCAAACTTCCAGATCGCGAACCCCATGGTCTTTCGCGAATCCCTTCATGTTTCGCGAACTCAATTTCACTTCAAATCGAGAACACAATCTCAATTCACAAAGTATTTCAGTTCTCGAACCCTTTCTAACATTCGCGAAACTAGGATTCGTAAAGCTTTTAGCAAACTTACCAAACTCTCATATCGCGATCCACACTTAATTGTTTTTATCATCTGTTTCGCGAACCTTTACTTAGAATTTTCTTAACGCACTCTCACTTTTCACTTCGCGACATAAAGACTGAAATTTTTAACTAATGCGCGAACTCTCCACTTAAGAAATTTTCTAAGTATCAAACTCATGATTTAAATGGGTTGAAACTGTCTTTGGGCCCAAAATCAAACATTAAATTTTTAAAGCCCAAAACACTTGAACAATTTTGAACTCTAACTTGTTTTCACCTATTCAAATCATGTTATCTTCTGCTTCTTATTACTGTATAAACTAATGGTTACTCTATCATCGCAGGTTTAACGAATCCAGGTGTTCGGAACAACAAAAAAAAAGAAGAGGGCAAACAAAAAAAAAAAAAAACAAAACAAAAAAAGGAAGAGTCGCCCCACTCAAAAAAAATATGAATACGACACCAACAGATCTGATATACCCAACGTCCAAATGGGTCATTCCGAAGGACAATAACTTCCAACTCGACTTGGAAGTCTTCAAAGGGAAGGAACCCATTATTCCTGCGATATTGAGACACCATCACCTCTGGTACGCCTTCTCGGCCGCTGTACCAGTCCCCTCCGTTTACCTTCAACAATTTTGGGGGACGCTGCAGACGAAGGTGGCACCAGACAATAGCTTTTACTACGAAGCAAAACTCGCGGGCCAGACGGTCGAGGTCACCCGCGAATTAATCCGCCATGTTCTCCGCCTGCCCAGCCGACCGGAGAATGAGTATGAGGCTTCTGAGGATGAGCTTCTCGAGGACATTCAAAGAATGGGCTACTTCACGCCCGTCAAAGTCCTCTCTCAGATCCAACAGTCCATGATCCCACATCCATGGCGGACACTTTTTGCGCTTGTCAATAAGTGCTTCTCACCAAAGCACTCAGGGCACGACAGGTGCAACATCACGATACTGCGGATCTTCCACGGCATTGCCTTCAACAAAAACGTAGATTATACCAAGCTCATCATGATGGACCTCGACGACCAAATGATGCAGCGAACGAAGGGCAAGAAGACGCAGTACCTGCCATATTCCAGGTGGTTCGGGCTAATGATCCACCACTTTATGCAATCACTGCCTGGGATACCAACCCGGCCCGCCGACGAATATGTCACCCCGCCAAAGCTCAGGTACCTTCAGAAGGGGAAGGTCGATGAGAAATACGCACGGCGGCCGATGCCCATCCCTTCATCCCTCTTGTCACTGGCGGAGCAGCACATGATAGAAGACTACTGCCGCCAGTACAATGTATACGCCCCCATGGTTCGAGAAAACCCCCTCGAACCTAACCCCGGGGCCTCCCACTCTGCCGATGAAGGTCCTAGAACCGGGCCGGAGGCAGCTTCCTCATCCATTCCTCAGTCATACACTCACCAACCAGCCATTCCATCAATTACCCAATCATCCACACTACCAACACCTGTCGAACAACAAATACCCGTTCGACAGCCCTCACCACCACTTATCACACCCATCCCACCACCATCTCCTGTCAGCCGCACATCGCCGATCCCGCCGACGTCGCGTGCTCTTCAACGACAAATGTTGAGCGACGTCTCCGACTCGGACGGCGAAGACGGATGCCCATACTCCGCCCACCGTCACCACCACCCTCCACGAGGCAGCCGTCGCCCGCTCCTCAACGCCAACAAATGAGCGACGACTCCTCTGACGACGACGATGACAGCACGCTTATCCATAGACGTCGTCGTATTCCTCCAATCCCCACTCCACTACAAGCCGGGTCACCCCTTAGGATAGAAGCCGCCGACATCGACCCAACGGCGCATACCACGAGCCTTAGCCATTCGGCCGGTTCCCAACAACCGGTCGTCTCAAAAATCCCCGACCCTCAACCATCACGTCCTCCGCCTGTCACCGAACAGGCCACAACGTCCATAGATGCGCACATGATTGAGGCGCTTCTAGGATTGGACGGAAGTCCCGATGACGACGACCCCACATCGTCCTCGTCAGAGGGCCACCGTCCGAACATCACGATCGGACGCGTGCCAACGGGACGCCTAAGTGGCCCCGGTGAGAGCTCCACCTTCGCCCGTCTGTGTGACGTGGCCCTAACGACCGGAGCGGTCCTTCTTCGTGAGGAACCGCAAGGACAGGTCGGAAGTCCAGTGCCGCTCGAAGTCCCATCGATTTCCCGCGAAACTGGCCACCCCACCACTTCGGGGGTGCAAACGGAAGGCCTTCGTGGCTCCGGCGGTGATTCCCCGTACGTGACGGCGACATACCTTGAACGGAGACTTGCCGAATTTCTCGAGCAAGTGGTTGTCCCGCGCATGCAGTCACTCATTACGACTGCTGCACCGGACAGAGGCAAAGCTCCAGTTGTCGACGAAACCCCGTCACGTTCCCCACTACCCCCACCTCCTCATCCGAACCCCCACACCATGCCACTGCTCGACCTATGGGACATCTTCACTGCCCGTCTCATAGGAGTGGACCCGAAGCACCCCGCGCTCGTGACGGTCCAAAAAATGCTGCTCGCGCAACAAAACACACAGTTAACAGAAACGTGCCGAGACGACACCTCAACAATCCGAAGACGGCACGACGATCCTGACGACTAGGATCGCCGTGAGGGGGAGAAGCGTCAACGCCTATCCTCCTCCGGAGCATCTGTACGACGAAGCACACCATCACAGGGCAGATCAGCAGCAGGCCCTACAACACAAACCCAACAACCCACATGAAGAGGTTCTCGAGGAAGACAAGCGGCGCCAGGGCCGAACCAGACACTCTTCCTTGGCGAAGCAACGTCGACCTCGGAAAGCCATACACATACAGTCCAAAGAACCACCACCCCAAATCCTCCTTCCACCACCCACGAAGCCAGAAAAAGCCGAAGCCCACCTCTTTCGCCCTACATTGCTACACAACCGGACTTAGAGCCATTCAACCTCGAAGATTACCTCCAACCACACACTGAAGTGGAGGCGTACATTATGAACGAAGGATGGCTCAAAAGACCGGTTACAGAACAGTTCTCAAAGGCTATGTTTGATAACGCTCGACAGCTCCTAAGGAATGCAGAGGTTGAACTTGTCAGAATAGAAGACAAGGAGCTGGAAGAAGGGGAGGACTACGAAGCAGAAATCCCCGAACTTCCTGTTCTCTTGGAGCACGCCAACCGATGGTACGACATGTACAACCCTCCGCCAAGAGAGACCCCGAAGATTCCGGAGCTCCCGTGGGAAAATGCCAAAATCGTGGCACCTTACCAGGAAGAGTTTCGGAAACGAATATGGAGGAAACCCGAGCGTATCACCAAGCCTGATGAACTGGAGCTGAGTGGGATGACTCATCTGACGGGACGAAGGGCAAGATTCTATGTCCTAAGTCTGCGAATGATGATGAGTTTCAGAGGACGAGGCGACAATCTGGATCGCCTTCGAAAAGACGAATCAAGGAAGAAACTGATCAAAAGGGTGACGGGAGTCAGAGTCGAGTACTTCAACCAAATTCCCTATCCAGTTTACAAAGTTGAAAGGGAGGACGGGAAGGTTGAAGACATCAGCGAAGCGGACCTAATCTACATTAGACACCCTGATGTCGAGAGAATATTCTCGACGTACAGGTATCTAGGACAGCTGAAAAAGGACCCTGCTTTGAAGATAGGCCTTGCTACACTCAAAAGGTTCATGTTGCGCCAGATCAATTATAATGCTTCTCACGACCTTCAGATGGCACTGAAAAGCAATATGAAGAAAGTGAACCTCACAAAGCCTAACTTCGAAGTCCCGGATGACCCCAACATCTCTGAAGGAAACGTCTTTGAAGGTGAGGACCCCTCGATAGTCTACGTCAACTACAAAGGTGAGAAGAGATTGATGAAGACCTCGGAGATCCCAAAGTTCTCCGACGGAACTCTTCTAATTATTTCAAGAAAGTTGACAAGGATTATCCAGGAGATGGAAGAAGAAGACCTCGATAGCCAGATGAAGTTCAGATTACTTCGAGGGAAGATCGATGAAAGACTGGCTCTTCGAAGGTGGTTACGTAACTACGAAGTCAAGCTCGGACTTCGAAGCTCTACGTACACGACGGTGGACCCCAAGGTCGGAGCATCCAAGCAGAAGACTTAAAAAGAACACAAAGGGGGAGATTGTTAGGATCATTTATTGTGTTCTTTATACTTTAGATGCTTCCATCTTTAGTGTATTTAGTTCTTTGGTTGAGATGTTATTTGGGTTTGTAATTTACTTTATTATAAGTATTAGTTGTTTGGGCTAAATGGGTTTTGGGCTTGATGGGCTTTAATATACCAACTAATGTGGTATATAAAGACCCACCAAGCCCTAGTTTCAAAGTGTTCCTCCTTGCAAGTATTGTGCCTCCTTGAACAAGCTAACCTAAACACTCTCAAGCTAAAATCATTCTAGGTTGCTTTCTTTGTTGCTTGCATTATATTAGATGAAAAGGGATTTACAGTAGAAATTTTGTCGTAACCTAACCCGTAATCACTTAGGGTTTGTTTCATCCAGAGTAACTATTGACAACAACTACCTAAGGCCATGTATTCAGCTTCGGTTGTGGACAGGGCGACAGCATTTTGTTTCCTACTAGACCAAGTCACAAGGGAATTCCCAAGTAATTGGCAAGTTCCACTTGTACTTTTCCTATCTTCCCTAGAACCGGCAAAATCAGCATCTGAATAACCTATTAATGGGAATTCCTTGGTATTTGGATACCAAAGTCCTAAATTAACGGTACCTTTCAAATATCTAAGTATCCTCTTAACAGCAGTCAAATGAGATTCCTTATGATTCGATTGGTAACGAGAGCATAGACCAACAACAAACATAATATCAGGTCTACTCGCGGTTAAGTAAAGTAGGCTTCCAATCATACCTCGATATTTTGTTTGATCAACGTGTGTACCTGATTCGTCGCTATCGAGTTTTGTGGTCTGATGCATCGGAGTGGGAACTACCTTGGAATCAGTCATTCCGAATTTCAACAGCAATTCCTTGGTGTACTTTGTTTGGGATATGAAGGTTCCAGTATCCAGCTGCTTAATTTGCAATCCCAAAAAGTAGTTAAGCTCTCCCCATTAGGCTCATTTCGAATTCTTGCTGCATAGACTAAGAAAAATCCTCACAAAGATGATTGTCAGTACTTCCAAAAATAATATCATCAACATAAATTTGTACTAACAGCATGTGATCTCCTTGATATTTGATAAACAGGGTGTTATCGATAGTTCCAGTAGTAAATCCCATGTCTATCAAAAACTTACTATGTCTATCATACCATGCCCTAGGAGCCTGTTTCAAACCATATAAAGCTTTATTCAATTTAAAAACATGATTTGAAAACTCTTCTTCTATAAAACCGGGAGGTTGTTCAACATAAACTTCCTCATTTATAAAACTATTTAAAAATACACTTTTCACGTCCATTTGAAAAAGTTTGAACCCTTTAAAACATGCATATGCAAGCAGAATGCGTATTGATTCAAGTCTAGCTACGGGAGCAAAAGTTTTTTCGAAATCAATACCTTCCTCCTGGGAGTAACCTTTCACAACTAACCTGGCCTTGTTTCTGGTCACCTTACCATTTTCATCAAGCTTGTTGCGGAACACCCATTTTGTGCCGATGATGGACTTTCCATTTGGTCTTTCCACGAGTGTCCATACTTGGCTCTTTTTGAACTGTGACAATTCTTCTTCCATGGCAATCACCCATGATTTGTCATCAAGAGCTTCATTGATAGTCCGTGGTTCCATCGTGGATAGCAGTGCATTAGGTGATTCCTCTGTATCTTGGTTACGTGTAGCTGCTCTGGTCTTGATTCCAGAAGTGATATTCCCTATGATTTGATCTGTGGGATTACTCGAAGCATGTTTGAATTTTCTGCGCTGTTGTTCGTCTAAAGTCTCAGGTTCCTCTGACTTAGTATCATCTTCCATTGGAATTGCATTTAATTCCTTGTCAGTAACCTGTATACCTGCAGGAGACATAACTATACCTTCCTCAGTAGCATCTGTTGCAGGAAATTCATCAAAAGTCACATGCACTGATTCTTGAGCAGTCTTCTTTCTATTATTAAACACTCAAAAAGCTTTGGAATGAAGACTATAACCGAGGAATATCCTTTCATCTACATTGGAATCAAATTTCCCTCTTTTGTCCCTATCGTTTAAGATAAAACATTTGCAACCAAACATATGAAAATATCCTATATTTGGAGTTTTATCATTCCACAGCTCATAAGGAGTTATCTTAATGATAGGCCTAAGGAAAATACGATTTGAAACATAACATGCCGTGCTAACAACTTCTGCCCAAAAGTGTTTTGGAATATTATATTCACTTAGCATATTTCTAGCCATTTCCTGTAGCACTCTGTTTTTTCTCTCAACTACTCCGTTTTCTTGAGGCGTTATGGGGGCTGAAAAATTATGGCTATATCCATTTCTATCACAAAAAGATGCAAAAGATTTACTATCAAACTCAAGACCATTATCACTTCGTATCTTGCATACACTCATCTCTTTCTCATTTTCTAATCTCTTAATTAATGATGCAAAGTTATCTAATGCCTCATTCTTATGCGCAAGAAATAATACCCATGTGTACCTTGTATAATCATCAACAATAACAAAGGCATATCGTTTACATCACAGTGACATAACCTGAACAAGATGCAGTAGTTCCAGTGATCTGGTGGTGGATATTACATTCTTCGGTTTGAAGGACGTCTTGGTTTGTTTCCCCATTTGGCATGCTTTGCAAGTTCAGTCCTTGGTAAATTTCATATCGGGGATACCTCTCACCAACTCATTGTATGATATGTGAGATATCAATTCCATGTTTGCATGTCCCAAGCGTCTGTGCCATAACCATGTGATATCCTGTGTAACTGCTAGACACTTGACATTCTGGTTAGCAATATCATCAAGAGTGATGCAGTAAATGCTACCATGTCGAGATGCACTTAAGATGACCTTGTTATCTTCCTTAACTAAGCATTTATCATTTTCAAAAGTAACTGAATAACCTTTATCACATAACTGACTAATGCTTATCAAATTATGCTCAAGATTTCTTACTAACCAAACATCATCAATGGTGGTATTTAATAAGTTACCAACAGTGCCGACACCAATGATCTTAGCTTTAGTGTTGTCAGCGTATGATACATATCCTCCTCGCACGCTTTCAACGATATGAACTTAGAGATATCACCTGTCATATGGCGAGAGCATCCGCTGTCAAGATACCACCTGTTTTTCTTGCTGGAACTTCTCCTTTGTACCTGTAGGTAAAAGTACTCTTCTGAGGTACCCAATTTCTGTTGGGTCCTAACATGTTAGTGGAGAAATAACTTCTATTGACATATGAGATATCATTCTGCATCGAATGTGATCTCTTGTTATGATCGGATATAACAGTGACATTCCCAGGGGATTTCTTTGGTCTCCAAACATATTTAGCTCTATCTGCTTTCTTTAAAGGACAGTTATAAGAATAATGACCATTTCTACCGCATGAAAAACACTTAAACTTTTGTACAGATTTTTCAGCATGCCTTTCTTCAATGCAATAACCTATTCCTGATCTACCAATGTTCCTAGGAGTGTTTAGCAACATATCTAGGTTCTGCTTTACCTCAAGGAGTTTATCAACCTTATGTTTTTCTACATCTAGAGAATTCCTAAGTTCGACGATATCTCTAGATAAGTCACTGTTTTTCTTTTCTAATTCCTTGCAATCACATGGAACTTCCTCTTTCTTAGCAATATCTAACTCTCCTTTCAAATGTGAAATCTCTAGATCAGCTTCATGTTTTTCTTAGCTAAATTGTCTCGCTGCTTCATCAATTTTTTAGTTAAGGAATTAAGTGACTTAATCTTCCTCTCTGCATTTTGTAGTAACTCACATAATTCTTCCTTACTTTCTTCTATATCAAAAACAGATGAGGCACTTTCACTATCATTATGCAAGTTGTTTAGAATATGTATTTTCTCAATGGAGGAAGAAAAAGATACTTGATCCTCGTCAGCCATGTAAGCGTGATCCTCGACCTCGCTTTGTTCAACTTCAGAATCGTTCGTTTCCATTACCATGGCCTTCTGTTTCCTTGGCTTCTCATCGTTGTTGAATTGGCAGTTTTGCGCAAAGTGGCCTGGTTTGTTGCATCGGAAACATTTTTGACCATTCTTTCCTGACGTGGATATTCCCTTATTTTTATTCTGGATTTTGTTGAAGTTCCCTTCTCCTTTTCTGTTGAAATTTCTCGAATCTCTTTGTTAGCATGGCTAGTTGATTCATCATGTCCTCTTCATCGTCGTCAGAGTCAGACTCTTCTTGGTTGGATTTGAAGGCGATGGACTTTTGATTTTTGTTCTGCGATTTCTCGTTCATCGACGCTTGAATCATCTCATATGAGGTAAGAGATCCAATCAACTCGGAGATGCTTAGTACTTCCAGGTCCTTTGCTTCGTAAATGGCAGTAACCTTGGCATTTCATTCTCTTGGAAGTTATCTCAGTATGTTTCTGACTTGCTCACTGTCGGGGACTTTCTTTCCGAGAGAAAACATTTGGTTGATGATTCCCATGAATCTGGCATACATCTGGCTTATGGTCTCGTCAAATTCCATTGCAAACAGTTCGTACTGATGAGTGAGCAAAGCCAGTCTTTCTTGAACAACTCGTTGGGTTCCTTCATGAGTGACTTGAAGCATGTCCCACATATCCTTAGCCGATGAGCAGGAGCTTACACGGTTGTATTCTTCTCTTGTTAGTGCACATGCGAGCATGTTTTTCGCCTTTGCGTTTCGCGTGATTCCCTTCTTATCATCAGCAGTTAATTCTCGGCCAGCCTTTGGAGTTCCATCTGGTTTCACAGCTGCATACGGTCCATTGATGATTGTTTCCTAAAGTTCATAGTCGACATCAATAAGAAACTCCGTCATAGGATTCTACCACACAGCGTAGTTCGTTGCATCGAAGAGCGGTGGCCTAGAGTGGGATTGACCTTCTGCAAATACATCAAAACTCGAAGAAGCCATTAGATCTTTTACTCAGGCGTGTTAGGCCTGTCGTTTGAGTAACCTGGCTCTGATACCAATTGAAGTACAAAATATGCCTAAGAGGGGGGGGGGGGGGGGTGGGGTGAATTAGGCTTATAAAACTTACGGATTTTTTTTCTTTGAAAATACCTTTCTTTAAGAAGATATCAATAAGACTGTAAAAATGGTTATCACTTGAAAAACATATCAGTATCAATGTTATCTCCTTATCCTTTAAAAACGTTCCAAAGATATCACGTGGATTTTGAAAAACGTTTTGGGTTTGTCTCACAGAAAGTAAATGACAGAAAGTAAAGTGAGACAGGATTTTTATACTGGTTATATCCCCAACCGGGGTTTACTCCAATCCTTGAGGTCCGTCCCTCAAGATTTCAAGTCAATCACTAAGATATTACCGTTTATGGTTACAAAATGATTGACACCCTTACACAACCGAAGCACGATGAACACTAGACCACCTAGGCTGCTACACGTCGAGTTTCGTTCCACGTCGTTTCCCTGGGAATCACCACTCCCCGACTGGACACAGCTCGCTACCGAAGGACCCCCGAATCCACCGATTCTTTCCTTCACGTGCAGAAGACTTCACTCGTACCTCCCTGTGCGATCAACAAGTCCGAAGACAGATTTTCAGAAGGTTTCTAAGGTTATCGCTCAAGGGTATGGATTCACAAATTTAAGCTCTAGCAGAATAACGAATAATTCGCAAGTTAACGCTCAACACTCAAAGGAATTTGTTCTTCGGCTTTTCTCAATTGTCTTGTTGTTACCCTTGACGTGAAGCGAACCTCTTCTTATAGCCGATTATAGCTTCGTCATTTCACATGGAAAGTTAAGCACATAGAATATGCAAAGATATGCTCAAGAATAATGTGCATTAACTTCATAAGATTATACCAAGAATAAGCCAATAAAGCACAACGGTCATGCATGATCTCTTACCATATTTACAGGAACTACTTTCCACGCATGGTGATCTCATCCGATTCAAAACACATTCCATATATAGTTCCAGTCAGCATCTTACCATAATAAGCCCAATCAATTTACTACTTTCCAAAATATGAAAACCAATACGCACAAGGAAAGATATATAATTGATCTTCTGATTCTTAAAGTCAATCAAGATGCATTCAAACGGATATCTCATGAAATTCTTTCCTAAAATAGATTGATCTCGTGTACAGCTCATATATCACATTTGACAGAATATCTTTTCCATATATAGCACACAGTGTGATTCCATTTATGAGAAACATTCATAACCAGGTTATCACAATAATATTCCAGTAATGCACAAGATCACATATACTCGACTATCAAACAATTAATTCACATTTAAACACTTAGTCGAATATTCATACATACTTAAACATCATAAATCATACATATCGAGTTTTCTAAGTTGTACCCCACATTTTACATAATTACTTGGAATAATCAAAACTCTCATAAGCATAGGACCAAAAAGGTCAACACTAAAGACATCCATAAGCAATTTTATGAGTGTCCTTTTGTATATATGAGCTCCTTTGGTTCTAATAATTTATAATTCCTTCGCACTTTCTATATTCTCTTTCTCACCCTTCCTGGAGTCGAAAAATGCTTTTAAGGTTGTTTAAACTGAAACAGAGACATCGGAGCTTGCAATAAAATGAGGGGATCCGTAAGCTTCTATAACTTCTTGTGCCATATAAGTGTTTATATATCAGAATCATCTAATTAGTTACTGATCAAATTTACATTTTTTCTTATCATCTGGCAAACTGCATGACGGCAGATTCTTCTGAATCTACCAACTGGCACGTCGTGATGACCTGCAAGAGTTGGCCAAGGCCGCCAATCTGGTATATCACAATGTAGTGATAGGCGGTTTTCTGTACCTTCCACTGAGGAAAAGATGACTTTGCAAGTGGTGCAATGGGGAAGATATCCCAGAGAACAAAGAAAGTACGAATAAATGGGGAAGAAGGAAGAAAGCATTGTGAAGCCAGGAAAGAAGGAAACTCTTGTTGAGCTAATAAAAAATCTTAGGCGCTAATGAAGTTTAATTAAATATATATGTTGAATACTTGAATCTAAGTCTAAACATATATGGAAGTGATTGAAATAATGAGAATACGAGCTTGATTCTACTCCATCCCCATCTCTGTTACTCAAACTCTTTTCTGCAAAACAATTCATCATTAACAGTAACAATTACTACGACCCATGATTAAATTTAGTCCATTCATGGAAAAAGAAAATAAATAAGTCATCTCCAATAAGAAATCTACTATGGATAAAATACTGTGATGGTTTACTCTCGACTCACGGTTTTCTTACGCGCAGTTGATTGTATCAAAGCTACTATTGCATTAATTTGTCTTTAAGTTTTTACAACTGTAGTATAAAATATGCCTAAGAGGGGGTGAATTAGGCTTATAAAACTTATGATTTTTTCTTCTTTGAAAATACCTTTCTTTAACAAGATAAAAGATGGTTATCACTTGAAAAAATGATCAGTATCAATGTTATCTCCTTATCCTTTAAAAACGTTCCAAAGATATCACGTGGTTTTTTGAAAAACGTTCCGGGTTTGTCTCACAGAAAGTAAATGACAGAAAGTAAAGTGAGATAGAAATTTTATACTGGTTATATCCCCAACCGGGGTTTACTCCAGTCCTTGAGGTTTGTCCCTCAAGAGTTCAAGTCAATCACTAAGATATTACCATTTATGGTTACAAAATGATTGACACCCTTACACAACCGAAGCACGATGAACACTAGACCACCTAGGCTGCTACACGCCGAGTTTCGTTCCACGTCGTTTCCCTGGGAATCACCACTCCCCGACTGGATACAGCTCGCTACCGAAGGACCTCCGAATCCACCGATTCTTTCCTTCACGTGCAGAAGACTTCACTCGTACCTCCTTGTGCGATCAACAAGTCCGAAGACAGATTTTCAGAAGGTTTCTAAGGTTACCGCTCAAGGGTATGGATTTCGCAAATTAAAGCTCTAGCTGAATAACGAATAATTCACTAGTAAACTGACACGCTCGAATACTAGCAAGTGTACTAGGTCGTGCAAGTAGTAAAACGGACGAAGTCCGAGTATCGATCCACGAAGACAACTCGATTAATTCTAAGAAAATATTCCTAATCCTAATTTAGACGAAAAGATGTTTTTCTAATTTTTATAAGATTTGATTAAAGATGAATTAAATAAAATGCAAATAGGAAAACAAAAGCAAATAAAGATAATGTTTTAGAAATCAATAAGCGACAAACGTGATTAAAGCACATACTCGGCACGGATTAATCATACGTCTTCATGCAATCAATTCTATCTAATCAACATGAATCAAGTCAAGGTAGAAATTCCTAACATACGTGCTACCCATTATTCACGTAACTAGCAACCCTATGCGATAGTGAATCAATCCCTATATTACTATATGACTGTAGTTACTCCGCACGCATTTGGCTTTATGAATTTCCCCGAGTTTAGACACTTTCGGCGCCTAAGGTCTCGGAAACCACACATACGAAACCGAATTCCATATCTGGTCGATTTTACGTAGTGGTGCCCTATGTTTATTGTTCTAACCGATCTAATCACTTTTTCAGTCTCATAGATCAATCAATAATCATGCATATGATGATCAAGCATAGCAAGCATTAAATTCAAACATAGAACACATAACTCAAGTCATATGATTAAATAAAATACGAAGAACATTAATACGAACTCATAATCCGGCCTAATATGGCCTTAATCACAAAATAACTTAGCCTAGCATATTAATAAACGAAATCAACAACGAATCAAAAGAAAACATTGTTGAAAACGAAATATTAAAAAGATAGAATTCTTTCCCTCACGGTGTTCGAAGTGTCACGTATCTCCTTGGGATTTCCCGTCGTGATCACCTCGGAGACCCTCGGAAACGCCCTTGCTTGCGTGAGGTGGCTGCTTTTGGTGAGGGCTGCGTGAGGTCAGGCAGCAAGAGGGCAGCAAGAGGTTCCTTCAATGGATCTCAGCCGTGGAGACCTTCGAGAGGTGGCTGCTTGGAGTGTGGTGGCTGCTTGGAGGTGGTGGTATGTGGTGTTGACGGCTGCGTGATGGGGAGGTTGAGGTGGCTGGTTGAGGTGGCTGCTTGAGAGGCTTGGTTGCTGCCGTGTGTGAGGGCTGGTTGATGATGGTGAGTAGAGGTGACGTGAGTGCTGCCCTGTTTTATGGTAGAGAGGGTTGATGAGAGCTGCTTGGTTGGATCTTCAACGTGTATCTCACTCTCAAGGAAATAAAGATCTTCATCATTGATTCTTTCTTCCATGCTTTGATCTCCACTTAAAGAAATAATAATATCCTCCACCTTTATTCTCTCATCTTCTCTTTCCATGTTTACAGTCTTTCCATATTTCAGTAATTGGTAAATTACAAAGCTGCTCCAATACTCCTGAAAATTGCGGAAAGGACCCCAAGACTCCCAAAATTATCATAACTCCCCGTTTTTTCTCGTTTTTGCTGCAATATCTATTAAATAAGAAATAACACGCAAACATAAGATATTTGAGAATATTTAAATAGATAACGATCAAATATGCAAATTTACGGGTATAAAAATCACGTAATATCCTAACTTATCATAAACGCTCAACACTCAAAGGAATTTGTTCTTCAGCTTTTCTCAATAGTCTCGTTACCCTTGTCGTGAAGTGAACATCTTCTTATAGCCAATCATAGCTTCTACACTTTACATGAAAAGTTAAGCACATAGAATATGCAAAGATATGCTCAAGAATAACGTGCATTAACTTCATAAGATCATGCCAAGAATAAACCAATTAAGCTCAACGGTCATGCATGATCTCTTACCATATTTACAGGAACTACTTTCCACGCATGGTGATCTCATCCGATTCAAAACACATTCCATATATAGTTTCAGTCAGCATCTTACTCATAATAAGCTCAATCAATTAACTACTTTCCAAATTATAAAAACCAATACGCACAAGGAAAGATATAATTGATCTTCTGAATATTAAATCAATCAAGATGCACTTAAACGGATATCTCATGAAATTCTTTCCTAAAATAGATTGATTCTCGTGTACAGCTCATATATCACATTTAACAGAATATCTTTTCCATATATAGCACACAATGTGATTCCATTCATGTCACAGAATGATATTCCATATATAGCACACGGAATTTCCATATAAGCACAGTGAGACATGCGAGATATCAAGGAATACTTTATTCCTAAAATAAACAGATTCTCATATATTCCATGTATAGCATAACAACTTTCCATATATATCACATGATGATATTCCCATGTTACGAACAAGATATCTATGGAATTTCAGTGATTTCAATGATATACCAGTTAAGCATATAATCACATATATTCAAATATCTAACGATTAATTAACATTTAAGCACTTAGTCGAATATTCGTACATACTTAAACATCCTGAATAATACATATCGAGTTTTCTAAGTTGTACCTCACATTTTACATAATTACTTGGAATAATCAAAACTCTCATAAGCATATGACCAAAAGGTCAACAACAACCATGCATGACAGGCACATACTATATATTTGTGTGATTCGGTCATAAAGTGCACGTGACAAATCAAGCACATGTCACACATCAAATTGCCCATGAATAATACCATCCCCTCCATTCTTATCACCCTCACAACCACTTGAAGAATTTCCTTTTATTTTCCCAAGTCTTATTTTAGTTCTTAAAAGTTGAGAAAGGAAAATTGTAACGGAAAAAAAAAAAAAGAGTGACGAGTTTTAGGATTGTCCTGATGAATTTGGATTTGTGTTGGATCCCTATCACCTTATTGTACACTAGTACATAAAACATCATAGGTGATGGTTGTTACGGGGTATGGGCAACGCCCAGAGCCCCGACGCACATATTCGAATTATAGGCGACGGTTGTTAATCATCACCCATTTATGATAATGAACCAAACACGCATTTACATCCTAAAGCGATAATGAATGTTTAAGAATGGTCCCAAAACGAGGACCATTCAAGAGTTACCCCTAATGAGCAAATTTTGAACGTGTATCTATGCTAACAAAAGCAGTAAATTACATAAGTTGCAACGATTAAGCACGTACTATTCACATAGACAAACACAATTAACCAAGTACGGGGTTAAACATTACCGTATTCATCCGAAATAAGCTTGAAGAATCCCGAACACAGCTGCCCACGCAATGCGAACACTCAGCCAATGCGATTAATCCCAAATAAAATTATCCCAAATCGAAAACCCTAATTTTCGAAACAAAAAAAGCACACAATAAAAATTTTCGAACCTAATTTTCGAATTGATACATTATTAACAACAAATTCAACATAACTAACACGAAATCGACCTAATGAATGAAATATTTTATGAAATAATCCTCAAAAATGAAAAAATGAATCGATTTCCAAAAAAAAAAAATTCGACTGATTTACCTTAAACAATCAATTCGAGCACCACCGGAGTTGGAGTTGTCACCGTCGAGTGGAGTTAGAGTTTTCTCCGTGGAGTGTAGTCGTCGTGGAGTGGTGTGGTTTCGCGGGAAATCACCTCGGTGTCGATCGACATGGATTGAAAAAACACAACGTGAGAAAAGTGGGGTCTCAAACATGAAGTATAAAGATTATGGGCGACGACCGACGGTTGTTAATCAGTAACAGTCGCCTATATTGTATAAAACAACCGTCGCCTAACTATAGGCGACGTTTTTTCTTGACAATTGTTGCCTATAGTAGGCGATACAGTAACCGTCTCCCATTCCCGAACAAAATTTAAAATTACTACGAAAATGCCACCACATGTATTATAGCTGACAATTTCGTAGAAACCGTCGCTTTTTGTACCATGGCCCATTCAATATTTTGTACTAGCCAAACCGTCGCCTATATTACTGTGGCCCATTCAATATTTTGTACTATTGGCATCCTCTGATTTCTCCATTTAAATAGTCTTCACTTAACAATAAGGCTCTAATTAGTGATGTTATTTATTCGCATGAATCCGATACAAACAGCAACGGACCCATAAATTTATAGTTACATAATGGTATGTTGCCGCTTAGCTCAATAGCTCTTATACTAGTATCGATCAACCACTTAATCCATTCCTCATCTGATTCGGAATGGTCGGAATCGATAGACCACTTAATACATTCATCGTCTTGGCTTTTGAAAAGCTTTCAGTAGACCTCCAGCCATTTATGTACATTCAAGACAGATCTATTGCTAACTGATTCCTAAATAGATTCTTACAGTAGCTGTTAATTTCAGATTAGCTGTTAAATATAAAATTGAGGCCCGGTTAACTAAGTAAAAATTGTGCCGTTATTAAAATAATGAGCTCACTTATGTCTTCTTGCTCTTTACAAACGCATATGGTGGGGGTCTGAAACAATCTACATACGTGTAAGAAGCAATTGCCATACTAAGCATTGTTCTTAACACAAAAATACAGTTAATCTGACCTCGTTTTTGTAAGTCTTGCAAATACTTCAGTGTGCGGGGGCCACGTATCAGAGATTTTCTCTGCTGTCGTGACAACGAAACGCCTAAGTTGCTCCGTCGGGTTATCACCTTTTGTTATGCAGGATTTTCTAAATCAACGTCTGGAGTTTGCTTTTTCTTCATTTTCTCAAACCTTTGAAGCCCAAATTATACTAAGGGTACAGTCCGTTGTCAAAACGGCTATGCGGGACAGGGGAAATCTCCGTTGATTTCGGACCCTGTGTTTCCCTCACCTTCTATTCCCATTCTTTCTCCACATTCTTTCCCAAACCCATACACAATGCCCTATGTGACATGTATTATAGCCAAACACAAGCTACTTGTCGCGACGACACTCCCATTCTCAAAAGGCATCATGATGACCCTGAAGGATCAGATCGTCCTTATGGGAGAAGCGCCAGCGAATCGGCACGATAAGTACCTCACAACCTACATCTCAACCTTCCTCCACATCACCACAACCTTCTCAACCATCTTCTTCTTCAAAACCACCTACTCAAATAGCATCTACACCTCTCTCTCTCTCTCTCTCTCTACTTTCTTCTACCCTTGCCATCATAAAAAAAGACACACCCGTCGTTCGTGAACTCTCCCCCCAACGAGATCATTAAAGACTATATATTGAGGGAGCCATGGACAACTTCAGAGATGGAAATCGCTACCCGAACAAGAATAGAGAGGATGAGAGAATTCATTATGCAGTCGACGGCTGACATCTTCCGGATAGAGCCAAACGAGATACAAGACGGAGTAGAATACAATTAGGATCTACCCAAACTTCCGGAGTTAATCAGGCACCAAGCACACGAGCCAACGAAGCTATCATCAAGGACAGTAAAGCTCGATACTCTGTGGAGAACATCAAGATTGTAGTCCCTTTCCAAGAGGAAATACGAAGAAAGATATGACGCCGAGAAGATAGGATTAAGAAACTTGATGAGCTTGAACTAGGAGGTCTCTCGCACCTTAAAGGAACAGCTGACATATGACATTTATATATGCTCACAAAAATGTCAGCTGACCCCCTAAGAGACAAGAAGGAAGACCCGAAAAAGATGAGAATGAAGGACATGATCACCGATATCATTGACGTGGAACACTTCAACGTGGGTCGTGTCCATTATTCGGTCTTCATAATAGAGCGTCAAGACAGATCAAGAGAAAGACTGTCAGAAGCAGACCTAGTCTTGGTGGAGCCCAACAATCTACACCAGATGTTCTGCATTTACAGAAACTTCATACTAAATCAGTACAAGTGTAGATTGAGCTTCAAAGTGCTAAAGAGATATCTGTCGAGGTAGGTCAATTACTACTCGGCTCAAGACCTTCAGATCGCTCTAGAAACATGAAAAAGGTAAACTTGACAATGCAAAGAAATGTGGTCTTGGGCTTGAAGAGTATCCAGAGAATTATATCTTCAGTCACCAGAGATATGTGTGGTTTATCTCAATCACGAAGCAAAGCATCGCCAGTTCGTTTTGTCAGAAATAGAAAAATTATGTAATGGAACGTTGAAGAAGATCCTTCAGAATCTGAGAAATAAAGCACTACCTATAGACTACGAAGCTGCTTCTGACCACAAAGATAGGACTATTTTATTGTGTTGAATAATATAGTTATCTTTGTCTAAGGACTTAGTTGTAATTTAATGTAAAGTAAGGGACTAGAGGGAAAATATACTAAAGTATACTTTGATATATAGGTAGTGCGACCACCAAATAAGGTGAGGCTCACATAATAAATTAGTGCTCCTCAATATTTATAGAATAGAGCTTACATTAATTGAGAGAGAGTAGAGCTTGTAATTGATCTATTGAGTTTTAATGGAGAGAATTGAATAGAGAATTTACCCCAAGGCTTCCGCTACCTTAATCGTTACTCTTCGATTCTCAATCTAAATCATGTATGTTGGATTGAATCATGGACCTACACTTCCAACTAAATGATATATTCTCCTCTATTTTTTTTTTGATGAACAGGGTAAATCTATTTTTAGTGACACTATGCATCTATCCAAAATAGAATTTTTTTTCTTTTTTTTTTTGAAAAAAAAAATACAAACTTATTTTGAATATTGTTAAGTCATTTATATTAATATAATAAAATTAAACTATAGTCTAGGCTTAAAATAGTATGCCTTATATTTTCATTATTCAATTATAATTTTTATTTTTAATTTTATTATAATAAAATTATCTTATTATGTTATTTCTTTTTATCGAGTATAAATGTAAATTTACTTCCCTAATTAAACAATTAGTAGGTTTAAAATATAAAAATAAATCATTATCTTTTATAAAATATGAATAATAAATAATTTTTTAGGAGTATTGAACTTTTATTGTTTTCAATTTTAGAATTAATTGTTATAATAGAATAGAATTGTGAGTAGGAATATGTATAGATATTCTTATTAGCGTAGAAATAGAGTTTATAGGTCGGAATAAAAATATTGTAATAACTGTATTTTTTAGTAAAAATTAGTTGTATTTTTGTGTTAAGAGTTGGGGATGCTATAAGAATAGTAGTTTATAAGCTAAACAAGCGGACTACACTTATATACTATGATTTGATACTTTTACAAATATAATATCTCATTAATCTAGAGTAACACTTCAAAAGTATTATTTAAAGAAAAAACAACCAAACATCTATATACCCACCCCATTTTCTTTTCTTGAAGCAACATAATACTATGGGTGTTTACGTCTCAACTCACGAGATTCATACACGTAGTTGATTCTATCGAGGTTGCATTTGCATTAATTTGTCATAAATTTCCATGCCCATGCACGAGCTGAAGGAGACACGTACATTTATTTCGTGTCGCTCGGTCACGAAGTGCATGTCACAAATCGGCCACATGTCAGGCATCAAATTACTAATAAATACCCTCCCACTCGCCACAATTTTTTCTTCATGCTTCATACATTCTCATAAACAAATTGATGATTATTGTAATTCCTTCAAGCTTTTTCTCTTCTTTTTTCTCAACCTTCCAAATGGAACCGAAAAATGCTTCTAGGTTGTCTAAACTGAAATGGAGACATCAAAGCATGCAATAAAATGACAGGGATCCATAAGCTTCTAAAACTTCTTTTGTTACATTAGAAGTGTTTATATGTCGGCATAATCTCATAAGTTACTGATCATATCTGCATTTTCTTTCTCTTCATTACGAACTCGACGTCGTGGTGACGTGCAGGAGATAGTACGAAGGATGACTTCGTAAGTTTCAATAACAATAATGCTATTACTTGTGCATCCCAATTGATAGAAAATTAAATGACAGTCGTTGATGGTGTCAAGATATTCTTGCTACTGCTGCTGCTGCGATTGATAACTATAGGAGTGGCACGGACACTTTGCACGTAGTGCAATGGCAGAGAGCCTCGTATGAAAATGGCGATAAGAGAGAAGAACGAAGAAGTGGAGAAAAAAGAAGCCCTAGATCGAATGATTGGGGAAGAAGTAATGTCACGCCCCGACCCGAGTCGTTGGCGCGACAACCGCCGCATTTCTCAATAAACGCAAGGCGTCGATTTCAACTCATACGTGAAAAACTCACGAAAGAGGTCGACTAAAGGTCAACGAAATGAATTATATAACAAGAGAGGTTTTACATTGTACACGAAAAGAGCTCAAAACATCAATCAATGTAGGAATATATAAACACAAAATATCCTTCCAAAAATATACCAGCCAATGGATCCTCCAACGTAAAAGAAAGATAGAATACCAAAGTTAAAGAAACAGCAGCGGAAATGATGATCGAGAATGGCAAAACTCCAATCAAAAGAGTTATCAACAACTTAGAAAGAAATAAATATATACGGGGTGAGCAAATCACTAGCTCAGTGAAATGATAATACAGACACACCTTCCTCGCAAAGAAGGTGTATTCCTCAACGATGATACTATAGCAAACCAAATATATTGACTGTTTAATATTCACAAGGTAATCATTATCCACCGCACTTACGAGGAAAATACAACAATAAAAATAAACCATAAAACAAATCAAGAACATCAAAAGAGTACACGTCATCACATAAACGATGCGTGGGTAGCCGTATCCTCCTCGAACTGAACTCTCCGTCGAGAGTCAGACGAGTCTGTCACCGTACACTAAACACAATGCCATGAGCAATCGTATCAACTAGTCCGTGAAAGAACATATCAAATATGTATGAAATGCATGTCCCACACCAGTGACGTTGGCCGAGTCTCACAATCGACTTTGTTACCTTCAAAACGATCACCCTCCAACGATAATCAATACATGGCAAATGGACGGGCGACTCATTAGGCCTCACTCACCCGGGTTTGTCAAGCCACAGACTACTACTCGATATGCCACTCTCACTCACCCAAACGTGGCCATTCGAGCTACTAATATCTCGGTACCGAGTGTATTCATCATCAACGACCAATCAATATCACAATCATAAACGCACCAATCAACTCAATAGCATCGAATAATAACACGTCATCACGTCACATAATCCCCTGTGCAATCCTAAAACCAATATACGAAACCACATATATGCCCATATGCACCTCAATAGTAACTGATATAAATATCCTATAACCGGCAAGGCTCACTATCATATCAACCAACCAACATCAAATAATTTCATGAAAAGGCTAATAGAAATAGCACATCGCGAGGTTCACGCATCCCATGAAGGGAAAGTGTCCCCGTATTATCAACTCACAACATAAATGCCTAAGTTTCTCGAATGCCTGAAGCTGCCCTCGAGTCCCTTGTCGACGTTCCTACGCCTAATAAGAAGTTGATGATTTAAGTGCATCAATATATGAGAATTTGATTATAATCGACGCCTTTTCAAATCTGTAACTCAAAACACACGCCCAATATCGAAAACTGCCCCGTAACAATTTAAATATCATCACATTGAATCATTGATACTGTCCCAAAATAATTCGAAGCAGCAACTAAGAGCAAAATTCGAAATTTCTTCAATAAGTTGCAGAAAATCCTGTTTCGCAGCAACAACTTAAAACAATTCACGAAAAAAATCATATAGTTGTCCGATTATCATGATTTCTATGGCAATAGAAAGCTTACAAAATCAGTTTTCCACAGAACCAAATTTAGAACTCATCGGAGAAGTATAGCTAGGGAAAATCACGAAATACAGCAGCTTCGTCACTAAACAGTTTCAGCTTCACAGCTGAATGTTCAAAAAATAATAGAAATTCATAGAAACGTCGGATTTATTCGATTCCAGCGGCTATGGAAAGCTGAGTAAGTATATTTCAATAAAGACAAGTTTCGAAGCCATCGGAACAGTATAGATGGGTCAAAACTAAATACTACAGCAGCTGCACGACAGGTTTAATTCCAGAATGAACTTAAAAAACGTATTAGAAGAAGATAGGAACATCGATTACCTTGAGAAATCTTAACTGAAACCAGAAACCATACATAATTGAGCTTTGAAAGTTTCATTTTCGTTTGAATCTCTCCGATTTTTTTTTTCCGCTTATGATTGAAGGAGAAGAATGAGATAACGATGAGTGAAGGTGCTAGAGACATTAAAAGGGCTGGGCTATTATGATTTGGGTTGTATCTTTTATTTTGAATTGGACTTAGATTAATTTAGGTGTTATAAGTAACAAGGCATGTGGAGCCTGGAAAAAGATAACACTTGTTGAGCTAATTAAAAGTCTGAAGCCCTAAATGATGTTTAATCAAATATCTTTATGGTGAAACTAATTATATTAATGTCTACAATTGATCATAGCAGGGCCGGATTTGGGCATGTGCATCATGGCCCACTGCAAAGGACTACAGAAAATTTAGGCCAATTTTTTAAAGGGTCAGGGTCATATTTTTTGGCCAAAATTTTAATATGTTATTATAAAGGGCCTTATTTTCTTAAAAAAACACTGGGCCACCAAAATTTTAAAAACGGCCCTGGATCATAGAGTTATTTTTTTCGCGAACTCATCATGTTAGTTGATAAGATCCACGTCCCGATAAAAAATCTTGATTACATGGGAACAAGCTAACATTATATTCATCATGTGTAATATCTAGCATTTTAATGGGAAAAAAAAGTAATTATGATAATGAATTAAATGGAGTTTAAAAAATATTTGAAATAATAATTATGATAATAGAATTAAATGAACAAAGTGCAATGTGTTATAAAATATTATAACTATTAAGTATTTTACTAATGATGATATAATTAGAGAGATAATAACTTATGTTCTTCAATACTTTCTCTTATCTTTTTACACATCCCAAATCACCTATTTATACACAAATTCATGCAATTACATCCACAAAATAAAATATTATATCAACCACACAAAAATCTCATCTACCATTCTAATCAATAAAATAATCACAACCTCCATTCTAAACCACTCATTTTACTTAACCACCATTCCAAACAATATACATCCACATATTTATTTAATATTTCATAATACTCCCCCTTGGATGTATATTAAGGAATATGCCTCGTTAAAACCTTACTAGGAAAAACCCAGCGGGATAAAAACCTAGTGAAGGAAAAAGAGTACATACTTCCTTTTGTACGCTTTCACTTGTTGTCTCATTAAAAACCTTACTGGGAAAACCTCATAGGGAAAAAACCACAGTTAAGGGAAAAAGAGTACAACGCGCACTTGCTCCCCCTGATGACAATATCACTTCAGATCTCGAAGTTTTCGAACTCCAATTGAATATACTAATTTTCTAAAAATAATGGGAGGAAGTGTTTTGTAAATAAATCTGCAAGATTTTCGCTTGATCGCACTTGTTGTACATCAATATCACCATTTTTCTCCAAATCATGTGTAAAGAAAAATTTCGGTGAAATATTTTTGTTCTATCCCCTTTAATATATCCTTCCTTTAATTGGGCAATACATGCCGCATTATCTTCATATAAAATCGTTGGAAGTAATTTCTCAGATAATATCCCACAAGTTTGTTGTATATGTTGAATTACCGATCGCAACCAGACACATTCTCGACTAGCTTCATGAATTGCTAGAATTTCTGCATGATTAGATGAAGTGGCAGTTAAACTTTGTTTAACTGATCGCCATGAAATAGCGGTTCCACTATATGTAAATAAATAACCAGTTTGCGATCGAGCATTATGTGGGTCAGATAGAAAACCAGCATCTGCATACCCAATTAAATCTGCTTTCGATTCATTTGAATAGAACAATCCCATATCAGTTGTTCCTTGAAGGTATCGAAATATCCGTTTAACCCCGTTCCAATGTCTACGAGTCGGTGACGAACTATATCTCGCCAATAAATTTACAGCGAACGCAATATCAGGTCGCGTATGACTCGTAAGATACATTTCCAATAGCACTGAGATATGGTACTTCGGGACCAAGTAATTCTTCATCATTTTCACGAGGTCTAAATGGATCTTTATTCACGTCTAATGATCGGACAATCATCGGAGTATCCAATGGATGAGCTTGATCCATGTAAAATCTTTTCAATACCTTTTTCGTATATGTCTCTTGATGTACAAATATCCCATTCTTCAAATATTCAATTTGCAGTCCAAGACAAAATTTCGTCTTTCCGAGATCTTTCATTTCAAACTCCTTTTTTAAACAAATAACAGCATTTGATAACTCTTCGGGAGTTCCAATTATGTTAATATCATCAACATAAACTGCGATGATAACAAATTCACTTTTACGCCTTCTCATAAATATACAGGGGCAAGTTTGATCATTTTTGTACCCCTCTTTCAATAAATATTCACTCAGGCGATTATACCACATACGCCCAGATTGCTTTAATCCATAAAGCGATTTATTCAGCTTAATCGAGTACTCGTGTCGGGGCCCTGAATTTTCGGCAACTTAAATCCCTCGGGAAGTCTCATATATATGTCACTGTCAAGTGATCCATATAAATAAGCGGTGACAACATCCATAAGACGCATATCGAGTCCTTCACGTACTGCCAGACTAATTATATAACGAAAAGTAGTTGCATCCACCACAGGAGAATATGTCTCCTCATAATCAATACCAGGTCGTTGTGAGAAGCCTTGTGCAACAAGTCGTGCTTTGTATCTCACAATTTCGGCGTTTTCATTCCTCTTTCTGATGAAAACCCATTTATATCCAACCGGCTTTACATTTTCTGGTATGCGGACTACAGGTCCGAAAACTTTTCGTTTCTCAAGTGATTTCAATTCTGCCTCGATAGCATCTTTCCATTTTGACCAATCATTTCTTTGTCTGCATTCTTGTACAGACCTTGGTTCATGATCCTCATTCTCATTCATCTCATTCATTTCATGTAGCGCTACGTTAAATGAGAATTTATCGTCAACGTTGACTTTTCCTCGATTCCATCTAATTCCATTTTGGGCATAGTTTATCGAGATCTCTTCATTATCATTATTCTCAGAATTTTCAGGTACCTGATTTTCATTCTCATAATCATTAATGCCCATTGACTCTTCTAGAATCGATAAATCCTCGACTGGACCATTCTTATTATTTGCTCCTTTTCTTTTTCGAGGATTTTTATCTTTGGAACCCGAGGGCCTGCCACGTTTCAATTGTGGTCTAGGCTCGATAACACTCTTTGTATGTTCTGCAGGAACATCGATTTTTGCAGGAGCATTAACAGCTGGTATATGTGACTTAGTCACTCTTTTAAGGTCAGTAAAGCTATCTGACAGTTGATTAGCTAATCCTTGTAAATGAATTATCTTTTGAACTTCTAGTTCACATTCTTTCGTTTGAGGATCATAATGATTTAGCGATAATTCATTCCAACTAATATTCTTTTCCAGCTGTTTCATTTCTCCCCCTAATGTCGGAAAATTCGATTCATCAAAATGACAGTCGGCAAATCTAGTCGTAAATAAATCTCCAGTTAAAGGTTCTAAATATTTTATTATTGATGGAGATTCAAATCCGACATATATTCCCAACCTCCTTTGAGGTCCCATCTTAGTGCGTTGTGGTGGAGCAATTGGAACATAAACCGCACATCCAAAAATTCTCAGATGGGAAATATCTGGTTCCTGACCATAAACCATTTGTATCGGAGAGATATCATTATAACTTGTTGGCCTGATGCGTATTAGTGCAGCTGCATGTAATATAGCATGTCCCCAACAAGTTGAAGGAAGTTTCGACTTCATTAATAATGGTCTTGCAATTAATTGCAACCTTTTAATTAATGATTCTGCAAGACCGTTTTGCGTATGAACATGTGGCACGGGGTGCTCAACATCAATTCCAATAGACATGCAATAATCATTAAATGCCTTGGAAGTGAATTCACCAGCATTATCAAGTCGTATTTTCTTTATAGGGTAATCTGGAAAATGTGCTCTTAATCGAATCAACTGAGCAAGCAATCTCGCAAAGGCTACATTGCGTGTTGATAACAAACATACATGAGACCATCTAGTTGATGCATCGATCAATACCATGAAGTATCTAATGGTCCACACGATGGATGTATCGGTCCACAAATATCACCTTGTATACGTTCCAAAAATCTTATGGATTCATTCTTTATTTTTACTGGTGATGGTCGAATAATCAACTTTCCTTTAGAGCAAGCAGCACATGATAATTCATTAGATTGAAGAATCTTCTGGTTCTTCAATGAGTGTCCACGTGAATTTTGAATTATTTTTCGCATCATAACTGAACCGGGATGGCCCAACCGGTCATGCCAAACAACAAATTTACTGTCATTAATAAACTTCTGGTTTATGATAGCATATGATTCAATCGTTCTAAAATATATATATATAGGCCAGAATCAAAAGATGGTAATATTTCCATAATTTGTTTACCATTCGAAGTTACTTTTGTAATGTGCAAATATTCAATATCTCCATTTTCTGCAGTCTCAACGTGATATCCATTATGTCGAATAGCTTTAAAGCTTAATAAATTTCTTTGAGACTTAGGAGAATACAAGGCATTTTCAATCATCAGCCTTGTCCCTCTAGGCAGTAAAACATTAGCTCTTCCGGAGCCTTCAATTATATTTGTGCTGCCTGATATAGTAATAACACTGGCCCTTTTCATATCAAGATGATCGAAATATTTCTTATTTTTCAGAATCGTATTAGTCGTTGCACAGTCTGCAAGACATAATTCTCCATTGCACATGCTCGCATCCATCAAATAAATATCCTTTATAAACAAACACATAATATTTATTAATGAAAAATAAATATTGCATTACAAACATATAGATAACTTAAAACAAATAAAACACACAATAGTAAAACATAATACATAAATAAAATCAAAGCAGATTAATTTTCTTCGATCAGAAAATCCGAAGCCTCTAAATGAGCATTTTCATCATTGGCATCAGAGGTAGAGGGGAATTCACCCTGAACAAAATTCATTTCAATTTTCTTTCCTTTGCCCTTTTGAGATTCTTGATATAACTCAACAAGATGTTTGGGCGTACGACAATTGCGCGACCAATGGCCAGAACCACCGCAACGATAACACTTTTCATCATTATTCTTTTGTTCAGTTTGCCTCTTCTCATCTTTATTATCATAAATTTTCCTCTTTTGGGGAAGATTTTGATGACTGCCACGATAATTATGATAACCACCACGATGATACTGATAACCACCACCATAATATCCTCGGCCACGACCTCGGCTTTGACCACGACCACGTCCACGGCCGCGAAATCCACCACGACCATGTCCACGATCATTACCCCGACTATTATCATTATTAGTTTTGACTGCATTCGCTTCAGGGAGTGCAGTAGAACCAGTCGCTCGGGATTCGTGATTTTTTACCAGCAATTCATTATTTTGCTCAGCCAAAAGTAAGCAAGAAATTAAATCGGAATACTTTTTAAATTTTCTCTCCCGATATTGCTGTTGTAATATCATATTCTGCGGATGGAACGTGATAAATGTTTTCTCCAGCATATCATTATCGGTAATTATCTCTCCACATAATTTCAGTGTGGAAGTAATTCTATAAACAGCAGAATTATATTCGCTTACCGATGAAAAATCCTGCAATCGTAAATTCAGCCATTCGTACTTTGCATTGGGAAGAATAACGGTGGTCAGATGGCTATATCGCTCTTTCAGATTTTTCCACAACTCAGCTGGATTCTTTTCTGTCAAGTATTCAACTTTCAGATTTTCGTGAATATGGTGGCGAAGAAAAATCATGGCTTTCGCCTTGTCTTGTATAGTTGTTGTTTTCGTGGGATCAATAGTGTCACCTAAACCTTTTGCTGTCAAATGGGTTTCGGCATCTTGAACCCAAGGTAAATAATTTTTGCCAGTGATGTCGAGTGCAACAAACTCAAGACTCGTCAAATTCGACATTTACTATAATAAAATACAAAACATGTTATAATAATTAAAATACAAAACATGCTATAATAATTAAAACATTACACAAAAAAAATATAATTAATCTTCTTTTAAATCTTCTTTTAAATCTTCTTTTGTAAAAGTTCTGATGAAAAACGATATCCACATCCATATAAGTGTCGCCGTAAAAATAATCATGACCAATAGATTAAACATCAGATAGAGCGACATCCTTCAATTACAAAAATGTAAAATAAGTTTCGTGATTATAACATCAAAGGAAAAAGTACAATTAATCATAATATTTAAAAAGCCTTAAAAATATTATCCACATAGCGGTAAGGATCACCGTAAATAAAGTAAGAAGAAGAAGATCCATCTTTGTATAAAACGACATGATTCTATAATTGAAAAATAACATAATAATTAGATAACATAGATAAATTATTATTAGTATCTTTAATAACGATAATATTGTAAATAAAATGATAAGTAAATCTGGGAGAATGACCGATCCAAGTCAAATTCGTAATTAGGCGGTACTCCGCTCTAAAGCAAATTTGTAATTAGACGGTAATCCAACCCAAAATTTTTAATAACGATAATATTGTAAATAAAATGTTAAGTAAATCTGGGAGAATGACCGATCCAAGTCAAATTCGTAATTAGGCGGTACTCCGCTCTAAAGCAAATTTGTAATTAGACGGTAATCCAACCCAAATCATTTTTTTTAAAAAAAAATTCCACATGCCAACACCGGGGATCGAAATCTGGACCTCTCGTCACTTGTAATGACGATATTCCGCGAAACCACTCGGCTATCGACGTTTTAGTTATAAATTTTAAAATTAAATATTTATTATATATATAACATTATTAGAGAATGATTAATGTAAATACAAAATAAAATTTCCATACCTAAACTCGTACAATATATTCGACGGAAGTTGAAACTGATGACGGAGAGCGCTCGTGCTGATAACGTGTTATAAAATATTATAACTATTAAGTATTTTACTAATGATGATATAATTAGAGAGATAATAACTTCTTTTCTTCAATACTTTCTCTTATCTTTTTACACATCCCAAATCACCTATTTATACACAAATTCATCCAATTACATCCACAAAATAAAATATTATATCAACCACACAAAAATCTCATCTACCATTCTAATCAATAAAATAATCACAACCTCCATTCTAAACCACTCCTTTTACTTAACCACAATTCCAAACAATATACATCCACATATTTATTTAATATTTCATAATACAATGAATGTTTTCGTTCCAACTCAGGGTTTTCATACGCAGAGTTGTTTCTGTGTGAATCGGTCATGATATGCATGCAACAAATCAACTACATGTCACGGATCAAAATACCTACAATACAACTACCATATCAGCCTTGGTTTAAGGAAATTAGTAGGGAAATGAAAATGAAATGAAAAAGGAAAATAGTTTTTATGTTTGCTTGAAAAGAAATATAAGAAAATGAAAAGAGAAGAAAGTCTAGCTTAAGTTTATACTTAAAACTAACGAAAACAAATTTTGTCAACAAATGATGACGAAAACGAAAGAAAAACTTATTAATCCAATGAAGATGTCAATGCATGCTAGGCATCTGCTGATATGTCAGTCCCGCTTGAAAAAATCAAATCAATCGAAACACTTATTTGATGTGAAAATTTACCATGATCCACTCGATGTTATATTGGATTACATACTTAAGGAATCAATACTTGTGACTTAGGAATGAATCTATTACGTCTTATTTTAGATTTAGCCAATATTCAACAACCACTAAGACGGGTATTATTTTGTTAAGGACATGAGAAGTAAACTTATCTTGAAATTAATCTAAGTCATTTGGCAGGAGTCCAATCCATTATGTTTGCAATGAAAAATAACTAATTAGATTGTATACTTTTGCCCTTTATAATTTATTACGGTTCAATCTTTAAGCATATTGGTCGGCAAATTAAACATTAAAAGTTTCACTGTTGTATTTACGAAAACTAACCAGTGTCTATACATACTTACCTGGTTTTGTTTTCCAAAATGGACAGAATACTACGGGTTTTTTCATCTCAACACATGGTATCCAAACATATAGTCTTCTATAGAGTTTTATTTATTTATTTTTTTTTGCATTAATTCGTCATAAATTTCTATGACCGTGCACGAGCTACGAGAGGCACGTACATTCATTTCCTGCATGTGACAAGTCGGCCACATGTCAAGCATCGAAATACTAATAAATACCATCCCACTCGCCACAATTTTGTCATCCTTCGGACATTCATATGCAATTTGATGAGTTTCCTTTTGTTTATCTTAGAGCTCCTTTGGTTCTAAAAAATGGAGTCAGGAAAAGACTACCTAAAACGAAGTGATGCATAGTTAGTTCAATTGTGCACACGAAGCTTCTCTAGTAATTCTAATTCTTTATTCACACTTTCTCTATTCTCTTTCTCAACCCTTCCAAGCGGAGACGAAAAAATGCATCTAGGTTGTCTACAATGAAAACGAAGACATCAAAGCGTGCAATAAAATGACGGGGAACGGTAAGCTTTTATAACTTCTTGTACCACTATAATAGTGTTTAATATCGGCATCCTCCATTAGTTGCTGATCAAATTTGCATTTCTTTTTCTTAGCCACCCTCATCAACTGTGTACCGCACCCCGGGCAGATTGCGCGACAGCAGCAGTCTTTCGAAACTATTAACTGGCACGTCGTGGTGACCGGCGAGAGTTGGCGAAGGCCGCCAATGTGGTATATCACAATATAGTGATAGGCGGTTTTCTTGAAATCCTCGGATCTTCTGTACCTTCTCCTGGAGTTCCGACCTATAATGCGTTACGTGAGCAAGGATTTATGCTACGGGCTGCGCTATTTTGGACTGTGAGTGATTTCCCAGCATATGCAATGTTGTCCGGATGGGGTACATCGGGAAAAATTGGTTGTCCGATTTGCATGGAAGTTACTTCGATATTTTACTTGAAGAACAGTAGAAAACCTTGTTATTTTGATTGTCATTGTCGTTTTTTACCCGAAAATCAGGCATTCAGAATAAATACTATTGATTTTCGCAAGGGTGAAGTTGAGAGAATGTCTAAACCGAATCGGTTATCGGGTTCAGATATATGGAATTGCGTCAAATATTTACAAACTGTAATGGATGATCCCCAAGGAAAGCCTGATGGATATGGTGACACTCACCACTGGTCGAAGAGGAGTATATTTTGGAATTTACCTTATTGGCAATCGCTCGTGATTCGGCACAATCTTCATGTAATGCATATAGAGAAGAATGTGTTTGAAAATATCTTTAATACGGTGATGAATATTAAGAATAAATCGAAAGACGATGTAAATGCTCGTAAGGACATTGGTCTTTATTTCAATCGCCCTGAACTCGCAATTCCTGAACATGGGTCGGGACCTAAGCGGATGGCCGCTTATACATTAAGTAAGGAAAAGAAACGTAAGGTTTGTGAATAGATAAAAAGTGTTAGGTTTCCGTCTGGCTTCGCCTCTAATATACGTAGGTGTGTCGACATGAAAAATTGCAAGTTACAGGGTATGAAGTCCCATGACTGTCAAATTACAGGCTCGAAATGGGTTTTATGTGGGTTCGTGGGGGTTGGGTTCGGGTTCCTTTGGGTTCAGGCTGTGGACTCGTGTGGGCTCGTGTGCCCTCGTCTGGGTCTCATCTGGGCTCGTGTGGGTTCATTTGGGCTCGTGTGGGTTCATCTGGGCTCGGTACGGGCTGCGGGCTGTGGGTTCGAGATGGGTTGGGTTTGGGCTCGCGCGGGCTGTGGGTTCAGGATGGGGTGGGCTCAGCACGGGGCGTTCGGGATGGGTTTGGTTCGTGTGGGTAAGCCAGGGCTGCGGGCTAGCGCGGATGGGTTAGGTTTGGGCTCGCGCGGACCGTGGGATCGGGATGGGGTGGTATCAGCACGGGCTGCGGGCGCGCACGGGGTGTTCGGGATGGGTTGGATTCGGGTGGAGAGGCCCGGGCTAAAGGCAAGCGAGGATTCGGGATGGGTTCGGTTAGATTTGCACGGGGTCGCACGGGCTATGGGTTCGGGATGGGTTAGGGATGGGTTGGGCTGGGGGTTCGTGATGGGTTGGGTTCGGTTAGATTTGCTAGATGTTGATATTTTTTTTTTTGGCGTATTTGTAGGGAAATGATGCGGTTTAGCTTTGGTGGAGATTCTAGTGCGCCGGGCTCAAATGCATCAAATCGGGCTACGGAAGATGACAGTCCGTCCCGATTCACCTGAGGAGCATGTTCTACCTTCGGCCGAACCTTCGGCTCAAGGATCGATGAATTTGGAATTTGTGGATTCAACTCAGTTCAAAAGGTAAGTTTTCGTATTTTATAATATATTTCTTAATTGTTTTTAGATTGTGGCATTAACTAATCATTTGTCTTAGGAAAAACGGCCTAACACATTAAATAACGAACATCATGAAAAACAATTTCGACGGCCCATACTACGCTTACGGCGAAGTGCCAAATGTCGCTATCGAACGTTGGTTCATACAGTTTTACGTAAGTATATTGTTTATTTGGTTTTTATAAGATGAATTGCTTTATTTTAATTTATATTTTTTCATTAAGGCAAAATATACCATTCCGGACTCATAATACCAAGCGATACATAAACGTTTCGTAAAAAACGTTAAGATGTTGTTTAACACTGCCTTTTCCATTATCTAGAGTCAAGGCGACGGCCACCGTTTATCTCCGAAGAAATTTGGGATCAGTTAGTCCGCGTGTGGGATAGCCTTGAGTTTCAGGCTATTTCAGCCTGAAACAGACAAAATTGCACTGTAGCAAATCCGGAGGCTGTGAGCAGTCAGTGGTGAGGTGGATCTATAGGGCAGATTGAACGGGAAGCTCGATTAGTAAGTTTTTTTATATCGTAATTTAAATTTGTCTCTTTCGATTTTCAAAATTATTTATAAACTATTTAGGCATCAAGTTTGGGTCGGGCGCCTACTATGCTGGAGCTATTCGATGATGCATTTAGTCGAGGCGATTTTCGGGGTACCCGAGCGCAATCAGTAGCAGTAAAAGTTATTTTTATTAGTATAATTTTTCTATTCTTGTGATTGGAGGCGATGAATAATGTGATAACACAAAGTCAAGAAGAAAACGGCTCGGGATTGACTCCAGAGCAAATAACTGAAGAGTACATTAGAGTTACTGAGACGATCCGTAATAAAGTCAATTTTGTTTCAACATACCATCTAAGCACCCAATCATATAAAATTGCGTTAAAATTTATAATATTTTATTTATCACATTGTATTATATTATGATGCAGTTGCTTCCGTCCAAGAAGAAGTGTCGAGGTTGAGAGTTTAGAACCAAACGCTCAGACAAGGTATGACATAGATGGAACGAGGTATGACAGAGATGGAACAGAGGATGACTCAGAGGCTCGAAGAATCGAGTCAACGGTTTCTTGCATCTCAATGACGCGCGGGTCCCTCGCAGCCCCCGCGGGTCCTTCACAGTAATTTGTCGGTCCCTCGCAGTTCTACCAACCGACCTTCCAGCCTACTACTTTACCTCTTCAGTCGATGATGACGATGTTTGGCTCGACGTTGCAGTAACCGAGGTTTCAACAATTGGTGTATCCTCAATTTTCCAGTCAATTTTCTTCCATGCCGTCCCCACTTCGACAAATCCTAATAGTTCTCCTAGGGATTTTAATACTCGATTAGGCGATTAATTTTAATTTTACGATACATTAGGTTCTCGTTATAAATATTTTTATTATTATAATTAATGAAATTTTTTATTATTTATATTTTATTTTTCATATTTAATATTTGATATTATGATATTTAATTTTCAATATCATACAAATATTTAAATTACTAATTTTATTTTTATCATAATAATTTTTATTATATTAATTATTTGTAATAATATTCATTTAAATTTCGTGTTCCTACGGCTGTTGCGACGGAATAGCGGTCGCAATTTTGCGCGGAATAGTCATCGCAAAAAATGGCGACAACCACATTGTCGCCATTTGCGACGGATTTGTCATTGCATTTGGCGACGGTTTTTCCGTCGCCATCTGCGACGGCCTTTCCGTCGCCATTTTTTGCGACGGACTTAGCGACAGTTTTATTTTTCCGACAACCTACTTTGCGACCATTTCTTTCCGTCGCAAATTCAGTCAGCGACGCATTTTGCGACGGAGTCCTCCGTCGCTAAATTGAAATTTTTTTGTAGTGATTGCTTCATACTTTCGAACTTATCTACTGCTTCATACATATCTGGACTCGTGGCTCGTCAAGCCCTTATTGAGCCTACACTTTTATTAAATATTTTATAATATATATTAAAATAAGTATATTTATTTACTAGTATATACCGAGCTCGAGCTCAAGCCCGAATTCGAGCTCAAATACCTCAACTTACACTAATCTTATCGAGCTTATTGAGTCGAGCCAAACTTTCTTGTTTTTAATGGAGTCGAGCTCGAGCCCAATAACACTTAATCGAGCCGAACTCGAGTTGGGTCATGTTCGGGCTCGGCTCGACTCGTTTACACCCCTAATCTAAAGGAAATTTGGTCTATCACAATATAGTGATAGGCGGTTAAATCCTGGGATCTTCTGAGTCTTCCAGCCCGGAAGAGCACTTTGAAAGTGGTGCAATAGGCAGTGGCGGACCTAGCATTCTATGACTGGGGTTAGGTTTCCAACCCAGCCCAATTAGTAAAATAAAAGAACAAACCCATTAGGAATTGAACTCAAGTCATAGTGAAAGCTTTACTGCAACTCCAACAACCCGAATACAACTTCTATTTAAATACTTATGCATATATTATACTATGTTTTGTGTCAGCTGCTGTCAAGTGAACACCCAAACCTCAACGTTGGTCCGCCCATGGCAATAGGGAAGATATCACAGAGAACAAAGAAGAAAGAAGAAATGGGAAAGAAGGAAGGTTTGGATCGACGAATTGAGAAGAAGGAAGAAGGCATGTGGAGCAATTCAGGGTCGGCTATTGGGTAAAGTAAGTGAAGCAAGGGCTCTAGCCCTCAATTTCTTTCTTTTTTTTTTTAAGTGGGAAGGGTGATACCCTCATGGATATCATGGATGGTGCCCCCAAAACATTACCAGCATAAAGTCCTAGCTGAACAGCAGCAGCATCATTAATTTTGTGGGTATTGATATCTGGTTTAGTCCATCCAACATGATGTAAGGTGGGCAACGAACACTTATCAGAATTCCGTAGTTACCAGGCTTCGTCTACCCGTCCTCTCAAAGTGATATCAAAAGTTGGAGTCACGTCGTAGTCTTCATGAACGGCTTTGTTACGCCCTTGCCAGATTAGACTAATACTCCGCCATTTATGGGAAATTCTTTTTCGAGCCTTAAGCGAAGAATATATTTGTCTAATCACTTGAACTCAGAGCTTCAAATTATCTTTGATGAGCTGACATACCAACTTTCCTAAGAAAGCCAGATTAGACTCCCGTGTTTTCTGCATCCCAAAATTTACTATTAACTCAACCCACTAATTTATGTTTGACATGTTAAAAAATAAGCAGTAATAAAAGCCTAATTTGTTTTGTTTTTGTTTTGGAAAAATTCCACTAAAAGAAAAAAAGTTTCTATTTTGAGTGTTTTACTCCGCCTTTTATAACCTTTAAGTGTCGCAATTGCCGGACCCAAGCCCGACTGAAGGAGTCTGTGGTAGATTGACAGAAAAAATATTTTGTCAATATATAATACTTAATTTAATTTTTTTCGTTCTAAAAGTCGGTTTAGGTCTCGTATTATGATGAGCCGCTAGTGAAGAATACGAGCTGAATTCGACTTCCTCCTCATCTCTGCTACTCAAACTCTTTTCAACAAAATAATTCATTAGTTACATTAATAATAAGAGAGACCCATAACTAAATTTGATGTATTCTTGGAACAAGAATATAAAGAAAATATCTCCAAAAGGGAGACGTCCATTGAAAGATAAAATTGACAATACCAGTCTAATTAAGAAATCTACCATGGACAGAATTCTGGGGTTTTACTCAAGGTTTTCATGCACAGAGTTGACTCCATCGAGCTACTTTTGCAATAATTTTTCATAGGGTTCTGTAAGACTGTCAGATTGAACGACCGCAAAAGTACACCACTGTAAGGTTGCACTACTGCGAGATTGCACGACTGTGAGAACAACTCGTAAGATTGTAGGATCTTCCAAACTGCACGACTGCAGCTCGATTTTGCGACTAGAGTCTAGAGCTTCGATAAGCTCTCTATATATAGAGTTTCGAAGATTCTTTGAATTCTTCTCCATGACCTTTGCCTTTTCCACGTATGCTTTAATACTATAGTGTAATGCAATTTAATCCTACATTAAAGTAGACATTCTAAAGGTCATCATAACCTTTGATGTTTATGCAACATTTGATATTCTAAGGTGTATGAATTATCAATTAAATATTCTTTGGTATTGAAATATTATAATTGGGTCCAAACGTGCGAATAGATCAAGCCCGCGAGTGTGTAACCGTGGGTCACGAGCCCACACACATATTAACACATTTTACATATTTCAATCCAAATTTTCATTCACTTCACTTAATATTCTAACAATAAATTCTTACAACTACGAACGAGCTTCACCAGGCACATATTATAATTTTGTGTGACTCGGTCACGAAGTGCATGTGACAAATCAACCACATTTCACGCATCCAAATACCAACCCGTCTTCTATTCTTATCACTCAGACTACAACTTGAAGAATTTCCTTTTTTTTCTAAGACTAATTTTAGTTCTTAAAATCGAATCAGGAAAAATATAAAGGAAAAAAGATAGTGAGTTTTAAGATTGTCCTGATGAGTAGGATTTCTCTTGGATCTTTATCACTTTATTGCATGCTCTAAGGCCTCCATTTCGTTTTTTTTTTTCAACCTATAAGCCATGATACAGTTTTTTGTTTCTCCTCAACATCGAAATTCAAAAATTCCAAGAAGAGCCTAAAAGCACTTCAAGTTTAAGCTTAAATGTAGATGTCAAAACATGTTGTAAACTGATAGGCATATGTTGAGATGTCTATCCTACATTAAAAAATTAAATCAATTAAAAACACTTTCAGAGCTAGACTTATACTTCAACAATTAAGTCCTAAAACTCCTTGTAGATTTGGGATGTGTTTACATATTGACATCATCTCAGGTTTACATATTGGTATCATCTCATTAATTGCTGATGAAAATTGTAGATAACTAATTTTTTTTTTTTTTACTAGCATAACCATATGCTGTAGATAATGTAATGTATTGCTTTATTTTTGTAAACTAAACTTTAGTATTACGAAAATAGACAAGACAATCACCTTGCGAGATTGTAAATTCTTCTCGGCGATAAAAGTCCGACAATCATCCTTCGTTTTCAAGACTGCATTTTTCCGTCAACCCATGCATTAGGCAAGCCGGACCTAAAAAAGTTAGTGGCAAGTCTAGACCTCAATGGCAAGTAATTTTGCAAGTGATCATATGATTACGAGTCAGAGTCCAAATGCACCAATCCTAGATTCGATGTATTTATGTCATGAACTCCAACTTTTCAAGTGAACGATTGACAAAATCATTACATAAATTCGTTGACAGATAAGTCACACTCAGTCTCCTAGCGCACGACTAGAGTCCCAAGACTTATGGATGTTTCCTATGTTCGAGATTTATAGTCCGTTGGTCCCGCCCTCCAGTGACGAAATCAGGATTTGCAATATGGGGGGTTGAAAAACAGTTATAATCAAAATAATAAAATATGTCAAGTCCATAGAAAATTATTCGGATGTCATATACTTTATTTTGCAACTGATTTATCATAAGGAAAAGAATGGATAACATTATGTTAAAATAGTCTTTGGTAAAAGTAGCATTCGGGGTCTCATATCCTGAAATCTTTACAAAATTGCTTCATTTTCAATACTTGTAAATATTTCCTTTTCGATGTAACACACCAATAAATCTGAGAGAAAGACATTACCCGTCTTGTTACGTAGGTCATGCATGATAATTTTCATCACCAAAAATGTTCTTTCCACAGTAGATGTTGCAATTCATAAGACCAATGCCAACTCCAGAAGTCGATATACCAGATCAAACATAGTATGATATTCCATATCAACCATCTTCTTTGCAAGCTCTACAATGTCTTGAAATTCATTAAAAGCTTCGTTATTTTCACATTCAAAATATACCGGTCCACTTGTATTTCTAAACGATATAAATCAATGTCAGCAAAATATTCTGAATAAAACATGGCAAGTTGTGGTAACCTCTCATGATTAAAATTTCAAAATGAATATCTAGGATAAAGGATTGAAATGCATAGAAGCAATTCTATGTTTGATTAGTAAACAATCGCCCTTCTCGTTAAAAAGCTAATAAGAAACAACCTAAGATAATATGAAGCCGATAAATTAAAATATTCAAATAATATATATCATATACCTAATAAAAAATATCCACTCGAAACGATGAGGTGGGTCTGTTGTTCATTATCAATTGTCCTTCGAACTCGTCCTGGAATTACATATTCCATAATCGACACATGGATTTTATTTTTGGAACAAAAAGTAGTGACTTCATTCAATCACGAATCAAACCCATTATCTTTGCAATTTTTCAAATCATTCTCCACGTCTTGAATCAGTTGCACATCATTACCAATATTTTGATTTTTGAACTGCGGGACTTGTGAAAGGTCACTTGTTCTTCCCAATAAATTGAACATTAAATGAGCAATAAATGCAAATTCATATGTTTTCGGTTTCTCTACCAAATTCAAAGTGGTCCCCAACTTTTAGCTTAACACATACGCATTTTGTTTATTTATTATTTTATCGGAAGCCAAGTAAAATATCATTTAATAAATAAATAATAATACCTTCATAATACACTAATAAATGTTTTATAATAAAACATATAAGTCGATTGATACAAAAGTGTAAATGCCTCATATCGTCTAATACTCATATCCGATGGTATATCCCTAACAAAATGGACATGATAATATTGGTGGTTTCGTCTCAACTTCATGGCATCCAAACACATGATTGATTTTATCGAGGTTGCTTTTGCATTAATGCGTCATAAATTTCTATGACCATGAACGAGCAATGAGGGGCACGTACTCCCATTTCGTGTCGCTTGGTCAGGTAGTGCATGTGACAGATCGGCCACACGTCAGGCATCAAAATACTAATAAATACCGTCCCACTCGCTATAGTTTTTTCGTCCTAAAGAGATTTATAAGCACTTTGATGAGTTTCCTTCTGTGTAGAGGACTTCCTTCTCTTCTCAAAAACCATCATGACAAGACTCCCAAAAACGAAAGCGATGCATCGTTCAACGTAGGGTTGCAAACGAATCGAATCGAGTCGAATATCATGATATTCTATTCATATTCTATTATCAAATTTCGAATTCGAACTCGAATACGAATACTGTTCGAATACTAAAAATCGATTTAAATTCGATTTGATTATATTTTATTATTATATTTTTTATTTAATAAAAATAAAAATAATATTATATTTAAAATATATATTTAATTATGTATCTTATTATATTTAAATATATGTTGAATTATAAAATGTTTTATTTAATAAATATATATATTGAATTATAATATATTACATTTCAATTATATATTGAATCTTAATATTTATATTTAGTTTTTTACGAATCGAATATTGCGATATTTTATTCGTATTCTAAAATTATTCGAATCGAAAAATATATTCTTATTCGGATTTGATATTCTAATATTTCGAATTCGAATCGAATCTCGAATCGAACCAAAAAAGTTCGATTCATTTGCAACCCTAGTTCAACGGTGCACGAAGCTTCTGCAATAATTGTAATTCCTTCCAACCATAGCCGAAAAATGCGTCTAGGTTTTTTAAACTGAAACGGAGACATCACAGCGTGCAATAAAATTTTGGGATCCGTAAGCTTCTGAAACTTATACTGTATAAGTTTATATATATATATATATATATATATATATATAAAACCATGCCATTAATTACTGATCAAATTTGTTTATTCCAAGTGATAGAAAATTAAAAGATAATATCGTAGATGGTGTCAATATTGCTTCCGCTGCTGGGCGATTGATGGTGGTAGGAGCGGCAGTGACACTTGTCAAGTTGTGCAGTGAGGAGGATATGATTGATATCAGAGAGAACAAATAGAAGAAAGAATAAATGGAGAAGAAAGAAGAAGCCTTGGATCGACGACTAACTGGCTGGGAAGAAGGAAGAAGGCCTGTGGAGTCTGGAAAGAGCTAATTAAAAATCTTAGGGATGTTTAATCGAATATTTTCTATTGATTTTTTTTTATTTGAATAATGTTGAAAATTAGTCATATATTAATTTTATTCTTTAACTCAATCATGTAGTTAATTAGATCCACTTAATAAAAATCTTGAGTATGCGATCAAGGTAACATTGCATTTATATATATAATGTCTACCATTTTAAAATGGAGAAAAATATACAATAATGAATTAAATGGAGTTCAAAAAAAATTTGTAATAATTATGATGAATTCAATGGACAAAATACTATGGATGTTTTAGTAGAGCTGAAAGTTGCCCGGCCTGATCCGAATTTAGCGGGCTGTCCGAAAATTACAGGTCAGACCGGGCCCATCGGACCTAATTTTAATTTTTAAAATCATTTTAATTATTTATTATTAATTATAATTTATATCTAGTAATATATATAATAATACTAATACATAATTTTGATAGAAATTATATCAATAAACACATGAAAGATATTTTTTTTTATAAAATTGAATTTTATAAAATATATAAAAATAAAAGGAACAAAATTAAAAAGACAGGGCCAAAAGACTGGGCGGGCCAAAAGACCCGTTCCTATTTCAGACTTAAAAAATTTAGGCCCAAACTTTCAGCTCTATGTTTTAGTCTCAACTCACAGTTTTCACATACGCCGTTGATTCTAGAGGCTACTTTTGTTGTGATGTCTCTATTTAATTTATGAATTTTTTATTATTGTATCTGGTGTCTTTTAAATGTTATCAATAAAAAAAAATAGAAAGATCTTAAATTGACGTTAATCGTGACATAATGGTCAAATTGGTCCAAAATCGACAACATCAAAGACTAAATTGGTTCAAGCGAAACATCGGGCACTAAATTGATCAAAATATTTGGGACAATTTTTCTCGCTTAATTCTATTCAATAATTCATTTATTTACATGTCTATAACACGGTTGAATCTTAGAATATGAGATCGAGAATTACATTAAGCTTACCGTGTATTATGTTAGCATACGGCTTAAAGAAATAAATACTACCTCAATATACAACGTCAAGCAACGATTACATAAAAATAATATATGTAACTAAAACATTACTAATGCTATAAACATGGCCAGGTAATGCTATCTTGGCTATCATTTCGCCAAGAGACAAAATATAGCACGAGTTATTACATGCAAATTGTAATAGTATATCCACACGTGATTCCTATTCTTGGATAACGTGCAATAAATAGAGAAGGGGGGACCTTTATATATACGTGTTATTAAGATCGTATATAATTTTATCTATAGCGAATGGTGCATATGTTCATCTTATCTACCCACTTTGTTTTCTTTCATTAACGAGAAACAACCACAACAAACAAACGAAAGAAAAACTGAATAATTGCTACAATATAGTATTATATATGTTAGGATCGGTTAGAGAGTTTAGAGGGGGGTGAATAAACACTGGCTACTTTTCGGTTTCTGGGTAACTGGTGTGATCGATTACTGGTATCAGATTATCGGGTATCTGATTTTGCGAGTGGTAGCCGGTTAGTTAGGTGCAGTGTTTGTGTATTTGAGTGCGCAGAATTGTTTCTGGAAGTTCGGAGCAAAGTCTCCTACGTCTCCCCTTCTTCCCCTCAGGGAAGGATATCACTAGCAACTGGTTTTACACGTTACAAGGAGCACTCTACTCACTAACTGTAACCTACCAAAGCTAATGCTATACATGCAGTTGTATACAAACAATCCACCTAACACTTCAACAGCTTTTTACAGTCCGTTGAGTACAAATCTCTCAAACTCTAATCGCTCGAAATGAATAGTTGAGAGAGAACTTCTGAGAATGAATGGTTGTGCTTGAGTTGTGTTGTAGATCGTTCAAAAGTTACGTTGAGTCTTCACGCTCTTGGTATTTATACTTGTTCGGAATTGAGCTGTTGTGTGAAGACTCTGACCAGCTTCCAGACATTATTAAATGTCGTTTCCTGAAATAGGCTGGTTTCAGAACCTGGTTCAGGTTCTCTGCAGACTGCGCCTTTCACCAAAATGGGCATGCATCAGGCCAACGTCTCTTTGGTCGCAGCCTTGACTTAAATGCATTTGCACTGCATTGTTCTCCTTAATCGATGCATATTTGAATTTGGCTTCTGGCTCCTGGTGTAATGCTGAGTTCCTGACTCTTAAGTATAGATCATCAGTCGCCATAGCCTCGAGCTTCGGGTGCCTGACTTGAGAACTGGTTTCTGGTTCAATCAGCGTTCTTGATCAGATGCTCTGTCAGTTCATTAACTCATCGGGCGCTTATTTTAAGTTTTAGGTCGCCGAAACTATTTAAGTTTAAGGGTTCTGAATTCCTTAACAATTTCCCCCTTTTCGGTGACTGCCAAAACTTAAATAGGAGTAACTGAGAGAAGAATTTCTTTTCAATAAGCAAGGAAGTTACAGACTAGTCTATTACATGAGATATGTAAAGAACTAATCTATTTCTTCCTTGATCGTCCCTTGTCGTCTTTCTTCTTCTCCAGTTTATTTAGCTCTGCCTGAGCCTTTGCCGTTGACAGCCTCTGCTGCTTCTTATCATGCATCCAAATGAGCTCCTGGAGCTGTTGTTCGGTCAGATTTCATGCAATTGTCCTCAAGGATTGAGGATTGTAGATTCGTTCTAGTGGCAGCAGTTCCTTGCCCGTTCTCAGAGACGAGTCCATTTTGGGCAGATCCTCATCCGGTAGCAGTGCAGCTTCCTGATGTTGACGATCTTGATCTTCTGGTGCATACCGGATAGTGGACATTTGATTCGGTCTCTGAGGCGGGCTCGGTTCAGGCGACGAAGCTTGTTTTGACGGCTGATGCTGCTTCCCTTTCCCACTTTCCCCCTTTTTGGCAGCACCGGAGGCTCCTGATGTTCCCAGATGTTCAACGATGATAGCAAGCTGAGCCTTGATGGCATTCAGGTCCTCACTAAGGGTATCTTCCACGCCTCTTAGATCGGTGCGAAGAAGATTCTGGTTTTCTTCGAGCGTGTCGCACCATTTCTTGAATTCTGTGCGTGTGACGACTTGCTCAGCATAAACTTTTTCCGATTTGGTCCGCGCAATCTTGGCCAGTATCTCAAGGGTCCTGACCTTAGAGTCTGTCATGGTCTGAGTGACCATGAAGTATTCGATGCGGCGCTGGAGCAGAGTGACAGAACCAGAACTTTGTGGAGTGGTTGAGTCACTGGGTCGGAGAATCTTCGTCACTTCTTCGAAGGGCATTGTGGCAATGGGCGTGGGTCAGGGGACCGGCTTAGGTTCTGGTGCCTGTAACAGCAGAGGTGTACCAGAAAATTGGAAAACTGGATCAGTATCCAAAACGGGAGATGGTGGAGCAGACACTAAGTCTTTGGAAGTCCCTGAAGAAGCTTTTTCTTCCAATCGTGGACTGCTCTCCATCTCAACTAGTTCGGGAAGAAGCGGCTGTTGGGACTGAGTGGACACAACAGGTTCCGGATCCTTGAAAATCCCGGAGGCTTCCGCTGCATGGGGGGACCTGATCGGTTGCATTTGGACTTCGTTGATTTGCTCAGTCCGATCAGGTTCTGAGGACACTGAAGGATCAGCAGGATCTGATGGTCGAGACGGCGCCGACTTGGACTGATCTGTCACTTGGAAACTGGAGGATTCTGGAAACTGATGTCCCAGCTTATTGAACTCGATTCTGTATAAGTCCTCCAGTTTCAGACGTTCTACTTCAAGTCCCGCCAGAATTGCTCGATCGATGGCTGCTGTAGGAGAGACTATATCAAAATTTTGTTCTCTGGTGTTCAGATTCTGGACCAGGAACGTCAGGCATAGATGTAGCCTGAATAGGTCCCTTGATTGCAGAAGAACTTCGACTTCGTCGATCTCCATACTCTTCATCAGAAAGTCTTTTGTTTTCCTAGCAGATGCCATCAGATCCTTTTTTATACGCTTCTTGAGAGGAGTGAGTCTTACAGTCCTCCACTCCTCATAAGCATCCAGATGCTCACTTGGGCACACATGTCCTTCAGAGTCAGCTCTATCCCCATTGCAACGTCATTTGTCGAAACGGGAGACATTTCGACAGCAACCTTCCCTTTTCCTTTGTCGCTTGTTGAAGCAACTGGAGCTGTTGTAGCAACCGGTTCCCGGATAATAATGTCGGTGGCTTTTGGGCGTTCGGTGGCTTGTGGAGGAACTGGGGTGGTCAAAATAGGCACTGAAGTAGCCTCTGTAGGTAGTTCCAGCCCCAATATCGGGTCGGTGATGATATTTGATATCACCGTATCTAGGTTCAACTGCTCGTGACCCGATTCTGATCCATGTACTTCATCTGCAACTTCGGGTTCTTCAGGGACCAGATCCTCTCGTTGTTGGCTCATTGTTGGACTTGGAGCTCCTTGGTGTATTTCCTCTGGCTCCACTTCAGCACCAGAAGTAATCATCGCCAGATCCCGTAGGTTCTGCCTCTATTTCAATTGAGGCTTTCTCAGCAGGTACTGTCTGCTCCTTCTCTTTCTTTTCCTTCTTTTTCTCCTTTTCTTTCTTCTCCTTCTTTTCTTTCTTCTCCTTCTTCTTTTCTTCCTTCGCCCTATCCTTCTTCTCCTTTGGTTCAGCCTCTACTGATGCAGAGGCTTTCTTCTGTGTCTTCTGCTTCTTCTTCTTCTCCTGACCCTGATCAACTGAGTCAGGTGCTTGTCGTTTTCCCGCTCCCTTCGTATCAGAAACTGCTTGAGTCACCAAAAACTGTCTGATGGACTCTGTTGTGAGGAGTTTGGCGCCAGAAACTGGTTGAACCGACTTCAGTCTGCCCAGTTTCTCCTTTATTATACTTGTAATTTGGGGGACAAAGTTCTTGAACTGCCGGTCTCTGGCCCGGACTACATTAAGAAGCGCTCCAAAAATCACCTTACCCCAGTTCACGGCCAGACCCATCATGATCGCTGTCATGGCCTGAACTTTCTCCGTGGTGAGGACATCAAAGGAGCCACATTTCCCAAGAACTGATTTCGCCACCAGATCATGGAGTAACTGATATGCTGGCTTCAGGGCCGTTCTCTTATCAGACTCCTTGAAAGTCTCGATAGTCGAAGCAAAGATCCCGGCACCTTTTCTCCTCATATCGGAGTCGATCTCTAATAGTGACGTAGCTCCAGACGTGGGCAGATTGAAGAACGTTGCAAACCATTCTTCATTGAATGAGATGAGGCTGCCTTTGATGGTGGCGCTGATGACCCCGTCGGTGATCACGGCTGATTCGAAGAACTCTTCAACTTCCGCTGTCGCGACTTCTAGCACGCAGCCCAAGAACGGTCGGAGCCCACTGTGTTGAATGGCTAAAAGGGAGCGGCCAACATCAGCATCGTCTGATGTGATTGGTTCGCCGTAGTATATGTGAAGGATATTCTTGAAGAGAGCGCTTTTAGAGATGGTCATTTGAGGAAAGAATGCGTATTGAAGGACGATTGGAGCTGTTAGGGTTTTGGAGAGGTTTTGATTTGCAGATAGAGATGATGAAATGAAGACGATGAAGTTGATGGCTTGGGTTTTAAGTAAGGCAGTGAAAGGACGTTTCTCTCTCCTCTTCGTTTTCCCGCTCAATTTATCTGTTCTGTAGCATATAGCCTGTCCTTTCAGCCTTAAATTCACGCAGTACTCTGTACCGTCAGTTACCTTAAACATGTTACTGACGTATCATGCTTTTGAATGTATGCATTTAAAGGTGCATAATAAATAAGAACAAAATCGGTTAAAGGCTAAAAGACAAACAAGATACCGGTTACTATAGACTAGATAATTTAGTACTCTTTTTGGAGAGATTTCGAAAAGAAGTACCCGAATGAGATATATAGATATACTATGGTTTCAGCTCAGTAGCTGATAGAATATTATATGTATAGAGGGTGACTGGTCTTTTAGTAACTTTGAAAGAAACAGGGCAGAGTCTATTGATTAGACCGATTTCGAAAGTGAGAAGGAAATAGCCTTTTGAAGAAGTTTCGGTTGAGGAAAGAAACACATATATTAATGCAATATTATTGTTAAAGTATACGGTAACTGGTTAAGACAATATGCACAGTTAGTTCTGATTAGGATTTCCATCAAAATCAGTATCAACCCTTTGTTGTGCTGTCTTAACTTCGTTCCCCCTTACTTTATCCACTTCGGTATCGGTTACTGAGATAAATCTAATAAACCGAGTGCATTACGAAAGTAGATGAACTTAGCTTCCGGCAGGGGCTTGGTGAATATGTCGGCTACTTGCTGATCGGTGGCTATGTACTCCAGTTTGATGTCCTTCTTGAGCATGTGGTCCCTGATGAAGTGGTGTCTGATCTCGATGTGCTTGGTCCTGGAGTGAAGCACTGGGTTCTGGGAGATGGCTATGGCACTTGTATTATCGCAGTAGATGAAAGTCTCCGTCTCTGTTATCCCATAGTCCTTTAGTTGATGCTGAATCCATAAGATTTGAGAGCAGCAACTGCCTACGGCCAGATACTCAGCTTCTGCGGTTGAAGTTGCAATCGAAGTCTGCTTCTTACTGAACCAAGAGATCAGCCGGTCACCAAGAAACTGGCAGATATCACTGCTGCTTCTTTTGTCGATTTTGCATTCAGCATAATCAGCATCGGTATATCCTCTGAGAGAAAGGCTTGAATCCTTCGGATACCACAGCCCAATATTTGTGGTTCCTTTGATATATTTGAGAATTCTTTTAGCTGCTGTGAAGTGGCTCAATCGAGAATCTGCCTAGAACCGAGCACATAGACACACGCTATACATTATATCTGGTCGACTAGCTGTAAGGTATAATAGTGACCCTATCAGTCCCCGATACTTGGTCACATCTATGCGTGGTCCTTCCTCGTCCTTATCCAGTTTGATAGACGCACTCATGGGAGTTGTAGCTTCTGAGCATTTATCCATCCCGAATCTGCTCAGAAGATCCTTAGCATATTTGCCTTGATTGATGAAGGTTCCTGATTCCAGCTGTCTGACTTGAAGTCCTAGAAAGATGGTCAGTTCCCCCATCATGCTCATTTCGAACTTGTCCTTCATCAAATTTGTGAACTTATCGCAGAGTTTCTGATTTGTTGAGCCGAAGATGATGTCATCGACGTAGATCTGGACAATCAGTAGGTGTTCCTTCTTGGTGAACCGAAATAGGGTCTTGTCAATAGTTCCTACTTCAAATCCGTGATCAGTTAGGAACTTAGTCAGGGTGTCGTACCAAGCACTTGGCGCATGCTTCAGACCATATAGAGCCTTCTTTAGTCTGTAGACATGGTTCGGAAACTCGTGATTCTCGAACCCAGGTGGTTGTGCTACATACACTTCTTCAGTCAAGAGTCCATTCAGGAAGGTACTCTTGACATCCATTTGATACACCTTGATGTCTCTTGAAGCAGCATAGGCAAAGAAGATTCTGATCGCTTCGAGCCGAGCAACTGGTGCAAAAGTCTCGTCGTAGTCTATTCCTTCTTCTTGTCGGTACCCCTGAGCTACTAGACGAGCTTTGTTCCTTACCACCAGTCCCTCTTCATTAGCTTTATTCTTGACTACCCATTTGGTGCCAATGACCGTTTGGTTTGGTCTTGGAACCAGGTACCAGACTTCATTTCTCTCAAACTGGTTGAGCTCTTCTTGCATTGCGTCAATCCAGTGACTATCCTTCAATGCTTCTTCAACCTTGGTTGGTTGGACTTGAGAGATGAAGTAGCTGAAGAGATTCTACATTGACTGCCTTCTAGTCTTCATTGGAGCGTCTCCTTCCCCAATAATCAGCTGTCGAGGGTGATTCAGCTTCGTTCTATTCCATTTTATGTGTTCCCCCTCAGCTGATGCATTTCCTTCTTGAGAGGAAATCGTCTGATTTGGTTCAGACCCTGCAGTAGGTTCCTGGTCATTTGAGTTATTCCCTTCATATCCAGTATCTACTGGAGTTACTGGTTCTACTGGGATCTCAGCGATTTCTGGTTGACATCCAGTTTCTTCTATGGGTATTTCCAGTAGCTCAGTATCTGGTACTTCAGAGAGCTTTTCTCGACTATTCTCAGCCATGAGCTCCTCATCACTGGAATCATTTAGATTTGTTTCTTCAAGCTGATTGCTTAGTCGGTTGATGTTTCTGGGCGTCTGATCTTCCATGGTTGATTCTTCAAACACCACGTGAGCTGATTCTTCAACTGACAACGTCTTGCAGTTGAACACCCGATAGGTTTTGCTCACCTCTGAATATCCCAGAAAGAATCCCTTTTCAGCCCTTGCATCGAAAGCTGAGAGATGGTACTTCCCATTATTGTGAATGAAGCATCTGCTCCCAAAGGTCTTGAAGTACCCGACTGATGGGATATTCCCGGTCCATACTTCATATGGAGTCTTTCCTTGCATTTTGCAGATCATGGACCGGTTCTGTGTGTAGCAAGCTGTGTTGATTGCTTCAGCCCAGAATTTCTGAGAGATATCCGCGTCGGCTAGCATAGTTCTGGCAACTTCCTTGAGTGTCCGATTTCTCCTTTCGGCTAGACCATTCTGCTGAGGTGTCCTGGCGCAGATAACTCATGACGTATGCCATGGTTCTCAAGAAATTCGGTTAGCACATGATTAATAAATTCAGTACCTCGGTCACTACGGATTCTATTTATTTTCTCATTTCGTTCATTTTGAATTCTCTTAAAGAGCTTTATTAGATTTAAAGGCGTTTGATCTTTTGATTTTAGAAATATGACCCATGTATATCTAGAAAAGTCATCTATGACCACTAGTGTATACCTGGTTCCCCCTAAGCTGGTGACTAATATGGGTCCAAAAAGATCCATATGCAGTAAGTCCAGGCACCGGTTGGACCCGGTACACCCTTTGTTTTTAAAGGTTGATCTGATCTGTTTTCCTAGTTGACATGCGGTACAAAGTTTATTTTTGGCAAACCTTTGACCAGATCATTTTTCAAAAGTACTGAAATTGTTTTAAAATTTAAATGATTTAAACGTTTATGCCACAACCAGCATCTAGAATCTTTTGCCAGAAGACATGTTGGTGAAGGTACCGATTGGTCTTCCCAACGCACCTTATAGGTTCCTGCGATTCTATTTCCGGTTAGGACAGTTTGACCAGAGGAGTTTTTAACACAGCATTTATATTTTCAAAAGATACATTAAAATTATTTTCACATAATTGACTGACACTAATCAAGTTATAATGTAAATTTTGTACTAAATGTACGTCTTTCAGGGTAAGGTTACCGTGAGTAATCACTCCCTTCCCTATCGTTTTACCTTTACCATTATCACCAAAGGTGATGGTTGGTCCGGTATGTTGCTTCAGGTTCCTGAGCAACTGATGGTTTCCAGTCATGTGCTGGCAGCAACCGCTGTCCAGATACCATTCTGACTGGTTCAGCTCCTTTTTGTATACCTGCAGGAAAAGTATATATATACATTTTTAGGTACCCAAATTTACTTGGGTCCCGGGTGAATTAGGGTCTTAGGCACCCAGATCTGAAAGATCGAACGGTTCTCCCAGTTCTAGGGTCAATCAGGAACCTAGGGAGTTGATTCCTATTTCTGTTTCTTAATCCTTTACTATTTCTAAGATTATGGTTGTAAGGTCATTTACTGGACGTGCTACCGTTCCAGTTGCTACGTTTTGGGTAGGATCTTCTGGGTGCAGTTCCTGGATTCCTACGTTCCCTAGCTTTAGAGGATTCTGCTCTTTCTGAATAGCCTACGCCTTTCCGGTTAGACTGCCTAAGAATTGGTCGAGCTGGCTCGGAATTTTCTTATAGGGATTATTCTCTTTTCTGCTATCTTATCAGGAGATAATGTGGGAATGCTAGAAGGCATGAATTGGATGCTATTAGATTTTTCAGGTCTGGCTGCTAAGTTTAGTGACTGATTTTCAAAGCCTAATCCTGACCTATCGTTCCCGTATCTCAGAATCTCTTGAATGCAGTCGATCTTTCTTGAGGAATCTGTCCAGGATTGAATAATAGCATTCATCCTGGCATTCTCTGCCACTTTCTCTATGGTGGCTTTCTTCAAATTTTCGTTTTCGGCCCTAAGTAATCTGATTTCCTCAGTTACATCATTGGGCAGTTTTTCTTTTTGAGCATCCTGATTACTCTTCTGCTCAAGTTGCTTAATCTTCAATATGAACTGCTTGTACTCAGCAGCCATGTCAATAAGAGCTATTAATAATTCTTCATTAGTGAGATCAGACGAGAACATGTCGGTTACCTCGTCTTCTGACCGATCAGCCATCAGGCACTTGATTTCTTCACTGTCACTATCCGATTCGTCAGACATGCTTGCTTCCGAATCGAAATCTGCCCACGTTCTGCTGTCGGCCACCAACACCTTGTGATCCTTCTTTTTGTACTTTTTAACTTCCTTCCCCTTACCCTTCTTGGGTTGTTTGCATTCTGATGCAAAGTGTCATTTCCTGCCACAGTTAAAACAGGAGAGGTCAGATTCGTTAGTTTCAGGGATTGCTTCTTACCTATCCGGAGATTCTGATCCTTTCTCATGAATCTTCCGAATTTCTTTACAAAGAGAGAAATAGTCTCTCCACAGAGTTCCTCAGCAGTCTTGGCTGCAGGAGCTTCAGGCGCTACCAGTGCCTTGACCGGTTGTTCAACCACCACTTCCTCCATACGTGTTTTTAGTTCAAATTCGTATACCTTGAGGTCGGCAAAGAGGTTGTGTAGCTGCATCTGGCTCAGGTCCTTAGACTCTCGCATGGCCATCGTCTTCACGTCCCATTCCCAGGGCAGTGCCTTCATGACTTTTATAGCGACATCTCTTTTATTCATAGTTCTCCCAAGAGAAGTCAGGTCGTTGATGATGCTGTAGAAACCTTTTTCGAATTCAGCCATCGTTACCCCGGCCTTCATTTTGATTGAGTCATATTTCTGTACGGCCACGATGAGCTTATTTTCTCTGGTGGAGTCGTTTCCTTCGCAGATTTGGCATAGCGTCGTCCAGACTTCACTAGCCATTTTACACAGCATCACATGTCTGAAGGTTTCAAGATCCAGAGTCTTGAATATGATATCCTTGGCCACGCTGTCCAGGTTCATCAGTTTCTTCTCAGCAGGAGTCCAGTCACTCCTGAATTTTGGAATCGTTTGAGGCAGGGACTGGTCTGCTGCATGGGCTATATTAATCTGTGTAACCTTAGGAGGCCCCGAAACAATAATATCCCACATGTCTTCGTCGTGCGCAGTGAGATGAGTTTCCATCCGAATCTTCCATTCAAGGAAGTTTTCCTGGTTGAACATGGGAAGCTTGTTTGAGGCACTCATGATTCCTGCTCTGATACCACTTGTTAGGATCGGTTAGAGTGTTTAGAGGGGGGTGAATAAACACTGGCTACTTTTCGGTTTCTGGGTAACTGGTGTGACCGGTTACTGGTATCAGATTATCGGGTATCTGATTTTGCGAGTGGTAGCCGGTTAGTTAGGTGCAGTGTTTGTGTATTTGAGTGCGCGGAATTTTTTCTGGAAGTTCGGAGCAAAGTCTCCTACGTCTCCCCTTCTTTCCCTCAAAGAAGGATATCACTAGCAACTGGTTTTACACGTTACAAGGAGCACTCTACTCACTAACTGTAACCTACCAAAGCTAATGCTACACAGGCAGTTGTATACAAACAATCCACCTAACACTTCAACAGCTTTTTACAGTTCGTTGAGTACAAATCTCTCACACTCTAATCGCTCGAAATGAATAGTTGAGAGAGAACTTCTGAGAATGAATGGTTGTGCTTGAGTTGTGTTGTAGATCGTTCAAAAGTTACGTTGAGTCTTCACGCTCTTGGTATTTATACTTGTTCGGAATTGAGCCGTTGTGTGAAGACTCTGACCAGCTTCCAGACATTATTAAATGTCGTTTCCTGAAATAGGTTGGTTTCAGAACCTGGTTCAGGTTCTCTGCAGACTGCGCCTTTCACCAAAATGGGCATGCATCAGGCCAAAGTCTCTTTGGTCGCAGCCTTGACTTAAATGCATTTGTACTGCATTGTTCTCCTTAATCGATGCATATTTGAATTTGGCTTCTGGCTCCTGGTGTAATGCTGAGTTCCTGACTCTTAAGTATAGATCACCAGTCGCCATAGCCTCGAGCTTCGGGTGCCTGACTTGAGAACTGGTTTCTGGTTCAATCAGCATTCTTGATCAGATGCTCTGTCAGTTCCTTAACTCATCGGGCGCTTATTTTAAGTTTTAGGTCGCCGAAACTATTTAAGTTTAAGTGTTCTGAATTCCTTAACAATATATATTCGATTGCAATAACAACCTATAACAAAAATTTCCACAATGCGTGTAGAACTAAATTTTTTATTAAAAATCAAATCAAGACAACTGCAAATTAGAAGACCATATGGATCATTTTGTATTAGAAGTCAATAAACATAATCTCTATGTATATCTTTGTGAGTAAATAGTTAAACACCAATTTGATCTCTTTTAATACTATACATATTTACTTGAAAATGATGAAGTACAATCGTTTCTCGCTAAGATTGGTGAATGGAGAATGTAAAAGCAGATGACTCAAAAGATATTTATAAAATTAACTCTGGATTATACTTCTTATTTTCAGCTTATTTCATCACAAATGATATAACTATAAAAAGTTAGTTTATGAACTTCATAACAAGGCACTAAAATGGAGTTTATGATGCAATTAATTCTTGATAAAAAAAATTTCCTATAATGATGCAATTTTTTTTTTCTTTGCTCAACTGGGTAGCAACCTTCCCGACCCTATGGTTCATTGGAAAAATAATAAGTTTGGCAATGAAATATAACTAGGTTGAATTTAGATTCTATATTCGATAATTACAAAAATAGGTCATTCAATTTGTATACCGGAATAGAGTTTAGTTTTTGATCATATTTCTTAGAAAATAAGTCGAAAATCCATCTTTTTCGAGGCGGGAAACCATCTTTCCATCTGTTCTTTCAACTTATTTTTTTTTCAGAAAAATAATTAGAAGCTCAAATTTATTCTAACAAATGAAGCTAGTGACTTCTTTTTGCAACTATTAAATATAGTGAATCAAAAATTGATATAATCCAAATTTATAATTTTTTTTTTTCCATGGTTCATCTCGAAGTTCAATTATTTTAGTGGGTGAATGAAATCAGTAGATGACAAACGAGCTTGTCTTTTACTACAGAATTATTGTAAGCTAACGCACGATTTTATTACGAGAGAATAACTCAAGACATCGAAATGCATATGCATCCAAACTGCTAGAAACTGACATGCAACATCGTAAAACCTCAAACACACATGGCCTCTATATTTTTCACACAAGGCATATATTCATTTATCTCAATATCGAAATCTCTCTATAAATAATGATAAATTTCTACAACATAAGCAAACCTTCATACCACAAAAAATGGATACCAATGGCAAAAGAGGCAAAGCCAAACTCATTGTAATAACAACCACATTGGCTTTTATTCTACTCGCGTCAATCGCACAATCAAAACACATCGCTAATAAGGGCATCCACACTCTCAACCACGAAAACCATGTCATCAAATCGACGTGCTCATCGACACTATACCCCGAACTATGCATCTCCACCGTCGAAACAGCACAACCCTACGGCTCATCCGCCCTAAAATCGAGCAAAGATGTGATGCTGACTGCACTAAACTACACCATCTACACCGTCCAGCGCAACTACTTCACGGTAATGAAAACATGGTTGCGTGGAAAAGACACTTTAAAGCCGAGGGAGGTTGTGGCCCTTCAAGACTGCTTGGAGATGATCGACGATGCCTTGGTCGAGCTTCAAGAGTGCGAAGTGCGGTTTAGGGACTATGGGCTGAAAAACTATACGTTGGCCGATCATAAAGATAAGATCTTGACGTTGTTGAGTGCGGCCCAGACGAATCAAGATTCGTGTATTGATGGGTTTTCTCATGATGATGCTGATAAGAAAGTTCGAGAGCGTTTGGTTAAGGGCCAGATGCATGTGTTTAGGCTTGTGAGCAATGTGTTGGCCATATTCAAGAAAATTTCTGATGATGATCAGACTGAAAATGGTATTGAACTGTATGGAACGGAGCTTGGAGAAGGAGATGATGAGTGGCCTCAATGGATGTCTGAAGGGGACAGGTTAGTCCAAACAGCTTCTTATATTCATATATTAGGGTAGGGCCTTTTCATTTTGAGGCTTCTTGGATTAAAGATAAGAAAGAAATATTGAACATAAAAAAGAATATAAGATACTCCTATTTAGGCATGTAAATGAGTTGAGCTCGAACCGAGCTCGACCCATTTTCTGGGCTCCAGCTCGGTTATATTTAACTAAAATCAAGCTTGAGTTCAAGTTCGTTGAGCTCGAGGAGCTTTTCAGGCTCGATAAGCTAAAAAAAAAAAAATTAAATGAAAGTTCATGAGCCGATTCAGCTCAGCTTTTATCCCTACTTTTGTTTCACATGGTGAAGTAAAAACAAGAAAACCAATATATTACAGAATAAAATATAAAGAAATCAGCTTAGACTTTGGAACGAATTGCATTAATCTGAGACCGAATCGACTTTAAGATTGCATTTGGTATGCGGAATTCGGTAAGAAAAAGAAAAAGAAAGGTATAGAGGTACACCAATCGAAGCGTGAAGTATCATTGTTCGATGCGCTGACTTAGTTTTCCGTTCTTGCTTTCCATACACGAATTCCGCATACCAAATACACCCAACGTTTAATTTGCATTTTCTTTTACCTACCGAATTTCGCATACCAGACGCAGCCGAAAGGAAAATTAAACATACGTTCAGCATATCATTTTCTAATTTAAAAAAAAAAAGCCCCATAAATTAATTTAGATGTTATTTATTTTAGTAATAAATTTGAGTAAGTTAAACAACAAATGATCATAAAACAGGAGGATCCTCCAGGCGACTACGGTAACTCCCAGCGTGACGGTGGCGGCCGACGGGAGCGGAAACTACCGGACGGTGTCAGAAGCAGTGGCAGCGGCGCCGGAGAGTAGCACCAGCAGGTATGTAATAAGGATAAAAGCCGGCGTATACAGGGAAAACGTCGAAGTACCCAGTAGGAAGACAAACCTAATGTTCGTAGGAGACGGACGGACAACCACCATTATTACAGCGAGCAGAAGCTACGGCGGTGGTAGCTCTACATTCAACTCAGGCACCGTCGGTGAGTTTCCTTTTTCTTTCAATTAATTATCATTATTTTCCTTTTTCGTAGTTTATGCTGATATCGTCTAGTGTAATAATTCCATCGTCCTTGCCCGACCAGCTGTGGCTGGCAACGGGTTCCTGGCCCGTGACATCACATTCCAGAACACGGCGGGTCCATCGAACGGTCAAGCCGTGGCCCTGCGTGTGAACGCGGACGAAACCGCCTTCTATCGGTGCGGCATGATTGCTTATCAAGACACACTGTACCCCCACTCCCTCCGACAGTTCTACAGCAACTGCTATATTGCGGGCACCGTGGACTTCATCTTTGGCAATGCGGCCGTCGTCCTTCAGAAGTGCGACATTCGTGCGCGTCGTCCTAACCCTAACCAGCGAAACATGGTCACCGCCCAGGGCCGCACCGACCCTAACCAGAACACTGGGACCGTCATCCAAAAGTGCACCATTGGTGCCACCTCAGACCTACAGGTACAAAACGACTAATACGAAAATATATATATATATATATATATATGTATACTAGAAATTTGGAGCCGCGCACAAGGCGCGGCGATAATACCCATATTTTTTCTATTAATATAATATTTTAATCAATTTATTATTTAATAATCTAATCACATATTATAGATTTCAACAAAATAGTCATTAACGAAGATAATTTAGAAAATTAAATTTACATACCTACGCCACTCATATGCTACAACATCATTGTATGACACTATCCTGATCGAGTGCTTTGACAGCTTTCAATGATTCAATCTGTCTCGCATGTCCTTACATATTTAAATATCGATCTCTTCGATATGTATCTGACAGCTTTTAATGGTTCATTTTCAATATTTTCAATTTTGTGCTCCAACAGTTTCCAATTGAATGTTTTTCTGTGTTTTTTTGTTAATCTGCAACTTTAATCACGTCTAGAGATTTTTCACTCTAACTTTTGTAAATTTTGCAACTTAATGTGTGACAACATTTTGTCTAATGGACATGACGTCATTTTAATACACATAAAAGTCATATTTTGTTAATTAAAAAATATATAAAACTAATTTTATAATTGAAAAACTACTAAAATAGTAATTAAAAAGGTCGAAAAGTTTTTTTTGCTTTGCGTGCAACTTTTTGTTTCATAGTGCGAATAATGACTTAAATGCTATTAACCTGAAATTAAAGGTCGGACCCAAGAAATAATTAAAGGATAAGCGAAAAAAATGAAAATAAACCAAAACAAAATAATAATATAATAGATAAAAAAATTACCTTACAAATTTCTTTCTCTATATACATATTGTTTTTCATTAATGGTCTTAAACAGATAATAATATAAATAATATTCTTAATTCTTTTCTATAATATACTCCAGTCAATCTCCATATTCCATAAATCATGAAGCACTGAACCCCAAAACTTTGATTTATTCCAAATTTTCCTTTAGGAAATTCATAACCTAAAGTTTGGAATGGACCTTTTTACAAATACACCTTGATCTTGAATTTTAGGATCATAATCACAAATTGAAGTTCTATACGGGATCCGCTTTTAGTTGTGAGCGATCAAGTGATAAAAAATATTCTCATATCTGATTATGTAAGTTTTCTTTTAAAATGTGTTTCATAGTGGATATACTTCTATAATTTTTTTGGACCACCTTGATACCATTTTTCTTGATGAGTAATGATTATGGATTAAAGGCGTATTTATAAGAACACAAGTCATATATATATATATATATATATATGTATTCGGACTTGTGTTATATATATATATTATATATATATATGCTTTATTATTTTTTTAGTCCTTTATATTTGGGGAGTGGTATTTTAAGGACACCTAAATTAAGGATTAACAATTTAAGTTAATAGATTTTAAAATTAAAACAATTTGAGGACACTTAAATTAAAAGTTGTAAGTTTAGGACAATTGAAGCAATTTAAAGACAATAAGCTTCAAAATTCTGGCGTTAATTGCCCTCAAATTGTTTTAGTTTTGAACTTATTGTACTAAAATTTCGATCTTAATGTATTGTTCCTCAAATTACTTCAATTTTGAAACTTACTGTACTAAATTCTAATCATTAATTTATGTGTCCTCAAATTTCTTCAATTTTGAAACTTATGTCCTAAAATTGCGATTCTTTAATTTATGTGTCCTTGTAACGTCACCACCACTAATATACTGACTAAATAAATAATTAAGCTATATATATAATATATATATATATATATATATCAAAGAATATGATGATTCATATAATATCAATTGGCTTTTAGTATGGATACCTCAATTCTAATAAGAGTTGTATATTTTCAACGTGTCGCAGGAAGTGCAGAGTAGCTTTAGGAGTTATCTAGGCAGACCATGGAAAATGTACTCGAGGACAATCGTGATGCAAACAGAGATAAGTAATGTAATAGATCCCGATGGATGGGCCCCGTGGAGTGGAGATTTTGCGCTGAACACGCTGTTTTACGCCGAGTACGCAAACACTGGCGAGGGAGCGGACACGAGTAACAGGGTGCCGTGGCCGGGGGTCGTAGAATTCACGAGCCCGTCTCAAGCGCAGCCGTTCACGGCGGGGGATTTTCTCGACGGTCGTAGTTGGTTGTCCGGGACGGGATTTCCGTATTCTCTCGGGCTTTGATCCGTGCGGGGCCGTAATGATAATAGTCATGTTGTTGTGTGTGTTGTAATGTTGAATAAAATGACCGTTAGTTGTTTGTTGTAATAATGGTCTTTGCTCTAGCTTCTTGTGTGTGTTTCTGAATTCGGGTCTTTGGGAATATTTCAGGAATGTTTTCCTTGGACATTTGTAATAAAGAAAAATAAGTTAGTGTGTGTTTGGTATGCAGAATTCGTGTGTGGAAAGAACGATGAAAATTAAGATAGCGCATCAAACAGTGATACTTTGCGCTTCGACCATTGTATCTTCACATCTTTCCTTTATTTTTTTCATAACCGAAATCTGCATATCAAACACAATCTTAATCTTCAACTAGGGAAAAATCCATTATCACACTCAATTTTTTATGTTCTAATATATAAATATATAATATAATTTGATATTTTTAATAATTTTGAGTATTATTATTTATTTTTTATTTAATATAGGAACTGATAGCATAACATAATATTTGGGTTCTTCATTGATTGTGTAGCATAATCTTTGGGATTCATCATTAATAGCTTTAGCATAATCTTTGGGATTCATCATTGATTAAATTTATTATTTCCTTGTATAATATGATTAGCGTTATTTATATATGTTGTAACGAGATCATTGTAGATCATAAATGGAAATGTAGTCTTTTACTCTTTTAGGAACATTCTTGCAAAAATTAAGTCTATATCTTACTTTAATAAATAAAAAAACAGTGTATAACAACGCTGAATAGTGAGCCAGTGGCCCCCTTTTCATCCAATTCCAAATTGCAAGAATTAATTTGCGTCATATGCTTTAGTAAAGATTAATCTGTTCTTTGCATGCATCTGATTCTTTATCACATTTCGTTCTCTAGGTTCTAACAATATATGGTAATGGTCTTATTTTCTTGTTAATTTTTATGATAGTATATTACTTTTTTAAAAAGAAAAATATACCCAGCCCCACTCTTTTGAAAAATTATGCATTTCGAACATTACAGGTAATAATAAAAGGAAAAAAAACGCGTAAGCCCGTCCAAAAGAGTTTAAAGTGATTATGACAACATAAAGGAAAGAATCTAATAATTTAATTAAAATTATGAACTATCTAATCACATGATATTAATTAGGCCATCTCAAAAAAAAAAAAAAAAAACTGATTCTTAAACTCAAAACAAAGTAAATATCACATCAAATAGTAATTCAACCATTAACTTCATTTTCAAACTCAAATGAATATTCTTGAAATATTCTCTCCACACCAACTCTTACAACATTTTAATATTATCCACATACTTTGCAACTTTTCAATACTATCTAACATAATAAATAAACAAATATTCTTTTCTTAGAATAATATTTTCTTAATTTACAATTATAAACAGTATTCATGTACTATATAAATATAAAAGATTAAAATAAATAATAAAAGATAATTAGAACATTTTATGTAATAAATGCCAATTATTAATTTAGCATGGGTCACTCTGTGACACATAAAAAGTTATGCATTGGTGAATAGTTCAAACTCAACTATTCATTGATAGGAAAGAGAAATTGGCATTAAACTCATTTTAGGTATGCGTTTGAGTAGTGGTTGGAGTATTTTTTTTTTTATGTTTGCCTTTGATTATTGGAATCGATTAGAGACGGTCTTCCGCTAATAATGAACAAACCAGAAATGAATTGTAACTATGTGCAAAATAAGATTATTCTGTCTGTTACCGCGTTTCATTATATTATCATGAGATGATTCGTGGAAATAAAATATTTAAGCATCTCTTTATCTTAGGATGGAGAGTTAAATAATTGGATCATATTCCTTATCTTGTCAATTCAATTTCAAAATGCGGATATATATATGCTTGGTTGCCCGCCCGGTTTTCAGGTTACCCCGACTAATTCGAACTCGCCCCATATCGCACATCTGGCATCGGTGGGTGAGCTCCCAACTGGTCAAGGCCGGCTATTGGGTAAAACAGTGAAGCGGGGGCTTTAGGCCCCAATATTTTGAGGGCATCAATTTAGTAATGTTATTATGTAAATAAAATTAATTAGTTAAAGATACCCAAAATTTAAAATTAATGCAATCCACTAAATTAAGTTTTACATGTTAAAAAATAAGTAATAATAAAAGCCAAGAAATAATGTTGTACTTGCAAAAGTTAACATTCCAATTTTCGAATGTGTATATTACATATAGAATTATGTTAACGATTTTTGTACTGTTGATTCCGCAGAAAGAATATTTTCCAAATAAAAGAAAATCATAAAAACCTACTTAAGATCCACAATGTCGTAAGAAAGATTGAATGGATTGGCTATTTTATAAATATAAATTAATTGTTTGAAAACATTGACTATGAGAGTTTTATAAAAGAATTTGCATAAAAAAAAATTGAAGAATAAATTTCATGATTTCTTTGAAAAACTTCCATTCCACTAAAATAAAAAAAGTTTTCTATTTTAAGTTTCTAACTCCGCCTTTTATAAACTGTAAATGTTATAGTTGCATGTTTCAAGCCCGAAAAAGGAGGAATGTTGTGCTAAGTTGACAAATAAAAAAATTTGTCAATATATAATATTTAGTTTAATTTTCTTTAAAAAATGTCTAATTTTAAAACTCACTTTAAGCCCCGTTTATGATAAGCCGTCCCTACAAGGGGTGCTATATACACAAGATTTCGAACCGAGACATTACTTAAGCGATATCGGGCCTCTTCCCATTCGGAGCAATCCCATTGGTGTATACGGGACATATTTATCCCACAAAAATCATTTTCCGCTTATTAATTAATAAGCAGTTGAATTCAACGTTTTACTTTAATTTAGAACCGTTAACTATTCTTGGTGTCTCATCTAAGTATTTAACACCAATATAATTTAAATATTTCAACCCATACAAAAAGAAAAAAAGAAAAAAAAAAAAACGAAAAAAGAAAACGCGTGGGACTAATATATATTCCATATCGCTCCATAGATCTACTATAGTATTTGGTTGTTTCATTGTTTGTATTCCTTTAAAAATTAATATTACTTACAAATTTATGTTTCGTCCAACATGTAATGGTCTCTAGTCCTAAAGACATACACATTTTCATGAAATCAATTTACAGGTTATGATGTTTTTGGTTGGAGTCTTGGACCACACGGTGAAGAATAACTTCGCAAAAAAAAAAAAAAAAGGATTGAAAGTCGATGAAATGAAAATTAACCTTTTTGGGAAGAAATATAATATTATTATGAAATAATTAAATGTGGATGTTTTAAATAATAATATTAGTTAAATTATTGATGATTTGGAAGTATTATATTAAATGATGATAATGTGATAAGATGATAAGATGAGGTGTTTAATTGAAGAGTTTGTATTTTAGTGTGAGGTGTATAATTGTAATTAATGTGATTAGTTGTAATAGTGAATTATTAGTAGTATAAATAGGTGATTAGAGTTCATTGTAAAACACACCAAGTATTGAAATACTTAATCTCTCTCTAATCTCTCTCTCTTTATATTATAAGCTATATTATCATTATAATCTTAATATAAGTATAATTATAATAAAATAATCTTAATATAATATTAATCCCAATTAATATTTTTATAACACGTTATCAGCACGACCGCTCTCCGTCGTCAAGATCAACCTCTGTCGAAGATCTCGTACGAGTTTAGTCAAGGTATGGTAATTTAATTTTTAATTTATACTAATCATATATTAATTGTGATTAATTTAAAAATATATATTATAAAAGTATTATTTAAAGGTTTTATAACTAAACGCCAATACCCGAGTGGTTTCGCGGAATATCGTTCACTACAAGTGACGAGAGGTCCAGGTTTCGATCCCCGTGGAGGCGTGTGATTTTTTTTATTTATGCACGTACACAACACAAGCCCACGAGGTCTTGCGGTAATCCCAACCTCAGTAGCGGCATATTATTAATCTTTCTTTAATAAGAAAAAATGTCGTTTTATACAAAGATGGATCTTCTACTCCTTACATTATTTACGGTGATCATTTCCGCTATGTGGATAATATTTTTACCAATGTTTTTAAAATATAATTATTAATTGTAATTTCTTTAATATTATAATTACTGAAATATATTTTATTTTGAAGGATGTCGCTATGTCCGATGTTTGATCTTTTACTTATGATTATGATTACGGCGACACTGATCTGGATGTGGATATCATTTTTTATAAGAACTTTTACAAAAGAAGATACAAAAGAAGATTTAAAAGAAGATTAATTATAAGTTTTTTTTATTATGTAAAGTTTTAATAACATGTTTTGTATTTTATTATAGTAATATGTCGAACTTGGCGAGCCTTGAGTTTGTTGCACTCGATATCACTGGAAAAAATTATTTACCTTGGGTACTAGATGCTGAAATCCATTTGAAAGCAAAAGGCTTAGGTGACACCATTGATCCCACGAAAACCACAACTGAACAAGACAAGGCGAAAGCTATGATTTTTCTTCGCCACCACATTCACGAAAATCTGAAAGTTGAATACTTAACAGAAAAGAATCCAGCTGAGTTGTGGAAAAACCTGAAAGAACGATATGGCCACTTGACAACTGTTATTCTCCCCAATGCAAAGTACGAATGGCTGAATTTACGATTGCAGGATTTTACGTCGGTAAGTGAATATAATTCTGCCGTTTATAGAGTTACTTCCACGTTGAAATTATGTGGAGAGACAATTACTGATAACGATATGCTGGAGAAAACATTCACCACATTTCATCCACAGAATATGATATTACAACAGCAATATCGGGAGAGAAAATTTAAAAAGTATTCAGATCTAATTTCTTGTTACTTTTGGCTGAGCAAAATAATGAATTGCTGGTGAAAAATCACGAATCCCGAACGACTGGTTCTACTGCACTCCCTGAAGCGAATGCAGTCAAAGTTAATAATGACAACAGTCGAGGTAATGATCGTGGACGTGGACGTGGTGGATATCGCGGCCGTGGACGTGGTCGTGGTCAAGGTCGTGGTCAAGGCCGTGGTCGTGGCCGAGGATATTATGGTGGTGGTTATCAATATTTCCGTGGTGGTTATCATAATTATCGTGGCGGTCATCAAAATATTCCCCAGAAGAGGAAAAGTTTTGATAATAAAGATGAGAAGAGGCAAACTGAACAAAAGAATAATGATGAAAAATGTTATCGTTGCGGTGGTTCTGGCCACTGGTCGCGCAATTGTCGTACGCCCAAACATCTTGTTGAGCTATATCAGGAATCTCAAAAGGGCAAAGGAAAGAAAATCGAAATGAATTTTGTTCAGGGTGAATTCGCCTCTACCTCTGATGCCAATGATGAAAATGCTCATTTGGAAGCTGCGGATTTTCTGATCGATGAAAATTAATCTGCTATGATTTTATTTATGCATTATGATTTACTATTGTGTGTTTTATTATATATCGTTGTTTTAAGTTATCTATATGTTTGTAATGCAATATTTCTTTTTCAATAATAAATATTATGTGTTTGTTTATAAAGGATATTATTTGATGGATGCGGGCATGTGCAATGAAGAATTGTGTCTTGCAGACTGTGCAACGACGAATACGATTCTAAAAAATAAGAAATATTTCGATCATCTTGATATGAAAGAAGCCAGTGTTATTACTATATCGGGTAGCACGAATATAATTGAGGGCTCCGGAAGAGCTAATGTTTTACTGCCCAGAGGAACAAGGCTGATAATTGAAAATGCTTTATATTCTCCTAAGTCTCAAAGAAATTTATTAAGCTTTAAAGCTATTCGACATAACGGATATCATATTGAGACTGCAGAAAAAGGAGATATTGAATATTTGCATATTACAAAAGTGATATCGAATGACAAAAGAATTGTGGAAATATTACCATCTTTTGACTCTGGGCTATATTACACATATCTTAAAACAATTGAATCACATGCTATCGTAAACCAGAAGTTTACTAATGATAATACATTTGTTGTTTGGCATGACCGGTTGGGCCATCCCGGTTCAATTATGATGCGGAGAATAATTCAAAATTCACGTGGACATTTAATGAAGAACCAGAAGATTCTTCAATCGAATGAATTATCATGTGTTGCTTGCTCTAAAGGGAAGTTGATTATTCGTCCATCACCAATAAAAATAAAGAATGAATCTATAAGATTTTTGGAACGTATACAAGGTGATATTTGTGGACCGATACATCCATCGTGTGGACCATTTAGATATTTCATGGTATTGATTGATGCATCAACTAGATGGTCTCATGTATGTTTGTTATCAACGCGGAATGTAGCTTTTGCGAGATTGCTTGCTCAGTTGATTCGATTAAGAGCACATTTTCCGGATTATCCAATAAAGAAAATACGCCTTGATAATGCTGGTGAATTTACTTCCAAGGCATTTAATGAATATTGCATGTCTATTGGAATTGATGTTGAGCACCCCGTGCCACATGTCCATACGCAAAACGGTCTTGCAGAATCGTTGATTAAAAGGTTGCAATTAATTGCAAGACCATTATTAATGAAGTCGAAACTTCCCTCTTCTTGTTGGGGACATGCTATATTACATGCAGCGGCACTAATCCGCATCAGGCCAACAAGTTATAATGATATCTCCCCGATACAAATGGTTTATGGTCAGGAACCAAATATTTCCCATCTGAGAATTTTTGGATGTGCGGTATATGTTCCAATTGCTCCACCACAACGCACGAAGATGGGACCTCAAAGGAAGTTGGGAATATATGTCGGATTTGAATCTCCATCGATAATAAAATATTTAGAACCTCTAACTGGAGATTTATTTACGGCTAGATTTGCCGATTGTCATTTCGATGAATCGAATTTTCCGACATTAGGGGGAGAAAAGAAACAGCTGGAAATGAGTATTAGTTGGAATGAATTATCGCTAAATCATTATGATCCTCGAACGAAAGAATGTGAACTAGAAGTTCAAAAGATAATTCATTTACAAGGATTAGCTAATCAACTGCCAGATAGCTTTACTGACCTTAAAAGAGTGACTAAGTCACATATACCAGCTGTTAATGCTCCTGCAAAAGTTAATGTTCCTGGAGAACATATAATGATCGAGCCTAAACCACAACTAAAACGTGGTAGGCCCTCGGGTTCCAAAGATAAAAATCCTCGAAAAAGAAAAGGAGCAAATAATAAGAATGGTCCAGTCGAGGATTTATCGACTCTAGAAGAGTCAATGGGCATTAATGATTATGATAATGGAAATCAGGTACCTGAAATTTTTGAGAATAATGATAATGAAGAGATCTCGATAAATTATGCTCAAAATGGAATTAGATGGAACCGAGAAAAAGTCAACGTTGACAATAAATTCTCATTTAACGTAGCGCTACATGAAATGAATGAGATAAATGAGAATGAGGATCATGAACCAGGGTCTGTAAAAGAATGCAGACAAAGAAATGATTGGCCAAAATGGAAAGATGCAATCGAGGCAGAATTAAAATCACTTGAGAAACGAAAAGTTTTCGGACCTGTAGTCCGCATACCAGAAAATGTAAAGCCGGTTGGATATAAATGGGTTTTCATCAGAAAGAGAAATGAAAACGGTGAAATTGTGAGATACAAAGCACGGCTTGTTGCACAAGGCTTTTCACAACGACCTGGTATTGATTATGAGGAGACGTATTCTCCTGTGGTGGATGCAACGACTTTTCGTTATTTAATTAGTCTGGCAGTACGTGAAGGACTCGATATGCGTCTAATGGATGTTGTCACCGCTTATTTATATGGATCACTTGATAGTGATATATATATGAAACTTCCCGAGGGATTTCAGTTACCTGAAAATTCAGGGCCCCGAAATGAGTACTCAATCAAGCTAAATAAATCGCTTTATGGATTAAAGCAATCTGGGCGTATGTGGTATAATCGCCTAAGTGAATATTTATCGAAAGAGGGGTATAAAAATGATCAAACTTGCCCGTGCATATTTATGAAAAGATCTGGAAATGAATTTGTCATCATTTCAGTTTATGTTGATGATATTAACATAATTGGAACTCCTGAAGAGTTATCAAAAGCCGTTAATTGTTTGAAAAAAGAGTTTGAAATGAAAGATCTCGGTAAAACGAAATTTTGTCTTGGACTGCAAATTGAATATTTAAAGAATGGGATATTCGTACATCAAGAGACTTATACGAAAAAGGTATTGAAAAGATTTTATATGGATAAAGCTCATCCATTGGATACTCCAATGATTGTTCGATCTTTAGATGTGAATAAAGATCCGTTTAGACCTTGCGAAAACGATGAAGAATTACTTGGTCCTGAAGTACCATATCTCAGTGCTATTGGAGCCCTAATGTATTTAACGAGTCATACGCGACCTGATATAGCGTTCGCTGTGAATCTATTGGCGAGATATAGTTCGTCACCGACTCGTAGACATTGGAATGGAATTAAGCGAATTTTTCGATACCTTCAAGGAACAACTGATATGGGATTGTTCTATTCTAATGAATCAAAAACAGATTTGATTGGGTATGCAGATGCTGGTTTTCTATCTGACCCACATAATGCTCGATCGCAAACGGGCTATTTATTTACACATGGCGGAACCGCTATTTCATGGCGGTCAGTTAAACAAAGTTTAACGGCTACTTCTTCTAATCATGCGGAAATTTTAGCTATTCATGAAGCTAGCCGAGAATGTGTTTGGTTGCGATCGATAATTGAGCATATACAACAAACCAGTGGGCTAGTATCGAAAAAGTTACTTCCTACGATTTTATATGAAGATAATGCTGCATGCATTGCCCAATTAAAGGAAGGATATATTAAGGGAGATAGAACAAAGCATATTTCACCAAAATTTTTCTTTACACACGATTTAGAGAAAAATGGTGATATTGATGTACAACAAGTGCGATCAAGTGAAAATCTTGCAGATTTATTCACGAAAGCACTTCCCCCAATAATTTTCAAAAGATTGGTATATTCAATTGGAGTTCGAAAACTTCGAGATCTTAAATGATGTCATCATCAGGGGGAGTAAATACGCGTTGCACTCTTTTTCCCTTCACTGAGGTTTTTCCCATGTGGTTTTCCCAGTAAGGTTTTTAATGAGGCAACAATCGAAAGCGTATCTAAAAGAATCATGTACTCTTTTTCCTTCATTAGGTTTTTATCCCATTGGGTTTTTCCTAATAAGGTTTTAACGAGGCATATTCTTTGAAAACATCCAAGGGGGAGTATTATGAAATAATTAAATGTGGATGTTTTAAATAATAATATTAGTTAAATTATTGATGATTTGGAAGTATTATATTAAATGATGATAATGTGATAAGATGATAAGATGAGGTGTTTAATTGAAGAGTTTGTATTTTAGTGTGAGGTGTATAATTGTAATTAATGTGATTAGTTGTAATAGTGAATTATTAGTAGTATAAATAGGTGATTAGAGTTCATTGTAAAACACACCAAGTATTGAAATACTTAATCTCTCTCTAATCTCTCTCTCTTTATATTATAAGCTATATTATCATTATAATCTTAATATAAGTATAATTATAATAAAATAATCTTAATATAATATTAATCACAATTAATATTTTTATAACAAATATAATAATTATCAAATTGATAAATATATGAATATTATCCCGTTGATACATGTTACTTGTGCTAGTTTGGTAAATAGTTTTATATTTAGAAGGGTTTAAGTTATTAATGTTTATATAAAACTAATTAATGGATATAAATAAAATGTATGTTTTGTTCGTGAAGTTACAATAATCGATTTGAGAGAGGTGTTTATCTAAATCTGTGTACATAATTTAGAATTATTATATATAAACATGTCTATCAAATAAATCAACATGTTATAAACCAACATTTAAAATTCTTAAATCCATAAACTAAACAAGCCATTATAGTTAAGTATTTAACACTACAATTTTCATCAACTCACTCTATTTAGTCTGGTCACCACAAAAAAAGGTTACGGATTCGATTCTACTGAATCACTGACTTACGACAGTGCATACAAACACGAAGATTAACCTGCTGGAAGTCGGGGTAAGTACTCGATAGTATTATAAGGTCTAACTAGAAACTAGTAATATGTGTAATCTAAAGTGATAAACCAAGTATATTCTTCCTAGATTTTATTTAATTATAAAATTAAAATATTCGCTAATATTCTAATATGAACATATTAAGTTAATATATGGAGTTATAAAATTTGAAGAACTTCATGTCCTGCCACCGGCAACTATAACACTAGTTTGCAAGTAGGGATATCAACGAGGCGGGGAGGGGCAGGGACATGGATCTAATCCCCCTCCTCCTCGCGTCAATCGTCCCCACTCCCGTCCCCGTGGGGATCCCCGTCCTGCATTTTTTTTAAAAAAAAAATACTATTTATATTATAATTTATAAATTTGATAAATGACTTCAATCATATTTTAAATATTATTTATATTGTAATACTCATAATATAAATTGGTAAGTAATATTATGTAAATATAATTTATATTATAATACTACGGGGAAACGGGGCGAGATGTCGCACTATCCCCGAACCGCGTGGATAAAAAATCGGGATTTCCGATTCCATTGACAAGCCTATTTGCAAGAATTTCATGTTTATCTCAAACAGATATATAAACATTATGAATCAATTGTTATTTCTTAAGAATATGGAGTGGTCGAAGTTTTGAACACAAATAAACATTTATATTTTTTTTTTCTTTTTCCGTCTAAATCTTAAATCACATTACAAAGATTTAGTTTATACGAATTTCAATAAATAGGAGTGGAGTGCTTAGCGAAGAAGGAAAACGAGGACATGTTAGAAAAAGAAGATATTTCATCATGGGTTGGCACGCACCCCCCAAACCTAAGTTTGCGCGTTGTTTTGAACTATACTATTATTCTAAATAAAGAAATTAAACAATTAGAACATTTATTAGAGTAGAATAAATTCCCTCGTCCTAATTTTAATTAAACAGCTAATTATAATGTTAAAAAGAAAAGGAAAAAAGAAAAAGAAAAAAGAAAGAAACACACACACACAAAAGTAGGAAACAGCCCACGTGAATATGATCGATTCACCGTCCACCTCTTGATCACTCCGAAAATAATTTGATTTTACTTTAAACTTTGTAGGTTTGAAATGAGTTAGGAAAATTAGTCTGAAAATCAACTTAGATTGAATTTTAGTAAGAGTCGTCCACTAATCGATAATGATAGTCATATTCACTTCAAATTGAATTTAGTCGGAATGAAGAAAATAAAATAACACCCAAAAAAGAAAAAGTGATTGGTTAATGCTGACCACAGAAAAATCTTACGATAAATCTAATGAACTTAAGATAGAGAGAGATGATTTTAATATCATTTTTTTATCTCGAGGTATCCTCACGCAATCAGTTATAAGTTGTTGTCACACAATTCGAGTAGGAGACTAAAGGTAAAAATGTCATAATTCTCCCAAAAACATGAGTTAGTGAACAAGAGAGTGTTTAACCACTTGTGTTAAAGGAACATAGCCCACATGTCATCGCACATCGATTAATTTGTGAGAGGTTGATTAGTATATAAGTTGATTGGGCACTACACCTATCACCAATTGATTTTAGGATGAAAACTCAGAAATTTATATGGTCAATTCTCCTCCTATGTGGGCTCGTGTGCATAGTCCCAATAATGAAATTTCACAAATCACTAGGCTGGGGCAAATTTTATTTTAATTCTAATATTGAACGTCTCTTTATAATTTCATTTTCTAACATTCAATATATTTTCATTAAATGTAGTCAACCCAGTAGAAAAAAAACAACAGTAACCCCAAAACAAAAAGAAAAAAAGCAATGACCCCTCTGCAACCAGCCGTTCTATATAATATATATATATATATATATATATATATATATATTCATGTCTCCTCATTAAATCATTATCTTCCATACATACACATTTATTCCCTCCTATTAATCAACACAATCTTTAATTTCCCTGCACTTTTTTCGCTCCACCACTACCACCACAGTATATGCATGCTCACAGCAACAAAAATAGCTTCTCATAAAAATCTCCCCACAAAAAATGGCATCTTCATCATCATCGTCCAAGTTCCTTCTCCTGGCGATGCTTCTCTGTTCTATAACCCATCTTGAGTGCAGCGGCGAAGCCGGCGAATCCGACGAACTCCTGCGAGCCCCACCCTCGGAATTCGTCGACTCGGTGAGGTCAGCCATCGACTTATTAGGGCAAGTGGTATCGGCGATTTCGAAGCTCGGCGGCTTCATAGGCGATTTCAGGCTCAGCAATGCCGTCAATGATTGCCTTGATCTCATGGATATGACCATAGATGAGCTCAGCTGGACTCTCTCCGCCTCTCAGAATCCCAATGGTAGGGCGGCAATTATTATCGTTATGACAAAGATGTTTTATTGCAATGAAAAATTCGAATAATCTTTTTTTTTTCTTTTGTTTTTTTATTTATTATTACAGGGAAGGATAACAGTACAGGAAATTTAGGTCATGACATGAAAACATGGCTGAGTGGGGCCCTCGTCAACCAAGACACATGCAGAGATGGCTTCGAAGGGACTAATAACGGCATTGTCGAGAGCCTAATATTCCGCAGCCTAGACCGAGTCTCGTCGCTGGTCTACGACATCCTCAAAATGGTCGAGCCAAACCCGCCCAAGAGTGACGGTGGCGGCGGCGGCGATGGTGGAAGAAGACTCACTTCTGGCGATGGAAAATTCCCGAGATCGCTGAAGTCCCGCGATCGAAAATTACTTCAACCGACGGACGTCGCCTTGGACAGTGCGGACGCGGTGGTCGCTTTGGACGGCACCGGGAATTACACGACGATCGAGGAAGCGATTCGTGATGCTCCCGAGTTTAGTACCGTGAGATATGTCATCTATGTGAAGAAAGGAGTGTACAACGAGTATGTCGAGATCGGTAAGAAGAAGTGGAACATTATGCTCATCGGAGATGGGATCGATGCTACCGTTATTTCGGGCGATCGTAATTTCGTCGACGGATGGACTACTTATCGCTCTGCAACGTTCGGTCAGTTCGATTATTTCCTTATATGTGCGTGCGTAGCATAATTGTAGAGATATGTGTCCAAATGCCGACCTATACTAGGGCTTGGATGGTCCATTGACCCTCTGACCGATCGAATTAACCCCTAGGCCAGGGCTGGGCTAGGGCTTGGATGATCCATTGACCCTTTGACCGACCGGATTATCCCTTAGGCCACGGCTGGTCTGGGGCTGGGTTAGAGCCCCCAGTATTGGGAAATTAGGTCCGCGCTTTTCTGTATCCATCTAACACCAATTAGTTTGCAGCTGTTAAGGGCCCGGGATTTATAGCCCGAGACATAACGTTCGAGAACACGGCGGGGCCCGAGAAGCACCAAGCTGTAGCCTATCGATCCGACTCGGACCTATCCGTGCTATACCGTTGCGCCATCAAGGGGTACCAAGACACGCTATATGCGCACTCTCAACGTCAGTTCTACAGAGAGTGTGAAATCTACGGCACGGTGGACTTCATCTTCGGGGATGCAGCCGTCGTCTTCCAAAACTGTTTGATACAGGCGATCCAAGGGCTTGAGAACCAGAAGAATACGATTACGGCCCAGGGCCGCACGAAGCCCATTGAGAATACAGGCTTTTCCATACAGTACTGCAACATAACGGTTGACCCGGCCGTGTTGAACACCACGGAGACCTACTTGGGTCGGCCGTGGAAGCTCTATTCGAGGACGGTGATCATGCAGTCGTATATAAGTGGTGCCGTCAGGCCGGAGGGTTGGTTGGAGTGGAACGGGGATTTTGCTTTGGACACTCTGTTTTACGGCGAGTTCATGAACCATGGGCCCGGGGCGGGCTTGGAGAGCAGGGTGAAGTGGCCCGGTTTTCGGGTTTTTAATCGCTCGGACGAGGTGAATAATTTTACTGTGTCACAGTTTATTATCGGGAATTTGTGGCTGCCGTCGACCGGCATTAAGTACGCTGTGGATTTTGTGGTTTGAGGATTAGTTTAGGAGTGTTTCTATGTGTATTCTTGTGCATTTTTGTGGTATGTCCAATGCTAAAGCCTAGATAAACCAACCAATTAGCATGTCCAATGCTAAAGCCTAGATAAACCAACCAATTAGCATAAATGTGTCAAATTAAGCTTTTGGGCTCAATTTGTGAGGCCCATTAGTTATTGGGCCCAAGCTCATTATTATTTTTCCAATTATGTTTTAGGAGTCGTCTGTAGTAGTAGTAGTTATTCATGTGAAGACTTTGTAATGATTGGATTATTAAAATTCTAATGCTTTAAATTTTGTAATAAATTGACTTTGGAGAGTGACCCTCGTTATTCTATCCTAAAAGATAATGACTGGAAAGAGATAATGGAGAGATGTAATATCTACGTGGAGTATGTACTATACTATAATAAATGAGGGATTATCGGGATTTGCCCTTTTGAATTGATCCACTTTTTTTTTTACGGGAATCTATATTTAAATACCTATTTGTATAAAAAAGTTGCAATTCAGTACCCTGTCAGAAAAAAATTATATTTAAGTACTCAACTGGTTGTGTATACCATTTTACCATCATGTACCTTTTTATATGTATATTACGTACCACATCACGCATTTATGTGGTACCTATATACGTTTCTTTATGTTACCTAAATTTATTATGTGATGTACATTTTCTTACGGTATTATGTACCACAATATGTTTCTACATATGATGTACCTGCGGCGTAAATGGATACTTATGTGTAAAAACTTTATTTTACTAGATATCTACATGTAAAAAAATTCTAATAAGGGACTGAATTGATAATTTTTATACAAAAGGTATTTAAGTATAAGTTTTCCTTTTTTTTATTATGTATCAATACATGTTTTCAAAGAGACTTATATTCTGTCTGGGAATTAACGTGTCAATTGGCATGGGTAGACATGATAAAATGATAACATATTATTAAAATCTATTTAATTAATATTCTATTGGTAATTTTATACCCTTTTTTTTTTTTTTTTTTACATTCTTTTATCACTTTTTCCAAATTGAGATTTATGGGACCTTTTGCTCCTTCTTTGTGTTTTCACGCAGTTCGTTGTAAGATCGAATGGATGCGAATATAGTGTGATTCGATTATCTACTCAATGAAATTAGAATTATGTGAAAGGTTTCCCCATTTAAAACGCATACAAAAAGAATAGGAAAATGGAGCAATTGCATTCAAACATTTCAGGAAAACAATTTTTTTTTTTTTGCCCTTATGTTTCATTCAGATAATGGATATTATTTATTTTTCAAAATAAGAATTTATTTTTGGACCAAAAAAGAAAACTTTAAGATCGAAATCGAAATTCCAATTGGCTCCCAAGAGCCAAACTGCCTAAAGTAAAGCCCGCATGTTGTTATACTATACTAACCAAGTGGGCCCCGCATCTCATTCAAATTGTATATGTATTACGAGTTGCGACAGCACACTGCCCTCTGTTCACATTTTTTTTTTTTTTAATTATTATTTTCTTTTCATCACAATTGAAAGTTTTCACTCGAAACCCTACATTATAAGACCACCATCTATGTACTTACTATATAACCCACAAACCCACAACAAAGAATAAGAAGAAATCCTCCCAACCAATGGCCAAAGGAACCACCAAGCTAACGAAATTCAAGTCCGTCCTCCTCAAGAAAATGCAGTCCTTCAAGTTCGGCGGCCTGGCCGCCACGTCGTCGTCCTCCGTGCGCGACCACCACGGCCAGCTCCACGCCGTCTACGTTGGGAAGTCGCGGCGGAGGTACCTGGTCACCTCTGAAGTCGTCGAAAGCCCCCTCTTTAGAGAGCTCGTAGACAGAGAAGATGGTAAGACGATGAGCATAGGCTGCGAGGTTGTCATGTTCGAGCACATGCTATGGATGATGGAGAATGGTTCTAACGATCAGCCCGAGTCGTTGGACGACCTCGCTCAGTACTATGCCTGCTGAAGTAATTGAATCATAATATATAATCTGTAGTAGTAATGTATGCTGTAATAATTGTATAGGTAGCTGCTGTGTATTTTTATTTTTCGAAATATATTTTGATGAGATTTTGGTTTTCGTGTTTTTTTTTTTTTTTAAAAAGTTTTCGTGTTTTTATTCATAGTGCTTTTGCTTGTAAGGAGGCTGATGAAGGGGCTTGGTGATGATTGAGATTTGTATGCTTTGCAATGACGTGGATTATCCTTTATTTTATTTGAATATGATAAAGTTTTTAAATATATTCTATTTTGTTATTATTTATTTCCAACTCCTCATTATTATTTTTGATTAAATATAATTTCGGGTTTTTCTTTCATAAGCTATCGTGACAACGAATAGTTCGATTCAACATGACTCCGACACCAAAAAAGTTTTGAATTGAGTCGAGATTATGACGACTCGAAGAGGAAGTCATTATAATATTCAAAGTAATAAATGTTACGAAAAAAGCTATCAAATATCTTCAATATTAAGGGCTTATTTGGTACGTGAATTCATATTTAGGAAGATTTAAGTTATTTAGTTTTATATAAAACTAATTAATGAGTATAAAATAAAATGTGTGTTTGGTTAGTAGGTTTACAAAAACCCACCTGAGATGATAAGTTTATCTAAACTCGTATACATGGGTTTAAAGTTATTTTATATTAACTCATGTTTTATATAAACATATGAACCAAACATATCAACATCTCTTAAACCAATGTTTTAAAAAATCTAAACCAATGAACCAAACAAGGCATAAATAGTTAATACGAATCTTATATTGTGGATAAATGAAAAAAATTAAAGATAACGATCAGAATTGAATGTATTGCGTGATCCATATATCTCAGTTAGATTTTATTTGCGCTTTTTTGGTTTACGTTGATAGTCGGTTCGCTTGAACTGGCTATCAATTCTCGATCAAACAGTGAAGCATAAGATGCATAACTTATCTAGTTGTAAGATAACTACATGTAAAGAACAAAGGACTTTCTTATGAAAGTTCGTATGCTCTATCTGTCTATGTCTCTCCTTCTTCCACCTAAGAATGATTTACTTTGGTTTACAACTCTTTTGTACAACCCACTTAGTGTGATCCCTCTAACTAAACTCCTAATATCTCACCATCACCTGCTTTTTACAGTCAACTGACTCCATCCTCTTTTTAAAGTCGACTAAAATTAATTTCTTACACTCGATTTTTAAAGTCGACCATAAGAAACTTAAGAAAGCAATCTATTCTAGTTCTATGTTGGACTTTTGTTCTTACATAGTCTTTCAAATCTAATCTTAGAATCTCTCAAACTATCAATATAAAATCTTGGTTTGAGCGTTTTGGCGCAAAAATTTTATATACAAAAGTTTGTTCTTCAATGTTGATATTTAGGTATTTATAATTGAAGAAATGTTAATGACTTTTGCTAAGGATCTTCAAAGTTGATCTACAAAACAAGCTTTTGATAATGCATTAAACTTCATGTAGAACGGCCCTTTAAACTACAGCTTTAGCTCTGCTGATCTTCATGCTTCTTAATCCAGTTTGTCTTGAATCTTATTCAGATCTTGATTGTTGAAGTGAGTTCTGTAGAAAATGACCGTTGCATACTTATCAAAACTATGGAACCCCATCATTTATTGATGGATTTGGGAATCTTAACTTTGGTGTGCGCGTGATCTTTCTTCTGCACGCAAGAAGAAATTTTGCAAAGGCATTAAATGGGCATGTCAGATTTTGGCCTATAAATAGGCACTTGACAAAGGCAAAACAACACACCACAATGCAAATCTTCAGTCTCCTTCGATTATTACCTCGTAGCTTTATCGATGAATTGATTTGATAGAATATTGGTCGAGCTCTTTATCATTTGGTTCTTACTCCTTGTCGCTATAGGTGCTTTTGTGTAATAATCTCCACATAGTAAAGAAGTTCTACCATTCGGCCCGTGGACGTAGGTTATTTTGATCGAACCACGCAAATTCTTGTGTTCACTATCCAACTTATTTGTTATTCTCCTTTTTCAGGCAAAAATATAATCGGGATTCAAAATATCCTAATAAGTTCTAAGTTCTTGAATCCTTTCTTCTTGTCCGAACTAGATGATCGATCATGTTGTCCTTACATATCGATATTCGACTTGAATCCGGTTTAAGCTTGTCTTTAGTCTGTAGTTACTTCATCAGTCAAGTCTTGCTTTTAGTACTGGTCGCGGTTTGAGTCTGGCCTTCGATCTTAATCTTCAGTCCGATTTTAATCTTTTGTCTTCAGTCTCATTTTAGTCTTTTGTCTTCAGTCCGGTTTCAGCCTGACTGTTTCAGTTCATTTACTGGTTTTAGTTCAATGTGTCTAGTTTAAGTTTTGTTTCAAAAAATAATTCAAACTATTATTAGTCAGAATATTGTGTAATTTTTTATCTTTAATATTTTGTTTCTATTAATATTTGATTTTGACTTATGATTTATCTTATATTTTAACAACTAGGGATCCTTCGCCATAATTTTTTATGCCATAGTTTTCCAATAAATGCGATATATAAGACATAAATAGTATTTTGAAAATTTGAGTGAATAAAATTTAATTACAGTTTATATTCTAATATTATATAAAAGGTATTTTAGTATTTTTCAGCATATATCGAGTAGTTTGTACAGAAAAATACATAGCAAGATGGTAATCGCAAGTAGAGGTGGACAACCGGTTCGGAAAACCGGAACCGAACCGGAACCGAACCGGTGGTCAACGGTTTTGAAACCGTTGACCACGGTTTCGGTTGGAACCGGAACCGAAACCGGTTTTTATCCGGTTCGGTTTCGGTTCCACCGTAAACCAAACCGTGAACCGGCGGTTTAACCGGCGGTTCAAACCGCCGGTTAAACCGCCGGTTTTAATTTTTTTTTTTTAAAAAATGGACGGTCGAGATCTCGTGACCGTTAGAATCTAACGGCCGAGATCTCGTGACCGTTGGAATCCAACGGTCGAAAACCGGCGGTTTGAACCGAAACCGGCGGTTCCGGTTCGAACCGGCGGTTTTCGACCGTTGGATTTTTTTTTTATTTTTTTATTTTTTTTTTTGAAAATCTATAAATAGGGGATGAAATGAAGTTATTTTTCCACACTTGATCTCTCAATCTCTCTCTCAATCTCTCTCGTGTTATTAAACCCACCGTGCACGTGCTCGAAAAAATACTAATATTATTAATATTATATTAATTATTAATCTTTTATATTAATATTTTTATTCTAATATATTAAAAAAATGTCAAGTCGTGGTAGCGGTTCTTCTCGTGGTGCTCCCCGCCGAGGCCGAGGCGACAAAGGAAAAAGTCCGATGATTCCCGATATTGACCCTCCACGAATCGTCGATGAAAGTGTCGAAAACGATTTTATGTTCGAGATTCCACCCGAATGGAGCGACGAGCCCGAAGATCCCGAACCCGAAGTCCAAGGCGATCCGACCCAAGAGAGCCAAACTCAAAGGAAGGCGACAACACTCCGATCCGACATATTTGCGATCCATTTCAAGAGGGTGCAGAAGACGCCAAATTCCAAGGATTACGAGGTGACGTGCAACTATTGCGGGAGGGTCTACTCGTTCAAGCACGGAGGCGGGTACGGTACGTTCACGAACCACCTCAACAAGAAACATCCGGACAAAGTGGGCATCGACCGGTCTCAGACGCAAATTACCGGTTCCGCGGGGACGGGGTCGTCACAACACGGTGAGGGAGGTACGTCTTCTAATTTATTTAAATATTCCGAAGCTAATTTTAGGAAACAATTAGCGAAATTTGTGTCCGCAAAACATCTTCCGTTTAATTTTGCGGAAGATGAACTTTTCAAAAATTTTGCTCAACTTGGTCTTAATCCGGCTTGTAAACCGGTGACTCGAAAAACGTTACTCGTGATATTCGAAAAGCAGTTCTCGAGGTTAAATTTTCTTTGAAACAAATGTTTGAAAATCTTCCACACAAAGTTTCAATTTGTTCTGATATTTGGGCGGATCATTGGCAAACACATCATTATATGGGTGTTACGTGTCATTGGATTGATGATACGTGGACAATGCAAAAACGTTTGATTGCATATAGGGGATTTGATAGTGAGCATACCGCCCAAAACATTGCACGAAAAATTCAAACTATTTTACAAGAATATGGTTTGACATCAAAAATTTTTTCAATTGGTTTCGACAATGCTAGCGCTAACACCGCTAGTATACGTCACTTGACCGAAATTTGTCAACCAAATTTTGGTGCGAAATTTTTTCATGTTAGATGCTTGTGTCATATTTTAAACTTATGTGTTCAAGATGGCTTAAATGCTTTTCAGGATGTTTCAGGATGTTAGATGCTAGTTAAGAAGTGGAAAAAATTTTGCAAGAATTCAAATGTATGTGCGAAGAGGTTCTCCAACGACATCAAGATCCGTTGGAACTCAACGTACGATTTATTATATGAGACTCGTCAATATAAGGATCTTATATGTGCATTTTTTGGTAGTATTACCGATCACGATGTTTCAATTTGGCCTGCTTGTTGGGATGCATGTTACGATTTGATGGAAATTTTGAAAATTTTTAAAGAAGCCACTGTTTCATTGTCCGGTGTTTATTATCCGACTTCGCCTATAGTTTTAGATCATTGTGTAAAAATTGCAACTATTTTAGCCTATTATTCGAACACTCCCGGTATGCAAATGTGTGTGCATCTTATGAAGAGCAAATGGTTGAAGTATTTTTTAGAAATTCCTGATGTGTTTTTAGTTGCTAAACTTTTGGATCCTCGGATTCGTTTAGACGGTTTGTGTGATATGTTAGATATGTATTATGAAGGCTTGTTTGGCCCGAGAGAGGTATTAGATTTTGATGCAGGATTTGACGTCGTCATTCCGAGGCCGAACCACTCGGCGATTGCAAACCACGCGAGGGAGCTCTTGTACGATGTTTTTAGAGACTATAGGATCAACTTCGGCGACGGCGATGGCGATGGCGGTTCGAGCGATCAACAAGGCGGATCTTCGAACCCGATGTTCGCACGACTCCAAAACATGTACGACTCGAGATCAAACAAACGATCGAGAAGCGGGAGTCCTTACGGCGAGGTCGAGACGTATATGGGCTCGTTGTTCGAGTTTCCGGATCCGAACGAGTTTGATCTTCTAAGGTGGTGGTCGAGAAAAGCGAGGACCTTTCCGGTGGTTTCGAGAATAGCAAAGGAGATTTTAGCGTGTCCGGCCTCAAATGTTTCCGTCGAATCGGCATTTAGCATTGGAGGTTATACGTTGGATGAAAGACGTTCTAGATTAACCCCGGAAAATCTAGAATATCAATGTCTACTTGACGATTGGACAAGGGCGGAGAATCGAACACAAGAACCGAAGTTCGACGATACGGAAGAAGAAGAAGACACGTACGACGACACGTCGAACACGAACACTACCGGAAGCGATTGAGCGGGGCGCGACCGCGAGATTAGTTAAAAGAACTACGTGGGCTTTGATTCCTCGACTCGACGAGCGAGGATACGTAGGCACCTTATCAAAAAGTTCAAGCCCAATTTTTTTTTTTATAAGTTGTAATTTTTTTTGTTTAAGTTTTTTATTTCTTTATTTTAAAACATTGTAACGTGTAATTTTTTTTATATTACAAGATTCAATTATTTTTCAGTACGTTTAATTTTTTTTCTTTGGGACTAAGTGTGAATTTATTTAATTATAATAATCAAATTTTTATTTATATAAAAAAAAAAAACGGTTCGGAACCGGAACCGGCCGGTTAAACCGGAACCGGAACCGGAACCGGCCGGTTATAAACCGGAACCGAAACCGCCGGAACCCCGGTTAGGTTTCGGTTCCGGCCTTTAGGCCAACCGGAACCGGCGGTTCGGAACCGGAACCGGAAACCGGAACCGGTTGGCCACCTCTAATCGCAAGGATATGATTGAGAAAGAGAGAAACACATGGGACATTCATTATATATCTCTTTGACAAAACAAGAATTGTTTGTTGTTAGACAGAACTGCTCATTACACTTTTTGACATAAGTTTTCTGTCTGTTTAATTAGTGGCTAAGTACACGCATCTTGGGTTGTCATTACATTAGGAAAGAAAAACTAAATAATAATATTTTTATTTCGAAATAAATGTAATTATAACCGAAAACAATACCAACTATGTGGGATTTTACTTATTTACCAATAATAATTTTGAATACTGGATTTTCTACGATCTTAGTTATTCGGCTGCAATTTAAAAAAAAAACTATAATTAAATATTGCTAAAAAGTTCACATCTTTTTTTTTTTAATTAATTTGGAATTAAATCTAATTGTTGGCTTTTGCAATGAGTTAAAATTTAAAAACAAGTTATTATAAGTACAAACTAACGTTAGGAAGACGACGACCGCATTTCGCGGCTTCCGACCACATCACGTTATCCATTTCTGTTAAACTTAAGACAAGCTTGAACGTCCTTTTTTATTTTTGTTACAAAATATCATTCATTTTAGTTGTTTTAATAGTCATTATTTGCAATTGTTTATGTTCTATATCCTTACGCGTTTTTACTTATAAGTGAACGAAACCATTCTTATCAAATCTTGAATATTCGGATTTGAAATTCGAATTTTCTCCAAATCATCCGTTTGGGAATTAAACGGATTTCGATTTCCATTTCATCCAAATTCGAGGATAATTTAAACGTTTCTTTTTGTTGAATTTGAAATTCGATAAGAAGTGGTTCGCTTTCGAAATCCAAAGTCTAGCCTAGTCCGTAATAAGTTCGACGGCGTCGGCTGGCGTGTTGTCATTTGTGGTCGGCGGACGACGTCGGTAGGCGTCGGTGGCGGTCGGCCAGCCGCCGGCGACGAAATTTGAATTTCGAAATCCTACTATTTGCCAAACAATGGATTTTGATTTTAAATTTAGAGATCTTGAAATTCGTAATTTAAAATCATGGTATTTTGTTCATATACGCGAATCCAAATGCAGCTTAAACTTAATCGTTTAAAAAAATGACCGAAGAAGTAGATTTATAATTTGTTGAACTTTTTTGAGCGACTTTGACGCATACATTAAGGCTGCGTTTTGATTCGTGTATTTGAACGAAATCGCGTAATTTTAAATTATGAATTTCAAAATCTGAATTTCAAATCAAAATCATTGTTTGACAAATTTTAAAATTTCGAAATCCAGATTTTGTCGGCCGTTGCCGACGACCGACCGTCAGTGATGTCGTCGTCATCGTCGAACTTAATACGAGCTAGACTTTAGATTTTGAAAACTGACCATTTGTCATCGAATATCAAATTTAATAAAAAAAACAAACCTTTAAATTATCATCGAATTTGTATGAAATCGAAATCCGTTCAATTCTCAAATTGATGATTTAGAGGAAACTCGAATTTCTCAAATCGAAATTGGGGTATCCAAATGAACCCATAATGTGAAATCATTTATCATTCTGACATCTAATAATAATTAGTATTTTACGCACACTCGATGTGCGTGCTTAAATATATAAATTTATAATATTACTTAATATTTTGAGTCATTTTTAATAAATAAAATCATAATATTATTTATAATTGTGTATTATTTTTAAATATATTAAAAAATTGATTTAGATGATATAATTGTAATTAATACAAAAGTTAAGGATAAAATAGTAGTTGTACTTGCCATACCTAATTAATTTGATTACAGTTACTCTGATGTGTTCTCCAATAATAAAATAGATAAAGGTGTTCTCAAATAATAAAATAGATAATAATAATAATAATAATAATAATAATAATAATAATAAATAAATGAATAACTACCTACGGTCGACAAGCCCATGTGTGCGGGCCGACGAGTTTGGGGCCCTTCTTAAGAAGAAGCTCATATTTTCTCGTGCGAATCGAAAAATACAATTCCCAAGTTTGTCTTTGTTTAACGCACACAGATATATTGCATTTATGGATCAATATATGTGTGAAATAAGAATAATACACTACACCCGCATATGTATATGATATAATAAATGTTAGGGTAAATTATGGTTTACCCCATGTGGATATACTGAAATGCGCATTATTACCTTATACTTTTTTTATTGCGTGAACTCTCATGTGATGTCTAAAACTTAGCACTGTACCCCCTATAGTGTCTAAAACATAGCATTGTACCTCCCAATTAGGGGGTGAAAATGACAAGGAGTGCATAATTAAATAAACCACGAAGGTGTTTTACGCTATTTTCAAACCATAGGGGTTTTGGTGTTAATTTTTTAAACTACGGGTGGGTTATATGCAATTTAACCTAAATGTTATGTGATCTTTTATGTCAGAAAGCTATCTCTCAACCGTTTTCACAATGCTTAAGACATTCGGTCACTTTCGAATTTCTTATTCCCAAATATTAATATTGGATTTAAATATCTAACAATTCGGTTTTATGAACACGTAACTTATTATTTTGTTACTAACATATTTAATCAGGTATGTAGATGAGCTCGGTTCGAAAAATAGATATCAAATATGAACTCAACGCGAAAAATCGGGTGGATCAACTATTTGATCTATACGGTCAACATCGGTCAACTCAGTCTGAGACCGGTCGGTTTCGGTCTGGATTGGATTGGTCGGTTTCGGTCTGGACTGGTCGCTCTATACTGGTACTGGACTGGTCAATTCGCTCTGGACTGGTCAACCAAATCATGGACTAATGTATAAGCCCTTACTGCACCAGGTACAAGCTAGTTAAGCAGACAACTTTGATTAGAGTTGATCAGTACAATCCAAAAGCTTGCAACGGCTCTTTTAATGTGTCGAAAGGCTACATGGAAAGCTACAAATAAAGACCAAGAACAACATAATACATTCCATGGATCCTTGAGGCAACATGAAGGCATCCAAAGAGAGATCCAATAAAGAAGAAAAAGATCATAAAGCACAATCAAGATAGTTCTTCTTTCATGTGTGAGATACAAAAGATAGAGAGATCTACAAAGTTCAAACTCACACACCTCACTCACACAATAGAGAGATGACCAACATAGATTAGTTGAATGAGAGTCTTAACACAAAGACATTGAACTATGTGTTTGTTGTTGGTCTAATTGATATTATGGAGTAAAATTATCCTTTTCCTCATATATATATGCTATTTAATAAACAACGAGACTATCATAATAACAGCCTAGATGTCAGATTTAATTTAGTTTGTCAATTAAAATTATTATTTTATCCTTTAATTTTCTTATTTATTTTAATTTCTATCATTATCATTTTACATCTTAATTCTTTGATTGATTTTACAAATCTAAATTTTATTTTTATATACATAAAAAATAATGCACAATTAAATTTACATTATTATTTCATCTAGTAAACATTTAAATTACAAATAAATCAAAATACAGTCTAAAATACTAGTATATATAAATCAAACTGCTGAGACTTCAATTCAAATCAAACTATGTTAAATTAAAAATAGAGTTAATTAGTTTTCAGGCCCTTTAATAGTTTTGAAATAGTGTTCAAACCATGTCAGGAAAAAAATTTATTTTAAGAACTCAATTTCTGTAAAATTTAGGAATAAGGACCTACACTTACAAAAGTGTTATTGAAGAGGTATCAGACGTACTTTGTGTTACAAACTTACAATGTACTGTTATTGCAGTACAATAAACTGTTACTATAAAAATTGGGTCCTTAAAACTAATTATTTTTCTGACAAGATCTGAATCCTAAATTTATATTCTGATAGGACCTGAAATAAAATTTGTCCTTAAAAATACTGGAATAACATTAGAAAGCAAATGGGACCAAAGCCCACAGTAAAAGTGAAGCAGATTATCGGCCCACAGGATACTGTGAAGATCTATTGATGATCAGTTATTATCTTGTTACATCACATTTTGATTGGAATGAATCAATATTACTTTAAAAATAATAATAGTAATAAAACAAAATAAAATAAAGTGAATGAATAAAAAATTACAGAAAATAACTGTAACGGATATGTAAGATTGATATTTTATTGCACATTCGATGCGTGTTTAAAATAATATAAATTTATAATATTAATTTATATTTGAGATATTTATAATTTATAATATATAATAGGTGAAAGGATATAATTATAATAAATAAAAATTGAGGAGTATTATAGTAATTATGCATGTTAAATAAATTATAAAAAGAATGATTAAATTGTAATAAATTTTACCCACCAATTGACACCTGACAATTAATATATAGTATATATAATTGATTTACGTTTCCAGACCGTTGTAACTTGTAAGCTAGCCACTACTTGGCCTTTTATTCCCAAATATACAAAAACAGTTATCCATATATTCATATGAGCTCTATTTAAAAATATGAATTCGTAGAAAAATTGGGGACTTTTGTGAGCTATTATTGAACATTTTTTTTTTATCTAGTTCTACCCTATTCGAATATATCCTAGTTTTATCAAAAGGTAAAGATTATGGTATTATTTTTTTCGCTTGCATCTTTATCGTTAACAATAACTATAAGGTAATGTATTCGTTTCGTATCTTTGACTCTCTACAATACAATGAAAGAAAAGAAAGAATCTGACTTGAGGGCCTGAGGCAGATGATTTTCTTCGACGCATCAGATTTAAATAATTTCTAGTATTTTTTCTTTTCAATGCAAGAAAATAATCATTAAAGTTAGTTTTTGGTTGGCCCGTTAGTGGATGAATCAATTTAATCCATTTATTTATGCGTTGGGTGTAGAACATGGTCATTGTCGTATACATGTGGCCTCTTGTAATTGTAGAGCTAACATTGTAATAATTGTTGTATGACAACTTAATAATAATAATAATAATAATAATGCAGCCATTAATCATGAAAAATGACATTCAATGAATCGAAACAACAAATATTCGTTACGGTCCAAAAAAAAATAGGTGTTCAAAAAAATGAAATACACTACTTACGAAATGATCATTCTTTATTACATACATAGTGACAAAAAATACCTAATGCAATCCCATTCTTTGAGAACACTATTACATCACTCATCATTCACAGGTTCATCTCTGCGTAAAACAATGTATCAAAAACAACAAATGACAGTCTCATACCATACATACATCCAATCATATCTCATTCAAACCATATAAACTTTGCAATTGTTATTTTTGAAAAAAATAAAAAATAAAATCGATTTCTAACCTGCATTAGCTTGTTGATGATCTCTCTGATGATTCTCCATGCAATGCAACAAATACTTAAAGGTCTCAACCTCGCATGGAATCGTTAAAGCTCCGCTGTGATCGAATCCAAACTCCTCCTCGACTTTCTCGAGCAGAACCTTAAACAACGGATCACTGAGATAGCTAGTTGGTATAATGAACCTCCGAAGCTCCGGGCCCACGTACACTGCCAAGTACCCTTTGGGCACGCCGTGCGACGGCTCGGGGCTGTGGCAGCTGTCGTCGTCCGATTCGTGGGTGCTGCTCGTCCTAAGCCTACGGTTTATCTCAGGGGATATCCCATTGCAAGCTTTCTGGTTATCGTTCGAACAACCGTCCTTTGGGCCGAGAGTTGCGCTCTGCCATTTCTGCAAGTACCCTTTCAGACGAACGATCTGTCTTATCCCCGTGACCTTAGCTCCACCTTCTTTGATGCTAGCGTCATCCATGATTTGCTTATTTCCTAAGCTTTGATTATTACCACAAGATCTGTCATCAGATCATACGAAAATGTATACAGCGTGTGTTTATACAGATCGAGGAGGATATATTAGAAGGGAGGTGAACGATTTAACGGAGACACAATAATCAAGTCTAGGCATAGAAATGATTGATCATAAGCATGTAAGCAATGTCATTAAAAGAAGTGATCTTTGTCATAAAGCTTCCCAATTTTGAAATAGAATGCTCAACCAAAAGGGCACAAGCATATGATCTTTTTCGTTGGCATTTCATCATACACCTTACTTCCATGTGATTGGTAACTTCCTTGAATGGTAGGGTAAAGAAACCTTCACATGGAGAAGAAGGTCATGATATCTTTCAATGAATCTCCTTTGGCGATAAATTAATGATCTATACGAATAAGTCTGACTATTCTATCATCATCATCATCATCATCATCATCATCATCATCTCACCCATCAGCATCCTCTGAATCGTCAAATCCATGAAATTAATCAAATAAAATATAGGCAAGCCGACAGAATTAAAGTGGGGAATTAATCAACATGGATGGATGCACATGAATAAGAAATACGAACTGTTAAACTCACATATGATATGTACGGCACAATCCGTACATATTTATGTAATTCTATATCATGATCACATCCTCCTATCCAATGTTTTGGTTAACATCTTCCGGCGAAGGTGGATCGATCTTCTTACATGTTAAAAGAGATTTTCCACACAGCAAAGATCCAAAATCGAAACCATGCAAGAAATCTGTACACTTACTTGAGGGAAAAAAAAAACGAGAGGATGATGAGCAGGCGGCGACGGTCTTGACTTGAGACGATTCAACACATGAAGAATATACTGCGAATGGTGATCAGCCTCGCAGTATCATTAACATCTGGGGAGGATATTGAATTTCCTTAGGTTGTTTTTTCTATCCGTTGAATTCCCTCTCGATGAACAAAACAAAAGAGAGGGAGAGAGAGAGAGAGAGAGAATTCAACGGTATCGTTTTCAGAATTCTGATCATAAAAATGATTTTCTGGTTGATTTTTTAGACCTTTCCACATGAATTTTAAAAGCGCTGATTCCCTTTGAACGTTTTAAGATATATATATATATATATATATATATTGGATTTCAATTTCTCTCTTCGGCCTCACCGGAATTTTAGGGCAGATCAATATAAGAAGTTGGTTGTAAATTTAGATCAAGTAAATAACATATAAACAAATAATAAAGTAAATAATATTTGATTATTAGATTAACATTATTAAATAAAATGGAAAAGGTGGATGATATCTTAGACAAATCAGGATCTCAATTACATAAGTACATTATCGAGTCTTACACAAATCAGTATGACATTATACTACTCAAAATAACAACACGGTTTTAACTCGAAACACAAATAATATCAGTGAATTATTGATCAGTATGATACTACTCAAAGTGAAAAGAAAAATTAAAAAAAAAAATAAGGCTACAACCATAACTTACATCATATGAACTCTATTTTGGGTGTTTTAACGAAATTGTCACGGTAGATTCCGTTTCACATGTTGAGAAATGGTGGTAGAAAACATCATTGAATATACAACAACTCCAACTTGATTAAAATTCAATTTTACATTTGTTTTTTTTTTTAATGACACTTATTAAATCTTTGTTATTACAGCCATTTATATACGAATTTTCTATAAATTAAATTAATTTTGAAACATAATTCTTAACTTTTTAATTACACATTTCCTTTCTTCCATTTTTATTTTCATCATGTGTTAATGTCTAAGTGAGAAAGTATTTGTATGAAAGTCAAATTTGATTGTAATTCACCATTTTATAACCGTTTATTTTTTTACCACATTAAAGCGTATATTTATAAATCAATATTGAAATTATTTAGTTTTAGTTGGAAATCTAAACAAAATAGTTTTAACACAGAATGTATTTGGTATGAATGAATTATTTATTTGTATGATATTCTACTAATTAAAATGTAATAATTATTTATGACAGAAATCTTGAGGAGAATATAATTTTGATGAATATAGCATGAGACCATTACAACAATTGAAAAATGAATTAAACAAAACAAATGAGCTAACTATTATTCATTGTTTCGTATGAACAACATTTCATTTGTTAGAAATGAACGGTGAATATTAGAATCCATCTAACATTTTGAGAAGCTTTGATTGAAAATATTATCGAATTTATAATAATACAAAGTTAAACAAAAATCAATTTAAAATTCATTTTTAAAAAAAAAAATTAAAATTTACTTGCATGATCTTTGTTATTGCATTCATTTTGGTATGCGTTTTCTATAATTTAGATTAATTTTCAAAATAACAAGATGCTATCATTTTCTATAAGATATTTTCTTTCATTTTATAGAAATCAATCAGATTAAAACTAATCAATTAATAACAATCTACGTTGAGTTATGAGCGCTCTGGAGAGTATCTCCGTAAATCCATCTTATATTAGGTTAAAATTATAATAAAATAGTTTTGACTTAAAATGCAAATGAACTCTTCTTTTAAATTCGGAAAAGTCTGAGATGAAGGAAAGGATAAAAAATAAAAGACCGCGTAATATGATAGTAATTTAATAATAACAACATAGATATGAAGAGGTGAGGTTCACGGTGAATCTACTTGAGCTAGCTGTATATTAAACTTTTCGATTATTCGAAAGTGCCAATTATTTTATTTGTAGTTCACTTCCTTCAAATTAATAAATCTACAATAAGACACCAAATTCTTTTAGAAAATAACAATTATCTTTTGTTTAAAGTAGTGAAAGAGAACAACTTCGCAATTTTGAAATACGAAACTTCTTTTGCGAGTGATTTGACAATTACTACAACAAACAAACCAACTATTCAACCAAAAGTCACACATAAACAAACCGAATCTTATAATGTTTGTTATTTACACAACCAATTAGTATTTTGTAAAAAACATTGTGTCGTACTAAGAATCATACTTAGGATCCTTCCAACTTCAAAACACGAACAAAAGGTACCTCATAACATCCATTCGAGTTTTATTTGAAATATTAAGCAAATAAAGTCCAAAAGGACATAAGTTTGAGTGAGAAAATAAGCCCCAAGCAAGTTGAGAATCCTTCCATGAATAATCAAATAGTTCCTTGTTTACAACTTCATAAGAAAAGAAAAAAAATCAGATGTGCAACACCTTACTATCGTATCTCAATATAACAAATGTTAAAAAAAATCAAATGAAAAAAGTTCCAATGAAAAAAAAATCCTAATTGTAAACAAGTTAAAAAAAAAAAATCATCTATCGTTGTTAAAAAAATCATAATTGTAAACAAGTTAACATCTATATCTATAATGTTAAAATAAAAAAAGCAAAATCAAATGAAAAAAGTTTCCAATGAAAAACAATCATCTAACGTCGTTCCTTGTCACTTCCATAAAAGGAAAAATAAGTAATTTGATATCATTTATCCCCCAAATTTGAGGGTATCGATAATTATAAGCGAGAGTGAAGACATGTCGAATATAACTTGAAATAAGTCATCCAGTCAAGATGATACCCGAGTTTGGAACAATTATAATTCATATGGGGATGTTTGTTAAGCTATACAGCTAGACGTTTTTAGTCGAACGTGTAGACTATTCGAGTATTTGATTGTTGACCATACGAAACAAAATCACTAAAAGCAATATTCTTTTGGCCCCAAAGTGCTGTAAGATTGCTGATGAAGTATCCTAATTTTAAAACATTGAATTCATTAATCTTTATGATAATGTACTACTCACAATGATAATTACTATTTTGATAATCCTAGCAAATATGGTTCTGCCTTATCATTAAACATTTCGACGAAGTACCTTGAAAGAGACATTGTTAGGAACATTTTATTGTGTTCAAGCGACGAAGATAACCGGAGATTTAAGAGACAAAGATAACTGGCGCTTCAATGATGATTGAACACAAATGGGATATTGTTAGGAACATTTTACTTTGTTCAAGCAATGAAGATAATCGGAGATTCAAGAGACATAGATAATCGGCGCTTCAATGATGATCGAACACAAATGGAGAGATTGTTATGAATATTTTATTATGTTCAATAATCTAGTTATCTTTGTCAATGGACTTGATTGTATTATTGTGTAAATATAGGGACTTAGTTGTAAATATACCAATATGTGATTGGTATATATAGGTAGAGTATGTGTGATTAACACACAACTTGAGTAAATATTTCTCTCACTAGATTAGCTCTCTCATCATTATCATTAGGGTTTAATTGTAGAGAGAGAAAGTGTTAAATTGTAGAGAGAATCTTGATTTGTAATGGAAGATTTGATTGAGAATTAATCCAAGAAGCTTCCGCGCATTATCATCAAGGTAATTGTCTTCAAATCTATTCTCGAGTTTAATCGTTGGATGTGAAATCGGACCTACAAGTGGTATCAGAACAAGCTTGTGATTTGAATTGATTGGATTTGAAAAGATTTTGATCGATTGAGCTTTAATTTGATGTTTTCGAATCGGTTTTTTTTTTTCGTGAATTGCTTGCAAATTGTCCGATTTGTGCTTAATTGATGTTTTGATTGGACTGTGATAATTGATTCTGCTAATTGTGGACTGATCGAATGTGATTAAGGACTGATTGATTGATCTGATCGATTTGAAATTTGATCGAATAGTAATTTTTATATTCATAATGTTCTTCGTTGAAATAATCAAAATTGCTTATGATATGGTGTTAATTGGTTTAATAGAGTATTTTTACATGATTACTCAATCCTATTCGATCGAGTATCTGTGATTAATCTGTGAATTTGAGTGTTTTTGAACGAAATTGCACTAATCGCAAAGTTTATTATTCTATTAAAGGTTACGATTAAAGCTTTAGTTTGCGGGTCTAAGAGGTTTACGAATCATAAACTTTACGATACTCTTGTGTAAAATCTTCGCGATACTCTGTTATAAAACTTTACGGTACTTAAGTTTACAGGTATAATTCATTGTTTACGGCTCTATAAAACTTTTCGATACACTCATAAAAGGTTTACGGGTCAATATTTTAATATTCACATAAAAAGTTTACGGCCTGAGAAAGGTTTACGGTACCAAGGTTTACGGTTCGAAAAAAGTTTACGGTCCATTATACTGTTTACGGCTCTATATCAAATAAATAATTTTAATAATTAGGCACAACAAACAACGAATAGTATAGAGTATAACTAAATACGTTGGCCTGAAACATAAAGTCTCCTAGTAATTAAAAATTTAATAAAATAAATTGACAAAAAGTTAAGTAAAAACCAAATCCCATAAAATACAGTGTCCTATTATCGATTGTTCGAGTGCTGAATCTAATTCATAGTCTTAACATCCTAACTTTCCCATTACGTATAAAAATTTCATATTTGCGCCTATCTAAGTTTTAAATTATTTTAGCATAGTTCGGGTTTTAGTACAAAGTCGTCCATGCCAAAGAGCGGCCGTCGAGTCGGATGCAGTTGACGACACGACGACATTTGCCGCAACCCTAAATAGACATCCACGTGGCCGGTAGCGTTCTCGGTAAGACGTCTACCAACTAAAATAACTTTTTGTCCGACTACGTATTTTTGTACGTACTTCAAGCTTCATTTTATTATTATTATTATTATTATTATTATTATTATTATTATTATTATTATTATTATTATTATTATTATTATTATTATTATTATTATTTGAAGTTCAGTGATTGTACAATTGAAATTATTTGGTCATTCAAGTGCTTATTTCATTAATTTGAGATCATCATAACGTACAATTAAAGCTACACTAAATAAAAGTCAGATAATCACTACATTTTCAATTGGCTCTCCTTGGAGATAAAATAGGTTGAACCGAGATCATTCTGCAATGCATTTTTTTTAAAAAAAAAATGCTATCAATATCGAACAAAAAGTCCCAATTATTAATTATTTTAGCCTTAGCCAAATTAAACAGATTATCATATATATTGACATGGGCGGAGTTAAAAAATGATTCAAGGGTAGGCAAAAAGATTTTAAATAAACTACGAAATGATAATATAATGCGTAGTAAAAATTACCTTGCACTTGTTTTATTTTTTCAATCATAATATTTTAAAATTTTTGTAGGACATTATCAACATTAAAAACTGACATTCGTGATGCAGACTGAGTTGTGTAGTTTTTCTTTTGAAATATCTTTGCATTGTGGATATATTATATATGAAAAAAATGCGCAAAATATGATAATAAACCATATAGTATTGTATTTTTTTTTGGCTGTTTTGTTACTATTTTTCAGGATGCTTAATGATAATGGATTTAAAGACTTATTTATAGGTTATGTTAAGGCATAAATAAATAACACAATTGCTTATCCAATGCAAGTTCCGTTAATTATAGTGATTATCCAAAATAATTGATTTAATTAATATATTACTTACTTGTGAATTGTGATCCACTAAAAGGAAATAAATATCTTATAATAATATTATCATATTATAGTTATATATATATATATAAATTATAAACATGCGTATTATGTTAGATACATATATATACACACAATTTTTTTTCTTTCAGGGTAGGCGGCAACTGCCTACCCCTGGGCATAAGGTGGCTCCGCCGTTGTATATTGATACTTGATAGTATACGTTTGCATGCTCCGCCTAGGTTTGGCAAAACGATACCTCGCATAATATTAAAATATTAAATAATTAATACCATATCCAGTCTATCTAATATTAAATTAAAAATATATATATTATTTCCCGCTTTAGGTTAAAAATATCAACATTGGGTCATTAAGTATACTAATGTAGAATGGCAAAATTATGAAATTGGGTCATTAAGTATACATGTTTTCGTTTTTGGGTCACTATGTTTGATAATTGCAAAAATAGGTCACTAACTTTGTATGTCAAGACAATTTTGGGTTATGTTTTCAATTTTGAGTCACTAAGTATATATTTTTCGATTTTGGGTCACTAAGTATCAAATTTTCAATTTTGGGTCAATTTTTAATAAGCCAAATGAATGACCCAAAATTGAAAAATTGATACTTAGTGACCCGAAATCGAAAAATATATATTTAGTGACCCAAAATTGAAAACATAGCCCAAAATTGTTTTGACATACAAAGTTAGTGAGCTACTTTTGCAATTATCAAACATAGTGACCCAAAAACGAAAACAAGTATACTTAGTGACCTAGAATTATAATTTTGCCAATGTAGAATACTATACACTACAGTCGCCGAATTATTAATTAATTTTATAATTAATAATATGTTTAGGTTTCTTTGCATAAAATCCAAATAATAATAGAAAATGAACACAACAAATTGACAGAGTAAGTTCCCAAGTGCTTGGGTTGTTATATATATATATATATAATATATATATATATATATATAAAGAGTTGAAATTAACGTCAAGAATTGATCTTCAATGAATTTCAAGGCTCACTTCATCTTTTTCTGTAGATTTTAAAGCGATGGTGTTCTTGAAGAACAATTGAAGTCATTGATGGCAGCCACAGTCCCAACCTCGATGATGTTCCCGCTTTTACCTTCTTCATCTTCCCATTCACATGGACGGATCGGCGGGGCCATCCCAGCAAGTGTTAAGTCGAAATCATCGTCTCCTCGAAGATTATTGCAAGTCATGGCCTCCTCGCCCGTCCCCGCTAAGGTCAACGGGGCAAAAATCAGCGCTATGGACGGCCTAAAGACGGACGACAAAGTTACCATTTCGCCCCCGCCGCCGACATTCATCAACAAGTTGCCCGACTGGAGCATGCTTCTCACCGCGGTAACCACGATGTTCTTGGCTTCAGAGAAACAATGGAAGATGCGCGATTGGAAACCGAAATGTTCTTACAAGCTCGCGGACAATTCCTCTGGGCCGCCGCGGCTCGTGCAGGACGGCCTCGTCGTTCGTCAGTGTTTCGACATCAGGTCGTACGAGGTAGGAGCCGATCGTACCGTTTCCGTGGAGACGCTGATGAACCATTTGCAGGTGAGGAGAGACATTATTATTACATTGTTTGCTACTCTGTCATAGAATTTGGCTGGCTATTTTTTTTTTACTACAGGAAGCAGCTCTAAACCATTCGAGGAGCGTCGGATTGCTGAAGGAAGGGTTCGGATCTTCCCTCGAGATGTCCAAGCGGAACTTGATTTGGGTTGTTACTAAAGTGAACGTTCTCGTGGATCGCTATCCTACTTGGCGAGTTCTTTTATTCGAATTCGACGTATATCCTTGGCCGTATTATTTTGCTGTTGATCTCTTTTATTTTATTTTTTTTGTTTGTTTGTAGGGGCGATGTCGTTCAGATAGATACTTGGGTAGCTGCTTCGGGTAAGAACGGAATGCGAAGAGATTGGCTTTTACGCGACGGCAACACGGGCGACGTCCTAACTAGAGCATCGAGGTAAGAAGATTTTCGGTCGGTAGTTTTGCGACCGTAGAAACTCCATCAGCTGACGTCTTTCATAATCATTTTGTTGATCATTTTACCAGCCTATGGGTGATGATGAATAAAGAGACGAGGAGACTGTCCAAAATCCCCAAAGAGGTCAGAGAAGAAATCAAATGCCATTTCGTGGACGCCCCTCCGATTTTGGACGACGATAACCGAATAAGCTTTCCCAAGCTTGACGATAGCAATGCGGAATATATCCGTACTGGTCTAACCGTAAGTACTATGCTGGTTTCAAACTTGTAAGAAGTTTTCTATATGTTTGTTCTACTAACGATAAGTATATCTGTCGGCATCGTCGTCGCATGCAGCCAAAGTGGAGCGACTTGGACATGAACCAACACGTGAATAATGTGAAGTATGTCGGGTGGCTTCTCGAGGTTGTAATAACTATACTTCATTTCCCTATTTCCTCATTCGATCGACTAAGCTGTCAAAAATCTCATTGGGATATATGCATTTCATTCCATTAACAGAGTGTTCCGTCGTCTATAGCGGAGACATGCGAAGTCGCCAGTATCACTCTAGAGTACCGTAGAGAATGCACAAGAGACAATGTGCTTCAGTCGCTCACTTCTGTTGCCGTCGATGATTCCCATCAAGAAAATTCGAGCCCTATAGTCACATGCCAGCACTCGCTTCGTTTGGAAGGAGGCGGCGGGGAGGAGGTTGTTAAGGGCAAAATAATATGGAGGCCCAAACAAATCGTGGGTGGCTCGTCGAATGCTTAGCGTACATACGTACCTACCCTACAATATCCATCTGTGTGGCGCGGGGTTACTCAAAATCGACGCATGGTAGAAACGATGTTCTTGGCGTGATGACCACGATTATGCTATGTATCAAATATGTCTCGTTGTACCGACTTTTCCTAGTTCGCTTTTCTTTGATGATTCTTAAACCAAAACGACCAAAGATGTTTCATTTGAAGCAGTAGATTGAAATTGTAAGGATCGAATCAACCCCGAACCGCCTCAACCCTATAAGCCTTGTGGGGTTCCACTCTAAAACCCAATTGGCAATTAGAGAGAGTAGCCCACAAGCTTATATACTATTGATCCACCTTCGAATTATTCGATGTGGGATTGGGTTTGATACCCCAACAATCCTCCCCTCAAACTCAAGACCACTGAGCGGGCCTCCCTTTCAACGATAATCATCCAATCGTTATTGCAAGGGCCGGGGATACGTCATCCACATCGTATTCGGACTTTCCTTCGCTTACTTAATTCTCGATCCACAATCGATTTCCTGGTCGTACTCGATCCACGCTCACCGCACCATTTGTAAAAGATCGAATCAACCCCAAATCGCCCCACCCTATAAGCCTTATGGGGTTCTACTCTAAAAGGCATACGTCATCCACTTCGTATTCTGGCTTTCCTTCGGTTACTTAATTCTCGATCCATGATCAATTTCCTGATCGCGCTCGATTCACGCTCACCGCACCATTTGTAAGGATCGAATCAACCCCGAACCGCCCCAACCCTATAAGCCTTGAAAGCCAATTGGAAATTAGAGGGAGTAGCCCACAAGCTTATATACTATTGATCCACCTTCGAATTATTCGATGTGGGATTGGATTTGATAGAAATGATGACCTTGCTGCGGATTTTTTAAACTTATGTTTTCGTCGATTGATTATTTTATCCAGTTGAAGAAAGAAGCTTTTAGTTCAAGGTATTGAAGCAAGAAGCCATGTTATAGACCTTGATCTTAGTATAACTTAGCCGTTCGTATGTGATAACTTCCGATTAGATAAACATAATTGGGTTTGTTTAGTTCAGGTGATGAACGTCACTGTGACGTCAGTATCACCGAATGTGAGTATCACCATAATGTGGATTAAGGTGGTGTGTCATCACTATGTTTGTTTTGATTCGATACTCCGTTATATCAAACTTTGTATATCAAGATAATATTAAAATATTGTGTTTGTTTAATCGTCATGATGTGTTGGGTGATGTGGTGTAAATGTCATATTTAACTCAATTCATATTGTCTAGGTAATGTGGATTAATATGTTCATTTTGAGGTGATATTTTACGTGATAATGATTAATGTTTTAATATTAATTTTTTTTTTATTTTTAGGCATTAATTATAAGTCTTTTATATGATTCTTCAATATAAGGCTTATTTTTAAGCATTAAATATATATATTTTTTAAGATTTAAATAATTTCGTTATGTAGTTAAAAATATGGATAATGATATATAAAGGAGAAATATTAAAATATAAGGGGTAATTTTGTCCCAAAAAATTGGAAACATCACCCGTGATGGAGGATCACCTAGATTTTTTTGAGATGATCTAAAATTTCGAATATCACCGCATTTTAATCACCTAAATGATCCATCATTCCGACGATAACTCATCACCTAAGCTAAAGCTAAACAAACATTGTGATAATTAGCGGTGAGCATGGGGCGGTTAGGGCGGTTTTTAGTCAAATTTTAGCCCGACCCGATGTATTGCGGTTTTTAATAATATACCCCAAACTCGATCATAAAAATTTTAACCCGATACACTGCGGTTTGCTTGGGTTGGGTTGGGTTGGGGCGATTTTTACGGGTTTTACATCGTTTTTATCATAACGAAAAATCAGTAACCTAGTATGAGTAATATTCATTAAGTATCGATAGTATAAAAATATATTTCATAAACTTGTTTATAAAAGTTAAATTGTATATAGAAAAATGTCATCATAATAATAAACAATAGTAACAAAAAATAAAAAACTAACTCGAATAAGATCACATCCCCTCTATTATGAACGAAAAAAAAATATTAATATTATGAATCACTACTAGTATTTTCATCTATTTGGGCCTTTTCAATTTGTATTATTTACATTGATGATTATGACATTCCCAACTATTACGAGTTACGACTAATATCCATTAATTTATAATATATTTAATAAAACATAGTATAATTTTAATATTATTAAATGCGGTTGGATGCAGTTTTTTGCGGTTTTAAAAATACAAAACCAAACCTGATTGCAAAAGATGCGGTTTTATTTTTTAAAATCCAAACCAATCCATCAAGTCGTCAACCCGATACTTGCGGTTTGAGTTGGGTTGGTCGATTGGGTGGTGTAATACCCGAGCCCTCGAACATCTCATTTGGCCAATATATTTCATGCATTATACTTGCTAACTGATATGAAATATGTGTTTGTTTATATATGCATAATTCATATGACTCTTACGTGTTGCATATGAGGTGCATTTTTATATGTTGCATACTTGATGTGATTTATTTGGCTAACGTAAGACTTTAATATTTGACATCATTCTAGGAATAAAACAAAATAAAATAAATTACATAAATTATTATGATAAAATATTAATAATAGCAATAGTAAAAAAAAAAAAAACATTTTAGAAATCCTTATTCAAATTAGTTGAGTCGGTTTTCTTATAAGACACGTGTCGTTTGCTAGAGTTGGCTAGATACATATGTATAACTAGTATGTATGTAGAAAATCCAAATTAACAAATATTCCTAACTTCTATAGGAAAATTCAGTAATTATTTATGTAATAGGGTATAGATTGCAATTTTACCGTCCTAATTATTAATTTTACTTACTTAATGCATAAGGTAAAGGAGCTAACCGCCTTACCACTTGTTATTACCTTGCTAAGTATATGGTAACGAAAATATCACTTGCCAAAGACCTAACCATCTCAGAACTAAAAGCAACGAAGCAAAGACCAGATTAAAAAAAAAAGGAAGGAGAAAAAGAAAGGGAAAATAAGAAATAGCTTGCAATAATAATGTTCTTTCACATTGTCCTTGTTAGTTGTTGTGCTTCTCATCATATTTCATGTTGAGGTTAAGGTATACTTACATCTAAGTATTATTTATTTAAAGTCTATGAAGAGTTAAATGATGATTACAAATATTCTTTCGTAAGAGAATAATAGTTTGCTTGTTTTGTTTTGTTAATCATGACTAGGTAGGAAAATCACGTGAGGAAGCCATATTTATTCAAGTTAGGGAATATTGAATTGAATAAAAATCCGAAGTTACAGGTAAGTGAAAATCCAACTACGACGCATGGACATAGTATTCGGTGTTTGATAATATACCTGCTTCGATGTTTCGATGATTTTATGTGAAGGTGTTATATTTGTTTGATTGATATTTGCATATGAGCTACATGAATTCATGAGCATACCATTCACGGCATATACATATGCATGCATATTATTGGGTACTGTTGAGTGTTGGCATGCATAGTCGTAATCGCCGGGGAGCGATGCGATGTATATGTGCCGATTATTGGCATGCAGTTGAGGTGTATGTGGTTATTACTAGTGCACCATCGACGGAAGGGGCGACCTGGGCAGGGGCGACCTAGGGTATGTGACCCTAGTGTAGGCTACCCAGAGTAGGCTACCGTCATATGTTGAGGCAGAAGGGGCGACCTAGGAAGGAGCGACCTAGGGAGACCTAGCGTAGGCTACCTGGAGTGGGCCACTGCCATATTATTGATGCGGTAGGAGCGACCTGGACGGGGCGACCTGGATGGGGCGACCTAGGGAAACCTAGCGTAGGCTACCAGCGTGGGCTACCAGCGTAGGCGACCGCGACAGGAGGGGCGACCTAGGGAGACCTAGTGTTGGCTACCCAGAGTGGGCCACTGTCAGATGATTTATTGAGCTCTTGGTGGTGCATAGTATTTTAGCCACGGGCCCAGACAGAGGATGAGAGAGATGATTCATTTTGAGATGTCGAGTCACATGTAGTTTATGCATATGATGAGAATTTACATATTCACGAGCATGCATGATTTTTACTTACTGAGCTTCTAGCTCATATAGTTCATGCGTTGTAGGTGAGCGAGATGACATTGCTTGAGTGACTTAGATGGCGAGGCTGGTCGTTGGAGCTTCCACAGGCTTTTGAGGTGGACTGTACATGGATGACGACCTGTGTGGCGGGCTAGTCTCTTTTGCTGCATCTGATGTGTATGTTTTGGTTGTGTGTGATCGTGAGGTTGTGTAAATTTTTCTTGACGTATGGTTTTGTTTGAGTCTACGTATATCTTGTGTTGGTCGAGTCAGGATGTGTATGTGGGATTCGTGATTAGTTTGGTGTTTGTCTTGTTGAGACGTTATTTGGTTTTATGATGCCCGTGATGTGAGTATCTTTTGATTTACTTCAGGGATTGTTGACGAGTTTTAAACGAAACTCACGCAATTTATTTTCTCGAGTTAGTGTCGTTAGAGTCACTTTAGGTGTGTGTTTGGGGTGGTCGCCACAGTTGTAACACCCGGGGCGGATGAGGGCGGGGAGTGATCGCCGGTGCCAAAGAGGAGCACGGACAAGGAGCGGCTCCCGACGAGGCTTCTAGGCGGAGGGATACATGAATGAACCGATTCCACATCCGAATGAGAGGGATTCTGAGACTGGCAATGTATGGGCGTGTCAAGTCAAAAAGAATGATATAAGATAATTGATTGTGCTACTCATATCACCAAGGTGCACCTTTCTTTTCAGGAGCTCATCCATAAGAACTTCAAAGTTAAGCGTGCTTGACTTGAAGTAACACTGGGATGGGTGACCCCCTGGGAAGTAGCTCAGGGTGTGTGCGAGTGAGGACAAAGCACGCTGGAAGGCTAGTGGTGATACAGTGGGGCCAGACAATCAATGAAGTGCAGTGGGCCCAACCCCACAGGTCCCGTGAGCGGGCTGTTACAAATGGTATCAGAGCACAACCTCTTCCAGTACGATGTGGTTCGGGGACGAACCAAGCGGAAGCTGGTGGGCATGTAACACCCGGGGCGGATGAGGGCGGGGAGTGATCGCCGGTGCCAAAGAGGAGCACGGACAAGGAGCGGCTCCCGACGAGGCTTCTAGGCGGAGGGATACATGAATGAACCGATTCCACATCCGAATGAGAGGGATTCTGAGACTGGCAATGTATGGGCGTGTCAAGTCAAAAAGAATGATATAAGAGAATTGATTGTGCTACTCATATCACCAAGGTGCACCTTTCTTTTCGGGAGCTCATCCATAAGAACTTCAAAGTTAAGCGTGCTTGACTTGAAGTAACACTGGGATGGGTGACCCCCTGGGAAGTAGCTCAGGGTGTGTGCGAGTGAGGACAAAGCACGCTGGAAGGCTAGTGGTGATACAGTGGGGCCAGACAATCAATGAAGTGCAGTGGGCCCAACCCCACAGGTCCCGTGAGCGGGCTGTTACAGGTGGGGCGGTCCGACGGGTTAAATGCTCACCCCTAGTGATAATGGCTGAAGAGAGATCACCAAGAAATCACCCAAAACAGACACGCCTACAAACTTGATTATTCGGTGATATTCTCTAACCTGTTTTGAATATATATTTATACTACTCTTTTAAGTCTAATTAGATCCAACAAGCAATAAATAGTATAGAGATACTAATAAGATATTGGCTCGAACTATAAATTGTCCTACTAATTAAAAAGTAAATAACATAAAGTTACAAAAATCAATTAAATATCAAATCACATGAAATAATAGTGAGCGATGGTTCGAATGCTGACCAAATTAAATAATTTTTTTTTTTTTGCTTTTCCGAAACGATCTTTCCATTCTAGATCGAAGTAAAGCCGATATGCAATAAATCTTGAAGTAAAATTCAACTCAAGAATTCGATTGACTTGTATATATCGGATCAATTTAAATAAATAACGTATAGTAGATATTATAGAATTTAATGTGAAATACAATTAAGTTTCCATATTGTATATCGACACCTAAACATATACAAAATTAATCACATTCATTTTTCTTCCACGACCAAATCCACGGCTATTGTGATAGGCCAGCAGAGCATACGTGTGCATGCTCCGCCTAGGTTTGGCAAATAATATATCCTCGCATAAAATTAATTAAATAAATAAAAATATCATCCCCTCTATTTATTATTAATTAATATATTTATATATATATATCATTTCCCGTCTTTGCCGACCTGACCAACAAGATTTAACACAAATGATCACTCAAATTTCAAAATTAACATTATTCATTAATGGCTTAATTATTTTTTGGATATGTATACTACGGGTGGTAGCGTAGCGTTATAAAGACAATTAAATTAAAAGATTGAAACTTTAGATTAATAAGTTTCAAAATTGAAACAATTTGAGAACACATAAATTAAAGGTTGTAATTCTTTCGACAATAAGCTTAAAAATCGAAGCAATTTGAGGACAATAGACACCATAATTTTTTGGAACTTAACGTCCTCAAATTTGATTCAATTTTGAAACATATTTTCCTCAAATTGCTTCAATTTTAAACTATATTATCCTAAAACTGCAACATTTAATTTAAGTGTACTCAAATTGCTTCAATTTTAAAACATAATATCCTAAAATTGCAACATTTACGATTTAGATGTCCTCGAATTGCTTCAATTTCAAAATTTATTGTCACGAAATTATCACCCCTAATTTAGGTAGTCTTAAAATATCACTCTTCCAAATATAAAAAAAAACTAAAAAAATAATTAAACCTTAGTAAATTAATTTCAAAAGGCACTGAAAGGGTTAATTTAGTCCAATCACAAACAAATATGTCATGCTTCTCCCTATATAAAGAAGAGGTTTCGTTGCATGTAGACCAACGCACGGCCATCAATCAGTCTCACAGTGTATTTGACGAACAATTAAAGTCATCCATGGCAGCCACAGTCCCAACCTCAATGTTCCATCCTTTACCTTCTCCATCTTCCCATTCATCTGTAAGAACATTTCGAAGGATCGGCCGGACCATCCTGGCAAGTGCTAATAAGTCGAAATCCTCGTCTCCTAGAAGACTATTGCAAGTCAAGGCCTCCTCGCCCGCCCCCACGAAGGTCAACGGGACGAATATCAGCGTCGTGGACGGCCTAGAGATGGAGGACGAAGTTACCGTTTCGCCCCCGCCGAGGACATTCTTCGATGAGCTGCCCGACTGGAGCATGCTTCTTGCCGCTGTAACCACCGTCTTCTTGGCCGCAGAGGAACGGCGTAAGATGCTCGATAGTGAACCGAAACGAGCGGACGATTCCTCCATTCCGTGGCGGCTCGTGCGGGATGGACTCGTCTTTCGTCAGAATTTCGACATCAGGTCGTACGAGGTAGGAGCTGATCGTACCGTTTCCGTGGAGACCAGGGGCGTAGCCAGGAAAATATTCGAACCTGGGCTACACAATATAAAATAACATCTTTATATTTAACATATAGTATATTACATAGTAAAACTCAAAAACAATTATTTAAGATGTGCTCGACGATTTTTCATAGCGTAGAACTCATCAATCACTGAATCAGTGTCAATCTTCTTCGTAAATTCTCTTTCAATGTAGATAATCATAGAATCTGACAAAAATTCTTCTTCCATCTTGTTCCGAAGAGAAGTCTTGAGAAGTTTCATAGCTGAGAATGATCGTTCTGTTGATGCGGTAGAGACTGGAAGCGTTAAGATAAGACGAATCAGCCTGTCAATCAAGTGATAGTTCTTTGTCTTTCCAGTCTCCACTAATCGTCGACATAATTGAGCAACGGTAGATATACCCTGAAACTTTTCATGATGAATTATATCAAACTTATAATGGTCTAATTGGCTTCTCAAATAATGTAGTTCTTGTCCCTTGAAATCTTCGGGATAAAACTTCTCTGCGAGATTGCAAATATTATCAGCATTAAATAACTTAAAGTTGTCTCGAGGATCTAAAGCAGTGCTGAGATTAAGAAGTTCTACAGCTTCGTCGTTGAATCTGCTATTTAGCTCTTCAACTTGATAATCTATCACTGCATTAAATACATCAATACGGTAATGATGTTCAAATGTAACAGAATCTCTTTCTCGACAAGAACGTCTCGTAGCAGATCTATAAGAAGCATTCATATCTGGCATATCAATACCATGAGTACCACAAGCTGATTGCACAACCATCAAAAGAACATCATATCCATCTGCTCTCAAAGTATGAAGTAAAGCTTTTGTACTTGAAACAAGATCCATCGCATTCAAGATATCTATAGACTTTTCTTGCAAAGCCCGACAAAGCATATCTGTTATAGCCATAATCTTATGCATCAAGTATAAGATAAATATGAAATCAAAAGATCTCAGCACAATCAAGAAACTTGTGGCTTCCCCCCGTATAGAATTCAGAGATGCTTCTTCCACCATATGCTCAAGTACGATAACCACAGAGCTATACATATCTATCATGCTACATATCGACTCAAAATGAGAACTCCAACGTGTCTTACCAGCTCGCTGTAAAGTACCGATCTGATTGAGTCCTGTGCCTATGTCACAATCAAACAAAAAATGAATAACAATGATAAAAAATTAATTTATTTAATGAGAAACTATACGATCGAGGTTAGTACCTGTCTCGCGAATACCAGTAGCTACCATATTTGCAATTTCAATGGCTTGGACAGATTGCAACTCAGTGTTACGCTTTGAAGACGCTTTAATAATGTTGCAAATAGAAGTCAAGTTTGAGAAAAACATCCAAATAGAACTCTCCTTTTCAGCAGCCGCTACCAATGCCAATTGAAGTCTGTGTGCAAAACAATGAATATAATATGCCTGAGGAGAATCTTTTAAAAAAAGAGCCTGTAGTCCATTCCAAGAGCCACGCATATTGCTAGCGCCATCGTATCCCTGTCCTCGAATATCTGTGATATGCAATTTATGTCTCCCAAGAACATTACATATTTCCTCTTTAAGTGTTACTGCAGTGGTATCACCAACTTGGACAATATCAAAGAAACGCTCCATTACAAAGCCATCACAATCAACATATCTCAATACAATAGCCATCTGCTCTTTGTCTGATATATCTTTAGCTTCATCGACTAAGAGACAAAATTTTGCACTTCCAATCTCCTCGCGTATTTTGTTTCTAACTCTTTTAGCAAGAATATACAAAAGATCTTTCTGAATGTCTGGTGATGATACTTAGCATTTTTTGGCGCTTTTTCTAAAACGACATTGCCAATGTTAACATCCATTTTTCCCATAAGTTTTATCATCTCGATAAGATTACCTTGATTTTTAGAAGAAGAAGACTCATCATGTCCTCTCAAGGCGCATCCTTGCAAACAAAGCCAACGGATGCTTTCAATTGTAGCTGTAAGCCTCAATCGATTATTTCTCACTTCTTCTGATGTCTGTGCATCCATCAATTTATCGATATGGCCACTTGAATTCATTAAAACGTCCATAGCTTGCACGGCATTGTTATGTGGTGAAGTGACGCCTCCCACATGGATTAAAAAAGCACATCTCTTCCCATCATTGACTCTTTTCCAAACTCTAAAACCATCAACTGTAAATGCAGGATAACGAGCCCTTTTTTCTTGAAAAAGAAAACATGGAAAGCAAAAGACGGCATCTTTACTAGGTGAGTATTCCAACCATGGAAATTGCTCAAACCATGATCTTTGAAAACGTCGGTCTTGATCTCCGAATTTGGTTCGTGGATACTCCATTACAGGTTGATACGGCCCTCTTAAGATATAAATTCGTCTGATTGCATCTCTTTCGTTGACAGGACACTGCCAAATTGGAGTGCTTACTGCTGGATCTAATTTAACATAATTACTAACATCACTATCAATTCTTTGAGAGTTGGTAGAACGTTGCGCATCATTTGACGTCTCAGCATTGGTCGGGGAGGGGGAATGCTCCAAGCTTGTTGACGTACTTGCATTGGGTTTAAAAAACGATAGCATAGTTTTCTTCTTGCCTCTTTGAGTTTCCATTAGCAAACCAACCTATAATACACACACAACACAATTAACAACAAAAAAAATACAGAAACTATAATCACATCATTGTATAGTTCAAGAAGAGTGAAGATCGAGGAATCTAAATAATAATAGAGTGAGATATTGAAGATAATTACCTGAAAAGATTGAAATTTTATCCTTGTCCTTGTTATCGTGAACTAAACACAAAAGAATTGAGAGTTAGGGTTTTTTTTTTTCTGATTTGTAATTTATATATGGGCTAATTACTACTAGTGGGCCAGAATCAAGACCGGGCTGTAGCCCATCCCAGCCTTTAGGGTGGCTACGCCCCTGGTGGAGACGCTGATGAACCATTTGCAGGTGAGCGGAGAGACATTATTATTACATTGTTTGTTACTCTGTCGTAGAAATGGTTGGCTATTTTTTTTTATTTTCATTTTTTTACTACAGGAAGCAGCTCTAAACCATTCGAGGAGCGTCGGATTGCTGAAGGAAGGGTTCGGATCTTCCCTCGAGATGTCCAAGCGGAACTTGATTTGGGTTGTTACTAAAATGAACGTTCTCGTGGATCGCTATCCTACATGGCGAGCTCTCGGCGGGACGAAATTCGACGTAGTAAGTAAATCATTCTGCTGTTAATTGATTGCTTTTCTTCTTTTTTTTTTTTTTTTTAGGGGTGATGTTGTTCAAGTGGATACTTGGATAGCTGCTTCGGGTAAGAACGGAATACGCCGAGACTGGCTTTTACACGACGCCAACACGGGAGGTGTCTTAACCAGAGCATCAAGGTTTGGGAATTTTCGGACAATTTCACAGTAAAAAGAGTAGTTTTGCCACAGTCCATCAGCTGACATATTTCATGATTGTTGAATGATCGCTTCACCTAAAAGCTTCAGCCGCCTGGAGGGAGTTTATCATATTTTAATTTTATATATTTTATTTTCAATACGGCCCCTCACGTTTATGCTAGGCGGATTTCTATTTTACCTAGCATTAGATGTGTAATTTTCTTAAATGGATGATCGCAAGGATTCGTAACCATTACATCTTTTAGTTTGGGCTCTGATTCACTAAAAAGCTTAAGCATAAAGGGAGTGTATGATATTTTAAATTTGTATACTTTATTTCGAACAATTATCATGTTGTTAATCGTTTTACCATTTGCAACAACAGTCTATGGGTGATGATGAATAAAGAGACGAGGAGATTGTCCAAATCCCGAATGAGGTCAGAGAAGAATTCCGCTGCCATTTCCTCGGCTCCCCTCCGATCTTAGACGACGGTATCCGCCGAAACTTTCCCAGACTTGATGATAGCAATGCAGACCATATTCGTTCTGGTTTAACTGTAAGTATGCTACTTGTCGAGCATTTTCTTGCTTTTCTTTTTCAAACCGTCGAGAAGTTCTCTTGATGTTTGTTCTATTCACCATCATCATCATCATCGTTGCAGCCGAAATGGAGCGACTTGGACATAAACCAACACGTGAATAATGCGAAGTATGTCGGCTGGCTCCTCGAGGTTGTCACAATTATACTTCATTCTCCTATTTCCTCCTTGGACTAATCTATCAAAAAATCTTATTTGGTATAAGCATTTTCTTTCTTTAACAGAGTGTTCCATCATCTATAGTGGAGGCGCGTGAAGTCGCCGCAATCAGTGTAGAGTACCGTAGAGAATGCACGAGGGACAGCGTACTACAGTCGCTCACTTCTGTTGTGGATGATTCCAATCAAGAAACGTCGGGTCTTACCATTACATGCCAGCACTCCCTTCGTTCGGACAGCGGCGGCGGCGAGGAGGAGGTTGTTAAGGGCAAAACTGTGTGGAGGCGCAAGCAAGTTGTGGGCTTGTCGAGAGATTAGTGTATGTGATTATTGAAATAAATTATCCTGTCGAATATTCGTATTGTATTCGATTGCTATCCAAATCCTGAAATCCACTCGAATCTGATTTGAATATATTCGAATCCAATATTCGAATACGAATATATATTTTTCTATTTTCGACAATATATGTTCAATAAAAAAATATAATAATATTATATATAAATATTTATTGGATTATATTTATTATATTTTGAGCTTTGGGCTCCCAACAATATGAAAAACCCCAAACATTATTATTAGGTTTAAATCTAAACCTAATTTTGAAGTCATAAGTGACCCAATAATAGTCGGCACACAAAATATTCAGGATATACGAGAGAAAAGCTAGATATTTTATGTATTTGTTATTTTATGATTCTGTTCATCATTTATATCCATGATGTCTTAAGTATTTTCTGCTCCTATCATATTCAAATAATCTGAAAGGATTTTGATTTCCATTGCGCTCATGGTGTTTCGAATTTTTACTGTTCCTCTCAACAATACCTCATATTTAGGTAAAATATGGGAATAATTAATACTTTGATCTATCTCTTTCCTCTTTGGTCTTTCGATAAAAATATGATATACTTGATATTTTTTTAGAATTTATGATTAGATTATATTAAATAAAGATAGAAAAGAAAGTCAACCAAACTTGGACTGTGTTAGACATGCAACGCAAAGGGTTTGATATGGAAAAGATATTGATATAGAAAATCAGTCTAAAAGCTTTAGAGAAATGAAAATATGGGCTGTGGGTATATTTTTCCCAATTGTATTTTTATCCCAGCATGGACTTTCGTGGACTGTTTGGCCTCTGCCCGACTTGAATTATGTATTGTATTTCTAAAATTGTCAAAAATAAAATTTAACTATATTGTGATAATCCCTATTTCCTCACTTTTTCTTCGCTTAAAGTTTCGCTATGTATAAATAAATCACGATAATAAATGTCATTGATGTTCAAATTAATTATTAAGTATATGCATCGTTGCGTCACCATCTTCAGTAAGTCGTAGTAGTAGTAATTATTCAATTGTTTGTAGATGAAAAAAAAAAATTGTGGTGAATTGTAATTAATGATCAGTCAGCTTAACTGTATTGTCGGCGGAGATTTATGGAGACCGCTTTGGTTATTTTCTTTTATTCGGTTGGTAAGTATATTGATATGATATGCAGTCTACATTTGAATTTTGATCCTTAAAATATTATTTATTAGATGATGTCGACATTTTTTATTCTTGCTTTGCAGTTGTGATTTGTGAATTGTGATGTTAGAATAAAAAAACGGTCCAACCTAAGACTTTTTTTCAGCCACAATCTATATCGTTCAAATCTCCAACCGCTTGATGTAGAAAATATATACTAACCGAGCCTTGGAACTATAAAATATACATTCGGAATATATATATATATATATATATATATATATATATACACGAGGAATTTTATGGTGTTTAAGTTATGTGAGCACTTTGGAGGCATTTGTTAATGCGGTACTGATTCGCGTCATATCAACATGTCGCATCAACGTCAAAGGTAATATGAGATTAGTTGACACCTTCTAGGTGCAATGATCGACGCCTTCGATAATACTGATGATAATGTGAGCACCATAAAATTCCACATATATATATATATAATATACCCTAATCAAAGAATATTAGTTAACTCTAAATAAATTATAATTTTTAAAGAAAATAATATAACCAATGTTTTCATTACCAATTATATAATGTATCACCGTAAACATTTATCTAAAATCATATTTTAAGCACAGCAGATGCGTCTGAATTAATATATAAGTATATATAATCTTATTTTATAATTTTAAAAGTTATTTTTTGATCTAAAATGTTTATTATATGAAATTATAATTTAATTTAAATTTTCTATATTTAAAAAGAAAAATTAATTCTCGGGATTTAATAACAAATAAAAAAATGTCACATACCAAATTGACCTATCAAAACAAATCGATTAAGAATGGTTATTAACTCACTCTCTCCCCATAATATAATAGAATAAATATTTCTAGTTTGGCAAAATTATGAAATTGGGTCACTAAGTATACATGTTTTTTTTGTCTTTGATAATTGCAAAAATAGGTCACTAACTTTGTATGTCAAATACTTTTGTGTTATGTTTTCAATTTTGGGTCACTAAGTATATATTTTTCGATTTTGGGTCACTAAGTATCAATTTTTCGATTTTGGGTTAATTTTTAATAAGCCAAATGAGTGATTAAAGAAAGATTCAAAAATTGATACTTAGTGACCCAAAATCGAAAAATATATACTTAGTGACCCAAAATTGAAAACATAATCTAAAATTATTTTGACATACAAAGTTAGTGACCTACTTTTGCAATTATCAAATATAGTGATCCAAAAACGAAAACAAGCATACTTAGTGACCTAAAATTATAATTTTGCTTTTCTAGTTTCCCCAATGGACAATGGCATGCCTTACATATATTACTTTCGAACCATTTTTATTTTAATAATTACAGAAACATTTTAGTTCACTGATGCATTTTTTTTTTTGTTAACCCGATAACTAATAATTACAGAAACATTTTAATTTAGTTTTGCAATTTTTTTAACCGAGAACTTTCAATTAAGTTCTGAGTGCTAACACACTAACTTGCACACTACGCTAGTAAGATAAATCATAATTGGACAAGTTCATATATGACATGCATACTGAAAATATTATGAAACGTATGAAGGAATCAAACATAACTTATTAATATCTTTAGTACCATTAAGCGCCAGCCAGGACCATGTAGCTTTTCATTTAGAAAAATTATTACTAGTATGGTTGAATGAAGAAATATATCATTTCATGTTGTTGGTTGGAGCATTGAAAATATTAATTTAGAAAGTCACGAAAATTTAAATTTTGATTTAAAATCATTATTAAGATTTGAATTTGAGTTAAGACTCAAAAAAAAGAAAACCACAATGTACAAGTCCGGCAGCCTTACTTATCACCGATTAAGTCACATTATGCAAACATTATTTTATTATTTGACTTTTGGTGCTCCAATTTTTCTTTTTATTATTATTGATCCCAAAAAACTAAAAATAATTAATAATAATTCAACCTCTTCACCACAAACCCTCAACCATATTTTCCTCATATAAGTAAAAAAACAAACAAAAACAAAACCAAAAAATAAAAAGTCCCACCATTCATATCGTTTTGGCGTCACTGCATTTAATGCCACACCCCACAAACAAACCCTTCCCTTCCCTTGCATGGCCAGCCCGCCGCACATGTTGTACCCCAAGCTCTCTTGCTTGTACGCCAGCTCGACGTCATGTGCGTGCAGCAGCAGCAGATGGAGAAGAGATAAAAACGACAAAGCTTGGAATTAAACAAAAAGCAGTAAATAACGAAGAAAGAAAGGAGCATCACATCAGCATCATCAGCATGCAGTAATAATTATTATTATAAGCATAGATAAGAAAGGAAGGCCTTTTGCCTCGTATTCAATGCTATTCTCAACTAACCCATCTCGGCAAAATTCAATTTTTATTATTACATACTGCCCCTTACTCACCAAAAGCATTAATGGAATCCAACCAACAATGTTAGCTTCAGAAAGTCCACATACTACGTTTACACGCATCTCCACCGCCCCCCCATTCTCCCTCTCAGCGGCTAGAAAACCCCCCCAAGTAATTCTGTATCATTTCCCAGAATCACTTGCGAAATTTGATAGCATTTTCTTTTTCTTTTTTTTACAAAAGAGGTGGAGTATATATGTGGACCTCGGCGGAGAACTTATCTGCTCGTTCCGAGTCTTTCAGGGAGGACGGAGAAGACGAGGACGAGCTGAGATGGGCGGCGCTGGAGAGGTTGCCCACCCACCGCCGTGTCCGGCGAGGCATCTTTCGGAACACGTCGGGGAGTTACAACGAGATCGACGTGCAGAAGCTTCAGACCGAGGAGCAGAAGTTAGTCTTGGATAGGTTGATTGATAGCGCCGATGGCGACTGGGAGAAGCTCTTCAGCCGCGTGCGACGTCGTTTCGAGAGGTTAGCCTTCCCATTTTCTTCTCTTCTTTCTTTTAATGGAGTCATTACTGCTTCATTCACCGCTTCACTTCTTTTTTTGGTAATAATAAAATTATGATTGTCATTATTTCTAATTATAGTATAAAACTTCACTCGGAAAGGAGAGCTAAATGGGACATATATATAATTGCCATACTGAATTTTTACTAATTTCAATAACGGGCTTAAGTAATCTGCAAATGTCGAATTCTAAAAATTGGATTTTTATGCTCCCTTACATCTATAACTCATAGCAATTTCCATTCAAATATGGAACAATGTTATGTTTACATATCTGCAGGGCTGATTTAGAGTTCCCGAAGGTCGAAGTTAGATTCGAGCATTTAAAAGTTGAGTCGTTCGGCCACACGGGCAGTCGGGCTTTGCCGACAATACCGAACTTCATCATCAACATGGCTGAGGTACGATATGCGCAGAGTCTTCGCTAAGCTTATCGATGCATCTAACTTTTTATTACTATATTGAAATTTCAGGCATTGCTCCGTACGCTGGGGATATACTCCGGCAATAGAAGAAAGTTGGCGATTTTGGATGATATTAGCGGGATTGTTCGACCGGGAAGGTATGCGACGACGTTTTGTTACTTTCGTCATTACATCTACTTTTCTTGATCGTCTTAAGTCCTTGTTTGTTCTCTCTAGGTTGACTTTATTATTAGGCCCGCCGAGCTCGGGGAAGACAACTCTGTTGCTTGCTCTTGCCGGCCGCCTTAAATCTGATCTTGAGGTAAAAACCTAATGCTATAATGTGCTGTTGTTCCAAAAGGATCGTAACTATACCACATGACTTGTCTGAAAGCTTTGATCTTTTTTTTTTTCTTTTTTTAAAGATGTCAGGAAAAATAACTTACAATGGACACAGATTTAAGGAGTTTGTACCACAGACGACGTCTGCTTACGTCAGCCAGCAGGATTGCCACATAGCAGAGATGACCGTGAGAGAAACCCTCGATTTCTCGGCACGTTGTCAGGGCGTTGGCTACAAATACGGTAAGTTCGACGATCTTATGTATGTTAGAACATACTCGTTGGTCTGTGCTTGATTATGAGAGGGTAACATGCGACAGATATGCTCCTCGAACTTTCAAGAAGAGAGAAAAACTCAGGAATAAAGCCCGATGAAGATCTCGATATTTTCATGAAGGTATTTCATGTTTGTAAGCACGGCTTGCTCATCTTCTGTAAAGATCCCTCGCCGAGGGATAGCTAAGGTGTTTTTTTGTCTGAATCGTCCAGGCATTAGCTTTAGAGGGAAAAGAGACGGGCCTTGTTGTGGAGTACATTTTGAAGGTACATTTCTTCTGCAACTATAGCTGTAGAATCAATCCATAGTATTCCATTTACTAACGAAAAACTCTTACGAAAAGATTTTAGGACTCGACCTATGTGCTGACACACTGGTCGGAGATGAAATGATTAAGGGGATCTCTGGGGGTCAAAAAAAGCGTCTAACGACAGGTATGCATGCACGCCGTGGCATTATTTTCTATGGTCAGAAATCGCAGCTTATTTCATTACATGTTGAATAATTCCCCGATCCATTTGGCAGGCGAAATACTGGCTGGTCCGTCAAGAATTCTGTTCATGGATGAAATATCCACCGGCCTAGACAGTTCCACGACGTACCAAATCATCAACTACCTTCGACATACGACCCGTGCGCTCAATGGGACCACTGTCATTTCCCTACTCCAGCCTGCGCCTGAGACTTATGAATTGTTCGATGATGTCATTCTCTTGTCCGAAGGGAGAATTGTGTACCAGGGACCTCGTGAAGCTGCCCTAGACTTCTTTTCCCAGATGGGATTCCGCTGCCCGAAGCGTAAAAACGTAGCGGATTTTTTGCAAGAGGTGAGTCATATACGCCCTTACTTTCTACGAGAGATTCGCAATAATTCTTGAGCTTTTTTGGTGAAGGTTGTGTCGAGGAAGGACCAAGAGCAATACTGGGCTGACCCGGGCAGCCCATATGCGTATACGTCCGTCCCGAGATTCGCCGAAGCCTTTAAGTCCCATAGAGTAGGCAGAGGTTTACTCGAGGAACAGAGCGTCCCATTCGACAAGCATTACAACCACCCTGCCGCTTTGTCGTCTTCTCAATATGGGGCCAAGAGAATCGAGCTTCTCAAAACCAACTTCGACTGGCAGCTTCTGCTTATGAAGCGGAATCTGTTTATATACATTTTCAAATTTATACAGGTACATATATCGATATTTCTGTAATAAGACGGTTCGCCAATGTTGTTGAGCATTTGATTTGTCTTTTGTCAGCTCCTTTTGGTCGCTCTTATTACCATGAGCGTCTTCTGCCGGGCGATTCTGCACCATGATAACGTTTACGATGGGGGCCTTTATCTGGGGGAACTTTATTTTTCCATGGTGATCATACTCTTCAATGGCTTCACCGAGGTTTCCATGTTGGTCATGAAACTTCCGATTCTTTACAAGCATAGGGACTTACACTTCTACCCATGTTGGGCGTATACGTTGCCTTCTTGGTGGCTGAGCATTCCGACGTCGCTGATAGAATCGGGCTTTTGGGTCGCCGTGACGTACTATGTGGTCGGCTTCGATCCAAATTTCACCAGGTAAGCCCGACTTCTCAAAAACTGTTTTAGTTTTGACGACGTTTGAGGCAAGAAGATGCAATTAACACAAACTTTTGCAGATTTCTTCGGCAGTTTGTCCTCTACTTCTTTCTTCATCAGATGTCTTTAGCTCTCTTCCGCCTCATTGGTTCCCTTGGCCGTAATATGATCGTCGCCAATACTTTTGGATCCTTTGGCATGTTGATCGTAATGGCCCTAGGAGGATACATAATTTCGAGAGGTAAACTTGAATATTTTTCGGCGAATGTTCCTTTACTTCAATATTAGATGTAGATTCAAGCTTTCTTTGTGTTGGCTTTGGCAGATAGGATACCTAGTTGGTGGATTTGGGGATTTTGGATTTCCCCGCTGATGTATGCTCAGAACGCAGCTTCCGTGAATGAATTCCTCGGGCATTCTTGGAACAAGGTAATAAATATTACGTGACTTAGTCCATTTTCCTCGTATTGAATGAAGTATAACGTCTAATCCTTTTATGCGTGTAGAAATACGGGGACAACACAACGTTGCCGTTAGGCAAAGCATTGCTAAAAGCTCGCAGTTTGTTCCCGGAAAGTTATTGGTACTTGATCGGTCTTGGCGCTTTGGTTGGTTACATCATCTTATTCAACATCCTATTTACCTTATTCCTCTCGAAGCTGAACCGTAAGTCCTTCTCACTTTCCCTCAACCTCACAATATCTTGCCGTTGTTGTTCCTTCTTGCTATGTTTCATTTGACTTCCATTTCGTGAAGCTCTCGGAAAGCGTCAAGCTATTGTGTCCAAAGAGGAAGTGAATGCGCTCCAAGATAGAGAAAATGCGCAACAAGGAGCGCCTATGACGATCCAGCTCAAGGAGTTCTTGGAGCACTCGGGCTCATTTGCTGGTACGAACTACTCTTCGATTGACTTTTTTAGACCGCGTTTGGTACAATTTGGTAAGGAAAAGAAACTGGAAATGTGTAGAAGTATAACGATCGAAGCGGGAAGTACAATTGTTTGATGCGCTAACTTAGTTTTCCGTCGTGCTTTTCACACACGAATTTCGCATACGAAAGAGTGCTTTTCACACACGAATTCCGCCTACCAAAAAATGTGTTTGGTATGCGGAATTCGTGTGTGAAAAGCACGACGGAAAACTAAGTTAGCGCATCAAACAATTGTATTTCACGCTTTGAAGTTGTACCTCTGCATCGTTCCTCTTTTTTTTCCTTACCGAATTCCGCATACCAAATGCACCCTTAGAGTACAGTTGCACGAATGGTGTTGTCTTGTTTAACACGGTTCTTTGCATATCAGAAAGGAACTTCAGACAAAAAGGCATGGTGCTTCCTTTCCAACCGCTTGCAATGTCTTTCAGCAATATCAACTACTACGTGGATGTGCCCCTTGTAAGCAAGCCAAATACGTCGACCCTTAAAAAACGCCATTTTCTTCCACGTATTTTCCTTACATTACTCGTCGTGTAATAAACGTCTCAGGAGCTGAAGCAGCAAGGCGTACAAGAGGAGAAGTTGCAGTTACTGAAAGACATCACTGGCGCATTCAGGCCAGGTGTCCTCACCGCATTGGTCGGAGTGAGCGGTGCGGGAAAAACCACGCTCATGGACGTGCTGGCCGGCCGAAAGACCGGCGGCGTAATAGAAGGAACCGTCAACATCTCGGGCTATCCTAAGAAGCAAGAGACCTTCGCCAGAATATCGGGCTACTGCGAACAAAACGATATTCACTCGCCTTGCTTGACCGTTCACGAATCACTTCTCTTCTCTGCTTGGCTCCGTTTGCCATCGGACATTGCATTGCAGACCCAAAAGGTACGCTGTTATTAGCTTTAAAAAAAATACCCATTTCTACGTTCTCGACATTACCATAAAGCGTGTGGCTTGCGAATGCTGAACGCTTCTCAGGCGTTTGTTGAGGAGGTAATGGAGCTCGTGGAGCTCGTTCCTCTGAAGCTAGCATTGGTTGGTCTGCCAGGAATCGACGGGCTATCGACAGAACAAAGGAAGCGCCTTACCATAGCCGTTGAATTAGTGGCCAACCCTTCTATAGTGTTCATGGACGAGCCCACGTCAGGCTTGGACGCACGAGCTGCAGCCATCGTCATGAGGACGGTGAGAAACATAGTGAATACTGGGAGAACTATAGTCTGTACGATACATCAGCCCAGCATCGACATCTTTGAATCCTTCGATGAGGTTGGTAGCAGTTATTAAACATATCTTTTCAGCGTATAGGTTGATAAATGCTCGAATTTAAGCTCAGCTGTGATATGGTATTGCTGTAACTGCCGCAGCTTTTGTTTATGAAACGAGGAGGAGAGGTCATATACGCAGGTCCGCTCGGTCCTAAGTCGAACAAAATGATAGAGTACTTTGAGGTTTGTTCATCTTTTCAGTCGCTGTCTATTATCAAAGTTGATGATTTCTTACATGAAGTTCTCGAAGAAAATAATGCGCATAATCTTTCTTCTTAGGGCGTACACGGAGTGCCAAGGATCAGGCCCGGATATAATCCCGCTACGTGGATGTTAGAGGTTACGTCGGCCGCAGAAGAAAAACGTTTGGGTGTCGATTTCGCCGAAGTTTACCGAAGATCTAACCTATTTCAGTAAGTTCTCTCTGTCCGCTTTATTTTCATCTGAAGCGTGTAAGTTTTCACGCCAAAAAATGCACTTCTCTTTTCGTTTTCAGATTCAACAAGCAGTTGGTCGCGAGGCTGAACAAACCAAGCGCCGAGTCGAAAGAGCTTAACTTCCCCTCAATCTATTCCCGAAAGTACTTTGATCAGTTCACCGCCTGCCTTTGGAAGCAGAACTTATCTTACTGGCGAAACCCTCAGTACACTGCCGTCCGCTTCTTCTACACCACGATCATATCCCTGATGCTGGGATCGATTTGCTGGAAGTTCGGCTCTAAGAGGTTCTTTAATTTCTTTTCTTACCTTTGCAGACGCTACGATCGACTTAGTCGAAGCCTTAACTTCAACGCATGTTTATACATCTTACGCACCACCGTAGGGACACTGAGCAAGATATCTTCAACGCCATGGGATCAATGTACGCCGCGGTGCTCTTCATCGGGATCACAAATGGCACGGCAGTTCAGCCCGTGCTTTCAGTCGAAAGGTTCGTGTCGTACAGAGAAAGGGCGGCGGGAATGTACTCCGCTCTGCCGTTTGCATTTGCCCAGGTGACAAAAGACCGCCATACGCCTTAAACTTCGATAATTTCTTGAAAGGATACTTAAAACTCTGCGCCCTTCTCGGGGCGCACACGCAGGTCGCCATTGAATTCCCTTACGTATTGGCTCAGTCCCTCATATACTCCACGATATTCTACTCCATGGCCTCGTTCGAGTGGGCGGCCTCGAAGTTTCTGCTCTACGTATTCTTCATGTACTTCACGATGATGTACTTCACCTTCTACGGAATGATGACGACCGCCGTGACTCCCAACCACAACGTGGCTGCCATTATCTCTGCTCCTTTCTACATGCTTTGGAATCTCTTCAGTGGGTTCATGATCCCACATAAGGTAAATAGCATACATGTCTGAAGTATTACAAAAATATGAGTTTCTGGCCGTTGGGAATAAAAATATATAAAAATAAAATATAATACACTTCATTGAAGGTTGCAGGTGAAATAGTCACTCAGCATGGTTTCAAAGGTCATGGATACGAATCTCACGACCACCAAATATAAGAAAAATCCACGTTTAGGGCTAGATAAGAAAAAAAAAATCAGCCTAGACGTGAGGGGGCGTGATGAAAATAAAAATATATAAAATTAAATTATAATACATTCCGTTTAAACTATTAGGTGAAATGATCATTCGACGTTGAGATTACTAACGAGTTAACCGTGGGTTGTGCAGAGGATTCCGATATGGTGGAGATGGTACTACTGGGCCAACCCAGTGGCTTGGACCCTCTATGGGCTCATTGCATCGCAGTACTCGAACAGCGATGAGCCCGTGAGGCTCACGGATGGGGACCAGCGAGTGATATCGACGAGGCTCTTGGTGAAGAACGTGTTGGGGTTCAGGCACGAGTATGTAGGCGTTGCGGCGGTTATGGTGGTTGGGTTCTGCGTTCTGTTTGCTTTCATATTCTCTTTTGCTATTAAGTCTTTTAGGTTTCAGAAGAGATGAAGTGGTCATGTGAATAGTAATTGGTAATAATAATTAAGAATATAGACGTTGGTATTATTAAGTGGGCTGAGGGGTAAATAATTTTGTAACCAAGAAAGATATCGAGTATGGGTATTCTTTCAATTTTTTTTTATCTTTATTTGGAGGGAAATAATACTGTAATAAACGAATTTATTTAGTGTAGTTCTTAGTGATGTGTTTTTTTAAAGGAAATTATAATTTTATTCCATGATATCAATTAGGGGTGACTATAATGCGATTACGACAGTTTTTATTCAAATTCTAAACTGACTCGATGTGTGCGGTTTTTAATGATATACATCAAATCTGATCGTAAAAATTTTAACTCACTATGGTTTGCTTGGGTTGGGTTGGGTTGGGTTGAGTTGGGATGATTTTTGCGGGTTTTTAAATATTTAGTTATCATAAAGAAAAATCAGTAACCTAATATGAACTATGAGTAATATTCTTAAGTATCGATAGTGTAAAAAGATATATCATAAACTTGTTTACAAAAAATTAAATTTTATATGAAAAAATATCATTAGAACAATAAATAATAGTAACAAATATTAAAAAGTTAACGTGGATAAGATCGCATTCTCTCTATCAAGAATGAAAAAATATTAATACTATGAATCACTACTAGTATTTTAATATATTTGGGTCTCCCAAATTTGTATTATTACATTGATGGTTATAGTCTTTCCAACTATTACGAATTAAGACTAATATTCATTAATTTATGACTTATTTAATAAAATATAATATAATTATAATATTATTAAATTCGGTTGAGTGCGGTTTTTTGTTGATTTAAAAATATAAACCAAATCTGATTGCAAAAGATGCGGTTTTATTAATCCAAATCAATCAAATCATCAACCATTGGGTTAGGTCAATATAATATGTTGTTGTACTTAACGTCTATATTATACAGTTGCTTGCTTCAAGACCAAAAAATAACATTCATATCAATAAAAAAGATGTCATGACTATTCAAAAATTTGACAGAAATCAAAATGAAATCGTTGGAATCCATTGATAACAAAAACATCAGTATCGTATGTCTCTTCATTGTAACATAACTGAGCTCTCTCCGAAAGACTAAATATGATGCTCTCCTCTTGACGTATCGGTTTCTTATACCATCGAGTGTGTAACTCTCGGTTTCATCGATCCCTATGTTTCGGTTCCAACCTGCAAAAACAAGATTATTTAATGTAAGAAACATCGTATTGGGATCAAACACATACATTAGGAATCAAATAGTACAGATAAAAACAAACAAATCTTACACTAATAAATGAAAAGGATTTGCACTAATACACGAAAAGGATTCACAAATCTTCCACATACCTTTTTTGCAGGTTTGCAGTACTATTTAAATGAGATTGCAGTACGTTGTGGTACCATTTTATTGTAATTGTGGTACCTAATGTAGATATGTTGTGGTACCGTTTTAATGTGGTTGTAGTACTTAACGTAGAGATTAGATGTGGTAGCATTCTAAAATCGAAAAAATATTATTCATATCAGCATAAATTCATGGATGATCTCTCATCAGTCATAATCCTCAATCGTTCAATAAACTACGAGTCAAAATGCATTATATGAATCTATGATTGTAGTTGGACATATGGTACAAATAAAAAGTAACTTATACTACCATAATCATACATATAGTGTATTAATTTATACTGTCACACAGCACCAAAATACAAAAAATACAAATTGAACCAATTAACACGGACTGCAATCGAGACCTACAAAGCCTTAATTTAAACCAGAAAAAAGATCATAATCGAGCAATACTCAGAAAAGCTTGAATTTGAACCTAAAACGCCTAATCGAGCAAAACCTAAAAAAAGGTCCGAATTCAAACAAAAAACCATAATTGATTCCTAATCAAAACCTTAAAAAACCCAATCGAGATTAAATTATGCACCAACTACACCACAATCAGTCAAATTGACAAAGTAAGAAACATTAATCAGGAAAAAATGATTGATGAAATTAGAGAAACATAAAAAAAAATCATATCAGAGAAAGAACCAACGGTTGGAAATTTTGGTAATTTTGGATACAAAACCTTATGGGTTCCTCAATTTGGCCCCATTGAATGCTTAATTCATTGACAAATTCCCTTAATCGTGTTTATGAGTCGTTTTTTCCTTTTTTTCCTGAGATCGTTTCTATTCATTGTTGTAAAACTCGGGCTAGGCGGCCGCCTAGGCGCTAGGCGTCACCCTCCCGCGGCGAAAATCGTCTAGGCGGCCGCCTAATTGATTGAACCGATTAATCGGCTAGGCGGCCGCCTAGGCGGTCCAATTTTTTTTTTATTTTTTTTGGAACAAAAAATTTTAATACAGAATTTTATTATTGGGATTGACATAATTTATTTGGAATATTTGGATATTTATTTTAAATGTTTGGATAAATTTCATGTAACTTTACTTTGGTAAAATATTAGCATATTTGATATATGGAAGATAAAAATAATAAAAAGATAAGTATACCGACTAATTTCCGCCTAGAAACCGTCTAGGCCCCGCCTAGGCCGTCTAGGCGCTAGGCCCACCCCGAGCGCCCGACTAGCGCCTGGCGAATTTTACAACATTGTTTCTATTACCATAAGAGAAAATCTTCAACGCAAATTCGGAGATGCTTCAAAAATATTTGTGCAACTCTAACTTTGAGCTCGATCGATTGTGTGTGAAATAATTTTGAGCAATAGAGATATTTTTCAGTAAGCGGAGCGATGGTTTGTATTGATATTTTTTTCTTTTTCTTTTTTGTTTTAATAATATAATGAATTATATAGGTAATATTGTAATATCATGTTATGCCACGGGTATTTTTTATGTCTTTACTTATTTAAGTCCACTTTTTCCAATAAAAATATATTTTTTTTAAGAAAAGTAATTTAAATCAACTGTATAAATTAGTCACGAATTTTCCTTCATGTGGCCCATTAAAGACTTTACTTTTCTAGTCAACGCCCACCGCTTGACTATTAATATTATTCATCATTTACTACATTAAAAGGGAAAGAGACACGAACAAAAAAAAAGGAATTTTATTTACAAATTAATATTTATTATTATAATAATAATAGTATGGTTTGTGTCGTCTCGTTAATCTCCACCTTCCCATCGCAGATTCACAAATCACAATTCAGATCTCTCCGTTCCTCGCTGGTTAGCGTACTATCTTATTCATATATGTAGACAATTCAATTTCATGTTGTTCAATTTGGCAAATGTTGTATCGTCGCTTGATTTTTTTTCTTAATATGATGTGTTTAAGCGTACGCTTGTGTGTGGGTGGGAATCTCTTGGTGTTGTTCCCGGTTTATGGATGTTAGAAAAGTTCCAATTTTTAGGTTTTATGTTCGGAAAATTCACAGTTCATGCGATTGAGGATTGGGTGCAATATTTGTATTTATGTATTCGGGAATTTAATAAGCATGGTAAAAATGCAGGCCTCGTCTTTCTGAAACATTTTCTGTCTGGACAACTGGCTAAAGCAATACTATAACTCAGCTATTATTATATTGTGATTGATTATTGTTTTGTTTATTTTTTTTCAGTTCGATGTTACTCTCATCTGAAACGTGAAACGAAACAAAGTAAACCGCACAAATCGGCATTGTTATATACGAAGGCATAGTTTTAGCTTTCCTTTCAATTATTTCCGATCCACCGAGTTCTTTCTGGACGAGAAATTCATTATGGATATGATGGGATCAGCCTTTGATAATATGCTTAAGTCTGCGTCAGACTGGTTTAAGTTGTACTTCGATCCCCCGTTCGCTCGGGCGGTTATTTTTGGGGTCCCCATCGGAGGTTTGCGTTCTGTTCAAGCAGTTCTCATACATTCTTCTTTGATTGTGCTCGATTCATTTCCATACATTTGTGCAGGCCATCTTTTTGTGGAAGGGCTTCTCGTGGTTGTTATTGTTTATCTTCTATCCCTGAAAAGTTACAAACCACCAAAGAGGCCTCTGACTGATAAGGTTCGTGTTGCGGATATCAGTTTTTAGACGATGACTAAACTACTTATCTAGATTGGGTCTTTTATTCCAATTTATATGCTCTTGTTTCCAGTTTTTTGAACATATTTTTCATTGAATCCTTCTGAGCTATAATAGAATGATGGCACTTTCTCTCCCAAATTGTTGCTCCTGTTTTAATGGTCCTATACTTAATTTATTCGGTTTTCCATTCATCCAGCTTCAATTACTATATGGTATTTACTACTAAGTTTACTACAATTATCATTTGTGCTTCAACGCTTTAGCATATTCAAGAGAAATGCTCGTGCTAATGCGATGCTTACGTAATGAATTGTGGAAGTTCTGGTTGTTTTAGTTCCTAACTAATATTGATATCTTGAACATTGTTTTGCTTCTTGTTTGATTTCATTATCGGTAAATTGTGGCATCTGAATGCATAGAGATCGTGGAGTTAGTTCTATGTATATGTTACAGAAAGAAGGGGATGAACAAGTTTCGAAACTATGTGTTGTTTATTACTTTGTCGGTTTCATTTCTTTCCGTCCATAACCATACTGACTAATATGATTTGTCAATCATTCACAGGAAATAGATGATCTGTGTGATGAATGGGTCCCGGAACCCCTCATACCTACTATTACTGAGGATATGAAGGATGAACCTCCTGTATTGGAAAGGTAACTTAAGTTGGGGGACATGCTTATTAATCTTTTTGCGTACATTCTTTTCAAGCTGACCTGTAATTTGAATTTATTCTGTATCTCGATCATACATAGTGAGAATGTAAACATAGAATATATCTAATCATGCACGGTTCCTACTCTATCCAACATCAGATAGGTGTTTTCATTAAAATTTGTCTTTTCGCGATAAAAAATTGAAAATTTACGTCTCGTAGATTTTTCTGGCTCAACTCATGAGTTGATTCATACAGTGCTGCAGGTACACATACAACTATTAATGGAAAAGAAGTTGTAAACTTCTCCTCAGCAAATTACCTTGGCTTTCTAGGACATGAAAAGCTATTAGTAAGACAGCAATATCTCGTTCTTTTACTTGTAATTGCTTTCTTTTTGCTGTAGCTAACAGACTTACTGCAAAAACAGGAATCCTGTACTAAAGCACTAGAAAAATATGGTGTTGGTTCTTGTGGTCCCCGTGGATTCTATGGAACGATTGGTATGGTCGACGAGAATTTATTATGTTTGGTAGGCCTTCTATATCGCATTCACAACTCAGAAGATAATAGTCCTAATGTTTAAATTTTGCAGATGTTCATCTTGATTGCGAGTCCAAAATATCTAGCTTTCTTGGAACTCATGATTCTATCCTATACTCTTATGGACTTTCGACGATGTTTAGCACCATCCCTGCATTTTGCAAAAAGGGTGATATTGTTGTTGCGTACGTATTCATTTTTTTTTTGCACTTGTTGGTCAACAGTGTGTTCTTATTTCATTGGAGATCTTTTTACTTTTTCTGTTAGATTTTTTGTAACTAATAGAAGTTCACTTTCTACTCTTCCTGCCTAGTGAATTTCTTTAACTAATGCAAACAAAGATTTCAGAGGAACTGTTTTTGGATAGGCTGTTATATTTTGCCCATTCTGAATCATATAACTTTGTTTTCGTTATCATTCATGCAATTCTTGTATTGTCCTTAGCGTATCTAAATTTTTTAGTGGTTCAGTGATGAAGGTGTCCACTGGGGAATACAAAATGGCCTTCATCTCTCAAGGAGTACAATTATTTATTTCAAGCACAACGATATGGGATCTCTGCAAAATATTCTGGAAAAGGTTACCCAGGATAACAACCGAGCCAAAAAGTTAAGGCGCTACATTGTTGTTGAAGCTATCTATCAGGTATTGTTGTGGTTATTATCATCTTTTTTCCTTTTCAAAATGCGTCCCTCTGTGTCATTAGTTTATGATATTTCAGAGTTTTTTGCGAAAAGGAGGCAGTATCTAAAATTGTTTCTGGCTTCCGATTTCTTGTAGGATACAGGAAGAACATGAATTATTTGTTGTGTTTCAGATACCATTTTTGCCAAAGTTATATCAGAAAGCTCGTGTGATACCATTTTTATATTACCTACCAAGAAGATCATGTTTGCTTCACTTTATACATACTTTCAAGGACATATCATTCACTTTATATATGGACATATTACTAGCTATTATTACTATGTCAAGTTCCTGATATGTGGCTTTATTTCCAATTTATGAATCAAACACACCCTTGATATCCTTAGCTTTGATTTTGAATTAGATGATGGACTCAATAATGTACGACGGTATCTTCTGAAGCATATTGTCGTTGAATTCTCAACACTTCACTCATGCAGTTTCCTTACTCAAGATTAATGTCATTATATTTATCCCCATAAATGCCCAACAAACACTTCAGTTATGCTTGTCTGATATCGTTCTTATTGACAGTATTGACTCTTTGCAGAACTCTGGTCAAATCACTCCATTAGATGAAATCGTCAGATTGAAAGAAAAGTATCGTTTTCGTGTAATATTGGATGAGAGCAATTCACTGGGTGTCCTAGGAATTTCTGGTAGAGGTTTGACAGAGCACTGTCAAGTTCCAGTAAGTTTCCATACTCAGATATAACGGAGTTATTAACTTTGTCTTCATATTTATTAAGATCCATCCATGCTCGAAATTCAGATTGAAAAGGTTGATATCATAACCGCTGCAATGGGAAATTCCCTGGCTACTGAAGGAGGGTTTTGCACGGGGAGTGCAAGAGTAATTGACCACCAAGTAAGCATTTAGTTAGCATTATCAAGCCACAGTTCTTAAAATTTGCTTTCTGCAATTTGAGAAAGTGGAGTTCTACGTTAACCAGATCGAGAATAGTTACGTAAACTTTATTTGGTTCAAGTGATAGCTGACCCAATGATTCACTTGGCAGCGTCTGAGTAGCTCGGGCTACGTATTCTCTGCCTCTTTGCCTCCATATCTGGCAAGTGCTGCAATCACGGCCATTGATGTCTTGGACGAGAATCCAGAACTTATCAAACAATTGCACAAGAATATTGCCACTCTACATGAAGGTTTCTATTATATTTTCATTTAACGTCTCCAGAAAATACGTCAATTCTAATATCTTCTTACCAATATCTTCCCACAAATTCAGGCTTAGCAGGCGTACAAGGTCTTGAGATAGTGAGCGATATCAAATCGCCGATCGTTTTTCTCAAGCTAAAGAAGCCCACGGGATCCTATAAAGGTGATCTTCAGGTGCTTCAGGACATCGCTGACCGGGTTAGTAGTCTCAACCCAGTCGTCACCATGTTTAACTGTTCGTGCTTATCCGTTTCTAACAGTAAGCTATAATAATATTACACGCTTATCTCTTAACATATGCGTGTTTAGGTCTTGAAAGAGCACTCGGTTTTCGTCGCAACATCGAAGAGATCAACTCTGGACAGATGCAAGTTACCTGCCGGGATTAGACTGTATGTTTCTGCAGCCCACACAGAGTTCGACCTTGTGGCAGCTTGTGTCTCGATTAAGATGATCGCTGCCGAGTTATTACAGGGTGAGTGATAGCTTTTCTTAATACCGAGCCGATACGTTATAGGGTCCCGCTCGAAACCGAAATCTGGTAAATTTCGAAGTTTATAGCAGTTTCGTGTCTTTTTCTCACATATATCATATAGCAAGCCTTAGTTATTATGCATGCACAAACACTGAGTTGTAGTGTTTTTGTTCTCCGTGGGTGTATGTATTATGTATTACATTATACCTGAAGTTGTGGAGCTCTCAGATCTCGCAGATTTATTAAATAAACGGCAGAAGTTAAGGCTCACGGTGGAAAATTAAGCTAGCACATCGAACAATGATACTTTGCGCTTCAAACTTTGTACCTTCACACATTTCCTTTTCGTTTCATAATCGAATTTCGCATACCAAACGCAGCCTAAATGAATCGTTGCACTTTTATGTGTTGAATATACCTTTTTAATTTCCATAATTTTTTTTTTAATTTTTTAAATATAGTAAATCCCGTGAATGCTTCAACTAGGCTATGTTCAACCACCCACCTACCACGTTTTTTTACATTGAGTAACATACAATAAAAACAATGTTGACTTGACAAGTGTGAAGTAGATAATCCTGGAATGTTGACTTCATATTTATGGACAGCAAAGAATGCTTTTCATATTTACATTGACCAATATTCTAGATTTATATTGACCAAATATTCTAAAATCAAAAAATAACGTTTGCCCTTCCCGAAAACAATAGAAAGAACCTGTAATTTGGAGAATGAGATGAAGTCTAATCACTCACTACTTTCGAGTATACAATTGTTTTAATTATATAATAAATTAGAAATCAACAAACTATTTATGAAATCGAATACTACATAGTATATATTAAAGATATGCAAAGTCCGAGAGAATTGTCTCCCAATGCAGCGCTCAAATGCGCACTTCCTTTGGCACCGCTGTCTCTTCTTTTTTAGATGATGCAATAAATAAATAAAAGAATTTTAAGGTTGAGAGAGACTTTGGAGCCTTCTTTTAAGAAAACCCTCAAGCTGACATTCTGCATTCGTGTTCCCAATACATTATTATTTCTTTCTTTCTTTCTAAATAATTAATTTCTTCTTTTATTTAAATGAATATAACTAGTATTTGAATCAAAATAAAAGTATAGTATCAGTACATCAATCGTCGAGATACATACTAATAAAATGTACGATCTAATTTAAGATTAGTAAACAAGCAAGCCAAGTTTGGCTCATTTAATACTAGGCTCGAGCATAATGAGTTATATATATATATATATATACACACACTTGAGCTTGAACTCCATTTTTTTTAATTTAGATCAAAAATTAAAAAAAAAATAAGAAAAAGCTATGGGGCCAATTCATGAGCTTGCGAACTGTTACGACTAAGCTCGAGCTCGACAATCATGAGCTTGAGTCGAGCTTATGTTGAGCCAATTTGACTCACCTCTCACCCTATCGAATGAACAATATGTCAGTGAAGAAAAGTAGTTTTGATATGAATATCGAACTTATTTATTTAGTAATATTTTTGAAGATTCGTCCATTGATTACTCAGTCAAACATACAAAAATTAAAGCAAGCATGATCGAAAAGGGCACAAATAAAATAACAAAAGAAAAATAGAAGCTGCAATAAAAATGGGGTTTTGCTTTGCTGAGTCTTTTGGGTGGGGAATACCCTTTTCTTTTTGTGTTTTTTTTGAAGTGCATGCGCGAAAACAAAGTGCATTTGATTCGTTATTTTCGCATTTGAGTACAAATTAAGCATGAGAACCCTAAAAGCCAGACTGGGCTCACCTTTGATATCATTTTCCTCACCTTCTTCTCCTTCTCATCCCGAGGCACACACACACACAAGTGTAGGTGTGTGTGTTTTGCAAACATTTTTATATTATTATTGTCATGAAGTAGGGCAAGTGTATATATACTAGTCACTTCTTTTTGTATGGAGACTCTTCGATGATGGATATATATATATATATATATATATATATATATATATATAGTGTCTTCTTCTCTAAATTAACAAGGTTACACGTTGTGTGTGTGTGTGTGCATGTGGCCGTACAATTGACTTGAATGAAGAAGCAGTTTCAAGGTCCAAACACCAAAGAATATAAATACTGTGATAAATTTTCTTGAAAGAAACCCTTTTATGGGCATGGAGCTCATGAGACAATTGCCAAAACCCTATAATTTTCGAAATGTTTTCTGTAATTTTACTTGCCTGTCTTCTAGCTGAGTGGATGCAAGCTTTGTTTCGAGTCGCGGCGATCGACGGCTAAAAGCGATGTTGGTGAGGTTCAATCCGACGGCAGATTTTACGCAGTAAATGACGACCTCAGATTGAGCCGCGCCAATATCACTTTTTCACGACCTATTAAACGACGATTTTATCATAGTTTTTCGCAACATCACGAGGTGCGTATGATCTAACCCTTCGTTTCGTATGCATTCGACTTAACTTTTTTCTTTAGAAATTCGGTTAATTATTCCGAGGGTTTCTGGGTAAATAAATGTGATGAATTTCATTCAATAGCAGACCCTATATATAATGATGATAAAAAAAAAAAACTTATATCCATCATATGAATATTTAACTGTGTTGAATCTCTACTGAATATGCACCCACACGCCGCGGCTCGGAACGTTCTTATGGACCACAAATAGCAGATAATATCCCGGCGGCGCAATCCTCCCCGAGGGCGGCGCAACGACTTTCACGTGATTCAACCCGACAAGATTCGTCTTCAATATCAGCAACCTCTGATTCATGGAGTACCCATGGGTCGTAAAAGGCGGAGAATACATAGTCACCTTGAGATCTTCCCTATCGATCTCCCCGCCAAAGTCGAACGCAATCGTGAACCCCGCGCCGTACCTCAGCTCAGTATCCAATTCGTTCTCGACAATCTCGACCCGACCCGCTTCGGAACCCATGTAAGGAGGCGAGAACTTCTCGACGCTGAGGTCGGTCGGGAAGGTGTACTGATCATCGCCGTACTTATCCAACATGTAGTAAGGGTTGGTGTTGCTCCCGGCCACTAGGATCTTGCCATCTGGCAGGACGGCGGAGACCGAGTGGTACATCCTCGGGACGGCGGTCGGGGCCAGCTCCCTGAACCTCCGGCCCTTCGGCTCGTATGGGCTGTATAGGACCGGCGTTAGGTTCGGCTCGGCCGCAGCGTTCCAGGCGCTCGTGCCCGACTTGGCCCCGTTGATCATCAGGACGTCGCCGTTAGGGAGGAGAAGCATGTCACCCATCACCCGGGGAGATGGCATGTCCTCGTGCTCCCAATTAGGGTTTTCCGAGTTGAGGTTGATTCGCCCGCAGTCCGTCGAGGCGGGGAGGAACGTTCGGTTAGGGCGGAGGAGGTCGGAGTAGATGTAAGACTCCCGCGTGTTGCCTCCGCAGACGAGGACCTCGACCTCCATGTCGATTTCGCCGCGGTTGAGGTCGATGGGGAGGAGGGCCGACATGCCCGAGGGCGGGTAGTTGCGGGACCCACCCTCAAGGTCGGGCAGGTTCCTGACGACCTGACCGGTGAGAGGGTTTAGGACGATCGACTTGTAGTTGGCGAAGACGAAGAGGTTGCCGTCGGGGAGGAGGTTGACAAAGGGGTAGAGGTTGTTCTCCCGCCCGCCGTCGTCGTTCGTCTCTCCTAGGAGGGGGAGCTCGACGAGCTTCGGCTCGAAGTTTAGGGTGTCCGAGGGGATGATTTCGTAGTTGTAGGCATTGCGGCCGCCGATCACCACGAAGCTTCCATCCTCGAGGGCGTGCTGGGTGGCGTACCAACGGTTCGAGAAGAGGGCGTTAGGGTTCTCTTGGAACTCGCAGGTGGGGCACGGCTTGAGGATTCGCATGGATCGGTAGCCCTCGGCTATGCCGCCGGTGGAGACGAGGCTTCCGTCCGGCGAGAGTCCCCCCGACGAACACCATGGGCTGGTTTCAACCTGGATTCATTACATTTAAATGTTTTTCATCAACTTTGAATTGTATATCTATCAGATTTGCTATGGTGTCTAACTATCGTGAGCAACTACTGTGAGCATCATAGCATGTACTTTGCCTCTTTTCTGGCGAAGGTGTTGACATGGCACCCCGAGAATGTGAAATGGCGTGGAAGACATGATGTCCCACAAACCTCCACTCCACATTTTCGAGGTGCCACGTCAGAACGCTTGTCGGAAAAAAAAAAATTTGATGTACATAATTGCCAAAAATTGAAAGTCGAGAACGACGACTTATGAAGTTTATCGTTCATGAAAAAAAAAGTTGCAAATTGGTCGTATTTGGTTCGTAAACATGGCATTTAGCCGGCGAAAAATTGAAGATTCGATTTTGTCAGGTCGGCAACAAACCCTACCCCGTTGCAAAAACCGATCAACAAATGAATAACAGAAATAAATAAGTACCACACCTTCAGAGTTCTGACATTGGCCGTCTCATGGTCGTACTCGATCGCATGGGCGGTACAATCTTCCGGCGGATCGTTCTGTCTTCCTCCGGCCCTCGGTCTGCACCAACGAGGTTTGAGCGCAACCTCGGACAAGCCGTTGCTGCTCGAGTCGTACCAAACGATCTTACTGCTTTTGGGCATCAGCTGTATCTGCATGGCGGCAACTCCCGCATTTTCCGAGTGCACCTCCCACGAGCCCAAGGGAATCGTCGTCGGGACGTCATTGTCGGGCGTTTGTGGCGGGCCAAACTGAGGTGGCCGCAATGATGGCAATGGCAGCTTTGGTATGAGTCCGAAAAAGAATTTCTTTTGGACATTAGGGGTCGTTCCGAAATTTGCTCGGGCGGCGTCGGCGCGATTGATTACTAAGAGGATGGATAGAAGGATTAGAGATGTCAACAAGTTTGAAGCCATTGAAGAATTTCGAAGAATCCTTCGAATGGTCTCTTAGGCCTTGGATGTAAATTTGCATGCATGGGAGGTTTTTATAGTTGGGATATTATTAGGGTGAACGGTTAGTAATGGTTGTCTTAATTTGAGGTTGGGATAGAAGATGGTCACGAAAATTAATTTATAATTTTAAATAGATAAAATGTAAAGAAAAAGATAAGTGGGGATATGAATGAATGGCGACAGTTAAGTTGGCGACAAGTGAAATTTTTATTTCGGCTTAATATACGGATCTTCGAGTTATTTATGTCCTCATATAAAAGTTTCAAAATTAGTCATTTTTTTGTAGTAATTAATATCAACTTTTGAACCCATATGTAGAAACGTTTATAAACATTCCGATTTTTCTAAGGACACATTTATAAACTTTAAATAGAATTACGATATACAGAACTCTAAATTTACAAGATATAATAATAAATTTTTTATTTAGTCTCTTTTTAATTGTATATGAACAGCTCAAATCTCAATGCACTACACGAATTTAGAATTTATTCGTATTTTCTAAGACACTCTTACAAAATTAAATTAGAGATGGGTGCTACTATTGACAACAACCATTTTGGGGTGAAAAAACATTAAAATTTGTAAAAATTGTTTTAAAATTTGTTTCTCTTTTCAGGATTCAGCATCACTAACTTTATCTTATTATTAGCAAGTATTAATCACTACTTTATTTTTCATTAACATATTATATTCAGCAACACTTATTTTACTCAATTTTCAACAAATGTCTTTAATTTATTAATGTATTTTTTTGATATATTTTTAGATTAATTTATACTTCTATATTAATACTGTTAATTATCAATATTAATATTTAACTTATTTAAATAAAAATATTCATATAATATTAATATTACTTACTAAACTACATTATAGATTAGATACTGCGAATATAAACAATATGACCTAACATTATGATATTTATCCTATAGTTTAAAATTAAATATTCATGGAAAGTTGAGTGGTATTATTGTATAGCGTTAAAAATTCTTTTTATATTTATATATAAAAAAGACGCGAAATAATATAACTAATAAATAAAGGTAAAAGGATAGTGATCATCAAAAGCAATTCAAGTCGTGACGAGGCTTAATATTATTTCGTGCAATCTTTCTTCCCCAAAAACTCGCTCAAAAAAAAATAATAAATAAATAAAAAAATCTAATTTATATTTTCTTCTCCGAGCCACATACTTACTGCCACCATGATCGTCGCCAGATCGGATTAGAGCACGCATCATCTATTTCATTCTCTTTATCAATTTTCTTATATTTTATTTATTCTGTTCTCTTATCTCGTATGAGAGAATTTCTCTCTTGAATAATAGTTTTCAATTATCTTATAAAATAAATCAGAAAAATGAACGACTGACATTGCTGATTTAAACAATGGAGTTATAAATTTTGATTGGATAATATCAAAAGTATTTGAGGAATAGATTGCAATTAAACTATTTAGAAATTAGATTGCAATGGCTGATAATAGTATATCTGTTTTTTTTTCCTTCACATTCTTCACCAATTTTGTTATTAATTACATTGTAAAATTTTATCAAATTGATATTATAAAATAAAGTTATACTTTCCTAAAAAAAAGAAATAAAGGTTAACGAATAGATCAAACTATACAATTGAATAATTCAATACCTTTATTTATTTTTAATAAATAGAGGGTGTATAAAGTAAATAACATGGTGATATTCTTAGGGTCAAACTTAATTGCAATGTGAATGCATAACAATAATTGAAAGTTGACTCATAATTGAGTGGAGGATTGTATTACATTACCCAAATAAATGTGTTGAAGTCGTCAAAAGTTAGACCATTTTTTTTTATTATTATGTAGTATAACGAAGACAACGTCACTTCTTTTGACCAATAACAAGGAATTAGGTATTTTTAAATTAATCTATCTTGTCGGAGGATTTTGAATACTTTATTTTAAACGGTGCAATCCCAATTGAAGAACAAATCAACTCCAACCCATTACATGAATAACATTTTAATATTATTTTTATACATGCATCGAAATACATTTATACATAAATATACATATATTTATATTTATATTGTGCCCATACATAAGGAAACTAAGCAATGTGAAAGGGATCAGTTAACCCCTACATTCCAGAAAGGTCTGAAAAGGTCAATATAGTCAGCTACATGCAAAGTCAACTACCCCTTGGATTAAATGTTATTTTCTACGCAGACAATAATTCTATGTTTTTTTTTCTTAATTATTTGCCCCTTCGTGTTAATTGATGATAAATTAGGTTTGAATATATAAAAACTAATAAAATAGACATTTTCATGATCATTAACCATTGGGTTGTTAATGGTGATTTTGGGCCCAACTACGTTTAATTTACACCTACAATTTAGGGTTTTCTTTTTTTTTTTTTTTTCATGTTGATCGACCGAACAGAGTGAGCAAGTCCATTTAATTGCAAAATTATGTGCAATGACGTTGCGTCTAATAGTCACAAAATAATTAATTTTAAATTTTATTATAATTAAGCCTGTTATTAATTAACATCATGCTAAAACTAAGTTTAAATTAACATAGGAATTTTCATGATCATTTGTCACCAGTGATTAATGATAACGATGATTTTTATGAACCAAATTTGGCATCAATGTTGAACGTGACGTTTTTTTTTTTGGAATATTCAATTTTATGGGCTTTTTTTATATTGATGTATAGAATAAACAAAATTTAATTAAAAAAAAATGCCGTGTCGTGTCTATTAGCTACGACGCCGTGCCTAATTATTACAAGAAAATGCTTAGTTGTTAATTTTAGTCATTCGACCGAAACTATAGACTCGTTGAATGCATCAGTATAGTGTGCATGCGTTACAGAACATAAAATAATTTTATTAATTAAGATAATGCTTAAATAATTAAAATAAATTCAACTTGGTTATATCCAGCTTTTTTGGTTCATAGGTTTAAAATTTTCAAATGTTAGTTTAAGACATCTTGATGTGCTTGGTACGTAGGTATTCTAAATTCATATATATGAGTTTAGATAAATTTAAATCTTAGATGAGTTTTTATAAACACATTAATCAAACATACATTTTATTTTATATACATTAATTAATTTTATAAAAATCTTTATCATTTAAACCATCGTATATATAAATCAACCTGCTTTTTTTTTTGTCCTTATTGACGAGCATTAAAAAATCTAATTAAGCAAACATTTCTTGATTTTTGTTCTTTTATATTTGGCCATGCTGAAATACAACGGATCAATCGAGATACTTCCATTTAATTTCGATTATATTCATTCACACGTATATTTCATTTTCATTGGGTTGTTCCCTAGTATATCATATTAGCCAAATGTCATGAAATTGCTACTGCAGTCAACGATTATTGAAATATCAGTCAATGGACGCCAAAACCATAGTTAATGCGATTCAATGTTTAACTTCACGTCCGATCTTAGAAGAATTAGACAAAGGCCCTCCCTCACCTATATATAGCGCTACCCTTCACTCTCAATAATGCATACAATTACATCTGCTTAATAATTTAAACTCACTGTAGTACTAAATCAATCAACCGTAGAAGAAAACAAATGGCTCCTATCGCAGTTGGTGACGTCATCCCCGATGGAACCGTAGCCTATTTCGACGATCAGGATCAATTGCAGACCGTTTCCATTCACTCGCTCGCTGCCGGCAAGAAGGTCGTCCTCTTCGCTGTCCCCGGCGCTTTTACCCCAACCTGCAGGTAACTTTGACCTAACAATCGTTTTTCTAGCGTTCTTCCGAAATACCTCACGTGTGGCTTAATTACTGCTGGTTTTTACTCTCTTTTTTTTTTCGATTTCTCGAACAGCATGAAGCATGTTCCCAGTTTTGTCGAGAAAGAGGATGAATTGAAGTCGAAGGGTGTCGATGAGCTCTTGTGCATCAGTGGTATGCTTTTTCGCTTCGCTTGCACAGCTGAATTTTCGATTAGCTGATGTGTGAAGTTCTTTCGATTATCTGATTAAATCTTCAGTTTTTTTAGAGGTCTTTTACATTATTTTGATGAATTGACTCGATTTCTTAAAGAACGTAGGTGATTACATTATTAAGATTATCCATGTGAAACCTAAGCTCTCTTCTGCAATTCTTTACTTGGCATACCCTAATTTACTAATATTTGGATCCTCTGTTGCTTGGCTGATGACATCCTCTCGTCAATTGACAAGAAGAAGGGCTCATATGCTTAACGTTTTCTGAACAAATATAGCATTACATTACCTTACATGTGTATTGCTATTGAGTGTTAACATTTCCTCTGGTACACAGTGAATGACCCCTTTGTGATGAAGGCGTGGGCAAAGACATATCCTGACAGCAAGAACATCAAGTTCTTGGCCGACGGTTCTGGAACATACACTAAAGCACTTGGTCTCGAGCTCGATCTCAGCGACAAGGGACTCGGCATAAGGTCTAAGAGGTTCGCTCTCTTGGTCGAGGATCTCAAAGTGAAGGTCGCTAACATCGAGTCCGGCGGAGAGTTCACAGTCTCTGGTGCTGAAGACATTCTCAAGGCTCTGTAATATCTGTCTTACTACTTTGTTCTCTAATAATGGCGTGGTGTGTCCCTTCGTTTGCGTGTGTGCTGCTTTTGTTGTGTTGGGAGATTCTGAACTAATGTTATGATTATATAAATAAATGTTTTTTCTTTCTTGATGCTGTTTCTTTTTTTCTATTCTGGGTCATTCGGGGGAACTCTGGCTGAGTAAATCCCGAGGGCTAGCGTGTGTTAACCTGCATATTACGCCAATTAGGAGAATCACACTTGGACATATTCACGTCTTATAAGTTCCCTCTGGATGTCCAATAAATCCCGAGGGCTAGCTTGATACCGTGAAAATTACTAAATCTTGAAAGGGAGTATTCGTTAATTGTGGTCCACTAGACCCGATGTACCCTGCATCGCGGACTATCCCAATAACGAATGAACCGAATCTTCAATTGGGAAAATGGAGAGAAAACCCTAATCAGATAGGTATGGTGTTTTAACATCAGTCCACTATCGTGATTTCTCCGACGGAGGTTATGGTTTTTTTATATCAGTTTTTAATTGTAATGTGTCCTTAGTATTCTTTGTGTTTGCACGGTGTGTTTTGCGTGGTTCTGTTCTTCCAATCAACTGCTGCGACTCTGAGTTTCATAGATGTATTGCGGGATGCTAATTGAGAGGAAAGTCAGACTCTCCATTCATATCTCCTCTGGAACAGATACAGATTACAAATCTCTATTTCCTTCTTAGTATCAGGGTCGTGGGAAAGGATATGAAAGGTTGATCTCACTATATTTATAAAAATTGCAATATGATTCAGATAGATATGAAAGGTGATTATTTGCAGAGATGGAAAATAGCTGTAGAAAGAAGCGGGAAAGCGATTTTGGCGTAGCTATTAGCTATGCGAAGGGTGGTGTATCAGAGTCACTGGTGAGTATCATGCGATGGTTTATAACTTTTTCATTCAAATAAGTCATGAAGGTATGATTTCTTTTCCTAATTCCCTTGTTTACGGAATTTGTGAATGTGTGCATGATTTTTTGTTTCTCCATTCGATTCGATTCGTCGCATCTCTTTTGGCTACGCAGAGTGAAGGTGACAAGATCAGCAGGGAACTATCTGTACAGTTAGCTGTGCAAGAACTCGAGCCCAAGCTTTTGGGAAGGCAAGCTGCTTGCCATCTACATGAGTCAGCTTGATGCGATCTTTGAACATATAGAAAAAAGGTAGATATTGACATTTCAATGGATATGCTTATGTGATTATAATACCATAATGAAAATCAAAGAGTTTAATAATGATAATAAATTATTGTGTAATTTCAAAGAATGCTAGAAGAGAATCTAATCTCTGTTACATGTGTTCTTGGCTGTTTCTATCTCTCTCTCTCTCTCCTCCTGAGCTATGTTGTCTGTCTGTACGTTCACTGGTCAGAAACAAACAGATGTAACGTTAAAAAAGAATCACGAGACTCAGATTAGCTCTTTCTTCTCCACTGTAGAAAAGAGAAGAAAGGCACAGAAGATATACTGCAAAGAAGCAACTTCAGATGAAGATAAAAATGGAGGATGATTTTACTGACTCTTTGGATGAAAACGAAGCCCCATTTGAAAAATCTCTGAACGTAAGCCAATATTATTACATACATGCATTTATCTTCTCCTTCCTTCTGAGATGAACACTTTTGAGCCTCTGAAAAACACTCACTCGCAGGAGCTTCGGAGATTCAGGTCTCAGATATACCATGCTGCTGATTACTGTGAAACGACTTTCTTGAAACCTCAAGCAGATAAACGGAGGTAACTCCTCTCTCTCTCTCTCTCTCTCTCTCTCCCTCCCTCCTAATTTCTGTATACTTTCTTTCAGGGTTTTAAATACAACAAAGGAATACATACTGCAGGCTGTTATTGCAGTGGTTGACCGCATAGGCATCACCTCAGTTAATCTCGAATGTTGTCTTTTGAAGTGCAACTCTTGTCCTGATACTGAGCACAGAATTGACAGCTTGAAATTGGTTAGTAGTTAAAGTTATCCTTAATAAACTCTTCTTCGATTAAACTAATGATGTATTAGTTTTTCTTGGATTATTCAACAGAGGATTATGACATTCCAGCAGCAATGCCACAAGCTTGCCCTTGCCAGATTCTACCGCGCCGCTGATTTTTCGAGATACTACTCCCGCTACATACTTCCTCGTAATAATATTACAATGTGTTGATTCGATCCATTTACCGATCATATATAACGCTGTTATTATGCTTCTTGTTTGTTTTTCTCCATCAGCTCCGAAAATTTCAGCAACAGCGACAGATGCTGCTGCGCCCAGGTGATCGAATGTTCACTTAACTTCTATATGACAAAGTCCCTTGTGTGTTTGACTAAGGTTGTCTGATTTGGATCTGTTTTAGGAATACGAAAACTCATCTTGAAGCCGAGAATGAGAAGAATCAGCGATTTGAGACCGATGAGCCTTTGTTCGTGCATACGTATAGCTGCAAGCCTACCCTAGTCGTCGAGAGTTCGGAGAAGAAACAAAATGAACTTTCTCCGTCAGGTACGCACGCATAAGTGTAGCTGTGAAAGTTCGACTACGATTTCTTAAGGACTGCATTGGCTTAAACGTTCGTGTTTTCTTCTTTCGTCGTAGTGCTTCCTGTGAGTGATGGCCTAGCAGTAATTCCGAGGGTCGAGCATTCGACTTTCCAGTTCCAGGTAGAGCTAATTCGAAGTTTATTCAAATAGAAAAAAAAATGATTCCCGACGGACGAGGATGAAAGCGCCGTTTTTCTATGCAGGACGTTCGAAAGCTTAAGCGTGGCATCAAACGCTGGAAACTGGTGCAAAGTAGCAAAGAAGTTGCGACGCTTATTCGACGTGGAAAGCGGGTTCTGGCATAATAACTTATGATGCGTATGATCTTGTAATTCGATGGTTGAGTACTTTCGTGATATCGCTTTCTTAACTAACGAAGACATTGCTAATTTGGAAATATTTAAAAAATATTCGAATATTTGGATTCAAAATGCATATGAGATTAATTTTTTTGACAAAAACTTTTTCGGACAATATTTACTTAAATTAAATCTAGTTCATGTATTGAATTATATATATTATTTAACTGTAATGAAGACGTGTTTGGTTAGATTGGACATTAGATTATATTCAAATAAAAATAACTCGTGTGTTCGAATACACAGTATAGAATATCTTCTAAGTGTTTTGTTTTTGAGATATTTTGCGTCATAGGAGGGAAAAAAAAAAAGAAAAAGAAAAAAGAAGCATAACAACATGCTTAATAATGTTGGGAAAATATTAAATTGGGGTGCACTGGTAGTTTATTTTGTATCCATCAACAATTTATTAGGATAATTATAAAAGCCTAAATGACATCACAAGATTTTTACATGATTCAGTCAATAACGCCTATCTCTACGAAGAGACAATAACTTTACAATATTGCGAGTAGTACACTGTAAAAATTAAAGCTCGTGTTTAACTCAAAGTCGAGATCTCTTACCCACCAGGATAATGTATTTGTACATACTCTCAATTTTCCTAGTAAAACTAACTTTCTCTGGCCCTTATCACTCCGATAAGCTCGCTCTCTTCCTCTCTCTATGTCTCTCTCTCTCTCTCTCACACACACACTAGAAAGATTGTACTTTGAGGTGTGTGAAATGAGTGTTCGAGCCTATCTATTTATAACCAAGAGCAAAGTCATTAATCACTATCAAGTGCATCATCATACAATTATTTCTTAGACCCGTTGCACTTGAGAGGGCGATGATATTAATGTCTTCAAGTTGGCTTGGTTGTCTTGTGGCAAGAACTAGATGGAAGCTGGACTCATCAATTATAAAGGGTCGAGTCAATCCAAAACTGAATCCCAATCAACCCATGCTCTCCTCCCTTCAGTACGATCATTCTGGTGTGATTTTACACTCCCCTGTATGAAACTCCCATAACCCTTAAAATCTTGCTGGCTCAAGGATATTAAATTCTTCCGAAACTTTGGAACAAAGATCTCACCACCCAAACTGCACATTGCTTCGTCGACCATTTTGATTTTCCCATTTTCAATACCCCCAATTGCATGACGATATCCATCAGCCATGGATACTGAACTCATTCGTATTCTTCGGTACGTATCAAACTATTTTCTTGCGGAGAAAATATGGTACCTCGATCCAAAACCTAATATCCATTTATCTTGAAAATCAGCAACATCATTAGAGACTGTGAGAACGACTCCAGGATAATCTGTATCATGTGCTACCATCGTTGTGTGATTTCTTTGCGTTCATGTCATTCTTCCTCCAAGTTGGACAGTTTTTTCTGATGTGTCCCGACTCACCACACTATACCCTTCCCGACATCTTTGAATATAGACATGTTGGTGCCCCCAAATTCCCTAGCATGCATCCTTCCTCTACGAATCTTTCCGTGTATAGCCAAGAATTTAGGCTATCTTCATAATTTGATCGTCTCCTCTTTTCATGCGACAAAAGAGTTGAATGCACATCCAATATCTTTACCGTCATCTTTCCATACATGATGGTTGTTACCAAATTATCATATCAATCAGGAAGAGATGTAAGAAATAAAAGGGTCTTATCTTCTTCCTATAACTTTACATCAACTTTTGCAAGCTGATCCACAAATCCGTTGAACATGCTAATATGATCCACGAGATTCCCACCTTCCTCCATCTTCAGTCGGTACAACTCTCGCTTTTGATCTAACTTTGTGATTAAGTTTTTCCTGAGGTGCAATTCCTTCAACTTCTTCCACAAATCTGGAGCAGAATCTTCATTAACAACATAATAAATAATGTTATCTGCAATGTATAAACGAATTGTGCTAACACATCTCGACCAAATCCTCCAAGTCTTTTTTCGTCATTTTCTCAGGCTTTCCTTCGTCTCCCTTGTTTTATCCAGGCCTTGTTGAACGTGCACATCATTCCCTCTTCACTTCCATAGAGTGGACCATCAAATTGCCGTACTATAAAGTTGTTTACGTCACCATTATTCTTGTAGGGATTCAATCGCTATTGGCCTAAATAGTACCGATAAGATAATTTCCAAGAAAGGCTAACTTGCATTCTAGAGAGAATTATCTTTCTACGTTCACAGAAAGATCTGGTGGGATAACATCGGTCCCACTTTTTATACCAATAACCTAGACAGAACCTACTTATATAGTATTATTGCCACAACTTGTCAAAACTCCACTGTCGTACAAGCTTCGTCCGACACTAGCTTCCCCGTACTGATAAACATGTTTGGTATCTTTTCTGATGCGTAAGATTAGACAAAGCTACAATAACAGAGCATACTCAGAATACCAACAAGGTTATATTCTGAGGCCACTTGTTTGCAAAAATATTAAACTCGAGCGCAACAATAGTTTATTTTAGACCTCGCGACAGTTTATCAGAATAATTATGAAATCCTAAATGACACCAAGAGAACACAATTTTTTTACGTGGTTCGACCAATACCGCCTACCTCCGCAGAAAGCGAACTGTTTTACTATATTAAAAATATTACAAGTACAAATTAATATACTTGTGCCTACCCTCAATTACTCCGGTAAAACTAACACTCTCTCACCATTATTCACTCGATAAGATTCTCTCTCTCTCTCTATATATATATATATTATATATATAAAGACTCTGCTAGGTGTCTGAGATGAGTATTCGAGCCAAAAGCAAAGTCATTAACCATCATCAAGTGCATCATCATATAATTTTTTCTTGGACTTGTTACAGTGAATGTTGCTATTAATGTCATCAAGTTGGCTTGGTTGTTTTGTGATGCAAGAACTATAAAAAATCTGTTCTCATCAATTATAACGAGTCAAGTCAGATCAGCCCAAAACTAAATTCAAATCAATCCACGGAAATTTCGATACATCATTTTAAGCAATATGTTAGGATGTGAATTCAAAAGCTGGTCTGAATCCAATTTCGTAATTTGCTAAATAGAGTCAATGCCAAATCCATTAAAAATATGTAATAATAATTATTATTATAGTTATAGAAAAAATAAATTCAAAATTAATTGGAGTCTTTTGGATTTAACTACTACTCATCGAGAATGAAAAAGTATTCTCATGTTAAGATATATCCACCGATATTTTAATGGTCATTTTCTCTAATTTTCACTGATATTTTGTCTAACATCAATTGGACTCTCCTAATGATTTAGTTTATTCACTCTGCAATACCGTTATGAGGAGGAGTGTCAGGGATTATCTTTTCGTGCCTTCTTAAGTCCTATTTCGAGCAATAATCTTTGAAGTCTCGAAAAATATATTTACCATCAATATTTATATTACGTAGATACTTTATTTTAGTGAAAATAAAGATTGACAAGTCAACAGTCTGTCTATTTCTTAATAGTTATTGATATTGATATTGATATTTTGAGCAATATATCCAACCTATGTTTTGAACCTTAATTCTTACCAATTTCAAACCTCAAACCAGATTGGAGACGGTTAATAAATAAAGATAACAATTAATATAATAACCAGAAAGTAGAAAGACTCTGATAGATCAAACCGGTAAACAAACCAGTTAAAGATTTTGGCGGTTAACAAAATACCCTAAAGGAAATCGGTCCAAGAAACCAGTCGTACCGATCACGTACCGGTCTTGTAGACCAACAAGATCAGATACCGGTCACGTTGAAGCAAGAAGATCAGACCGGTTTCAATGCGACGATCACCAATCCAAAAGTACCGTTGAAGATTCAACTATCAAGAAGGTACAAGATCTTCAGTACAGCAGTAAAAGATCAAGCAAGGTCAAGACTTGCACGAAAGAAGACATGAAGACAATACTGCTGATACTTGGCGCTAGACTGCAACTTTGCCAAAAGAGGAAAGATCATCAATGCGGTCTGCGCAGCCATTTAATGAAGATGGCCCATACCCATACAACGGTCACAAGTTCAAGAGACGAGTATAAATACGAGCCTCTCAACATTCGTGATGGGTGTGAAGAACACAACAAGAATTCAAATCTACAACCATTCAAACCAAAGATTAAATCGAGTCAAGTTAAGAGTTAGCTTTGTATTGCTGTGATAGTTCTTCACAATACCGGACTGTAATAAGCTGGTATAGAGAGGTGGACTGTAAAAAGCTGCCTAAGTTTGTTTGCTAGGAGTTTAGTTAGCTGAGTATAACTAGCGAGTTATAGCTGTGTAAGTCTAGCTAAGGAAGGTTGTATACCGGTGTGTATAAACCGAGTCTTCTAGTGATACCTTCCTGCTGGGAAGAAGGGGAGACGTAGGAGATTTTAACTCCGAATTTCCATAAACAAGTTCTCTCTACTCACAAACCGAATTACACACACGACACATCAGTTCACCACTTGAACCGGTTTGAATTCCGCATCAACCGGTCAGTGAAGGTTCAGTAAGCGAAAAATCGACAAGGGTTTATTTACCCCCTCTAAACACATTACACCGGTCCTAACAGACTCTATATATATATATATATATAATATATATACTTCCCCAACACAAAGGAATATTCCCTTAAATTATTATATGCTTTCTCACCATCACTCACTATATTACCATTTTGATTAATACATGGGCTTTTCCCTCTTCAAACATATTAAATCACATTTTCTATCTTTATATTTATTTGCTGCCTCAAAAGTTTTTCTTTCTCTTGTATTAACCAGATATTTATTAGATGCATATCCTTTGCTTGTACGTCGTCGTGTGTATAATAAATATATACAAGATAACGACATGGTCGAAAGTAGTATGATCCTTTTTATAAATTGCAAGTGGGCAAAATAATATCAGAAATAATTAATACAAGGAAAAAAAAAACAACAACAACTTTAATTATCTTATCTCGCGCTATCTTTCTCTTTCTCTCATCAATATCATCAAAAAACGTAATGTAAATGTTCATACTTGCTCTCATAAAAAAATATTGTAATAACATTTAATTTAGACATCCAATTTTCAAATTCGTCATTTAAAGTTCCTTTAATAGTCGTCTTTTCGATGCTCTCTAAAATCTTCTGTTTTGACGTTTTCAGAAATAATTTCAAAACACTCAATACTACTCTATATCATTGTTTAATGACTCAACGAGAATGTTTTCTAAAAATCGCCAAAAACAATTGCATTCTAAACACATCGTTAATAATTAAAATTTGGGAATTACTTTTATAACATGGCATTATTTGATTTTCCAGAAACGCGTGAGATATATTCTATATATATATATATATGTATTGAATATTATATGCATGTCCTCTTCTAATTAACTTCACCTCCTCGGCTTCTCTGATTCGCGTGACATAAGCACAGCACAAATGGTGATATTCTATTAAATATTTTGTTTATTATCGTTATTATTCTCTTCTCTTTTTATTACCATCTGATATATACTCATTACAACGTATTGTTGTTACTGCTATTTATATTCCAGGATATGTTGAGAGTATTATTATTATGGACAATATTCATTTACGCTTTGTCCTCTCCAAACGTTGATCGCTCGAATAATCGTCCCTTATATGATGAGTTTAATTACAATGACGATATTTTCAATGTCTTGGAGTATGGAGCCAAAGGCGACGGTTACACAGATGATTCCCAGGTAAGAAACGCACAAATTTATCACCCTCTTATTGTTTTTATGTTCCCTCTTGCATTAATTGATTTTCGGTTAGATATTTTTTTATTTTATTTTATTTAGGCATTCTTGGATGCTTGGAACGATGCATGTAGTAGGAGCTCAATAGAAAACCCAAGAGTATATATTCCAGAAAATGGAATATTTTTGTTGAATCCCATCGTTGTTTTCCATGGACCATGCAAGCCTGCAAAGATACACTTTGTGGTAGGGGGAAGTTGAAGTTATTGAAGTTGGATTATATAATAAATGTTTATTTAGTACTTTGACCTCGTTTGTCCAAGTATTTTGTCGTTTCACACACACACACACACACTCATATATATATATATATATATATTCTTAATATGCATGCTTTTATTAAGTATTTTGACCCTAATAAATTATATTTCTTTTGCCCAAAACGTATTTTTACCTTTCACATTTATACACTTATATATTCTGATATATTATAAGGGGTAAGGGGTGAGACAAGCCAGCTCTAACGAAGCTAAGCTTCAAATCATGATTTCCGAGTTGAACTCAAGATTCATTTTAACTGTTCGAAAATTCACAAGTCGCCTTGTAACCGTTTTATAATTATTAATTTTTTCTTATTTTTAGTAATTTAAACTTCGTCGAGCTTCAAGCTTGAACTCGAGCTCGAGCTTTTACCTTAGCTTTTCGAAAACTCATTAGTCAGCTCGTGAACATTTTATTAATTATTAATTTTTTTAGACTGATTTAGAATCCGAGCTTTAAGCTTGAGCTCAACTCATCGATTAAACGTGCTGACGAGCCGGGCTCGAGATTGGCTCGTTTACAACCCCAACTATATATACTTTGAGGCCATTACTTTTAATTGTTTTCTCTTGAACATTATTTTCATATATTGCATTGACTAAAAATTAACAATTTATTTTAATTAATTTTATTCATTATAATTAGGTATCAGGAGCAATCATAGCCCCAAAATCACCTAGGGCATGGGATGGTAAAGATGCAAGCTCATGGATAGTATTTAACAAAGTAAACAATCTCTTAGTAAATGGCTATGGAAATGGAGTAATCGATGGGAAAGGCCAATCTTGGTGGGATCAATCTTGTAAACGCCAACCTCACCTGGTAATAATTAATTATTATACCTTTCATTTTCTTTTTTTCGTATTAGAATACAAAACGGCCGTTAATAATTTGTTCTTACAATCCCGCCTGCGATCGATGATTGCAGAGTACGTGCACGAAGCTCGCTCCAACGGTAAGTACTCGTTTCTCTACCTTCCGAGCGACCCCATTTGTGTGTTCCAATAAAGATGAGCATTTGATGATTGATTCGATCGAATAATAATAAGCAGGCGATGAAGTTTACGTCGTGCAGTGAGAGCAGCGTGAGCAATGTGAACATCATAAACAGTGCTCAAACTCATGTGCTTGTAAGAAGATGCCACAACTTCAACGTCCAAAACCTCGCCATAGCTTCTCCTCGCGACTCTCCCAACACTGATGGCATTCACGTCGAATCGTCGAGCCATGTGTTCATCAGCAACACCGTCGTAGGCTGCGGTAATTTATTTAATATTTACTTTATATATATAAATATACTTGCATGGATAGCTATATATATATATATATAAACGGTATATACTAGGAGACGATTGTATTTCTCTTGGCGATTACAACTCGAACGTTGATATATCCAATGTTCGATGTGGGCCTGGTCATGGTATAAGGTAACCCTAAAATTTCATAATAATTGAATTTTTTTTTCATGTTATTTGTAAATGATATAATGAGTTAATAAGGTTGCTAGTATCTCAGTCATATATATATATATTATATATATATATATTATTTTCCAAAATGGTCACTTTTGTAATTGACAATTTTTTGTAAGATGGTTTATCATTATTTTTATTTTGTAAGCAAAGTTTTTCTACGTACTAAACAATTATTACAGCATTGGAAGCCTAGGAAAAAGCGGCAACTACGTACAAGTAAAGAATATTCGTGTAACTGATGCTTACTTCAATGGAACTACAAATGGGGCAAGAATCAAAACTTGGCAGGTATGAATTTTAATTAATTATTCAGCAATTAAAATAGAATAAAAAAAGTAGCAACTAAAACATATACAAACAAAAGGAACCAAATTAATTCTATATTTCTCTATTCATGAAATAAGGCGGGGCGAGGGTTCCTCCGCGACGTGACGTTCCAAAACCTACGATTCGACAATGTCAAGAACCCCATAGTAATAGACCAACACTACTGCTATCCTAGAAATTCATGCAAAGAAAAGGTAATGTAGTATAAAGTTTTTATTACATGGCCAATCAGTACTTTTCCAATAATGTCTTCGATTTCGTATTAGAAAAGCGGCGTACGCATAAGCAACGTGGTGTATAGAGAAGCGTCTGGGACTTCGAATTCGAAGGTTGCGATCAACCTAAACTGTAGCAGATCCGTGCCATGTCTCGGAACGTCGATGCAGTCAATACACTTGAAGTCTGCTGATCATAACGGGCGAGTCTTTGCGCAGTGCAGTAATGTTTATGGTAAAGAAGTCGATGTGTTTCCTAGTCATTGCATCTTACATTAGTAGTAAGTAATAGGATATATTCATATCATATGCCTCTTGATTCTATGCTGCATGCAGTTATTAGATAGTTGTAATGGTGATATGCTATTTGTTTGGATTGAATATTATGCAGAAGAAGATTATATATCAATATAATGCATGTTGGGAATTCACTCGAGATTCTTGATCTTTTATTCTAGTTTGATTGTGTGTTTTCTAATGCTATATGAATTATAAACAATATTTTCGAGCTTTTCTATCAAGGTTTAATCGAAATTGTGATTAAAAATAAATAAATGGAAAAACAAGAAACCCCATTTTACGTGGTTGGTTCGGTGTAGACTTTGAACCTACGGTTACGGGTCAATAAATCGATTTTTATAGATGATATATATTGAGATTAGAGAGAAAACCTAATTTGGTCCTCGTTCTTTACCGTATCCCTAACGTTTTACATGGATTAATTGAATCCTTGATGTTGTCGATTTTGAACCAAAGTGGTCCGTCAGTATGGACGTCAATTTAGAAGAAAAGAAACACGTGCACCACACATGTCGACCTTCTCCCCGATTCTTAATGGTGGCAATTGGGTTAGGATCTGACTGTGCATAGGCTCGGATATTGTCTCCGGCGGTTTCTCCGACCATGGTTGCCGGAATAAAGTTTTCGACGGCTAGAAGATCCTCGCCGGAGTTTGTCAGGGATTGCAAGAATGCAACTTCCTCTCCAACTTTCGTACTCACACTCAAAGCTAAGATACGATGTAACGTCCCCGTTCCTATTTCCTTTCTATACACCCATAATTCATCGCTTTTCACGTATATCACATACTCTGTAAATCATATTGCAAGAGATACTGCAAATAAGCATATCAGAACATCATAATTTCAAAGATCTCATGAAAACTAACATCGAATCACATAGGCACATAAGGTACATGTTGCCGATCATACTCACAGGTTTATGCTTATAACCCGTTCCTTTCAGTCGACCTTGTCCTTGCCTTTTTCAGAATCCCGACCTAGTATAAAATCGGTCCAACAATCAATATGCAGTCTAGATAAATATTCTGTGAATGACGTAACCTGATTATTTTTCTCCTTTAATCCTTTATCACTATACTGTGATCATTAGTTTTTAGATGCTTAGTATTTTTCGGTATCTCAAAATTTCGGGTACTATATTGACTTAGATATTTCGGGTATTCTATATTTTCGGGAATCAATATTTCAATGTTTTCGGGACTTATTTACTTTCGGGTATTACTTATTTAGATACCTTCCGGGAATAGTAACCTTTCGGGTGCTATATATTTTCGGGCAATCATTTAATAATATATTTTTGGATAGCATTTTTATTTAAGTAACTTTCGAATAATATATTTATTCGAATAGCCCTGAACTTTTCGGGTACACATTTATTTTAATAACTTAAATTTTCGGGTGACATTTTTCTTTAAACTATCTTTTGAATAGTATAACTTTCGGGTGACATGTTTATTCGAATAACTTTCGAATAACATGTTTATTCGAATAACCTTAAATTTCCCGATAACATATTAGGGTTCTAACAACTTTCGGGTAATATATTAAAGTTTCGATACTCTTCTATATGATTGATGAAAATAATTCCATCCTCTAAACATTATATTCACATCAAAATCATACTCTATTCATAAGCGAAAATATCTATATCCTCATGTTCAATTTCTATATTATCTATTAAGTTAATCTTAATTAACCTTATTTAAAATCTTACATAACATATGAAAGGAAGTATAACAATAAAAATTTCGTATATGTAGATATACCTCACGTTATGCTTTAGCTGAAAATTGATGATAATGCTTTGCAAACTTTAGGTGTTGTTCACGTTTTTCTTTGATAAAATGAATAATATTTCATTTTTACTAAGTATTTAAAATGATAAGTTTGTATTTGCTTAGTAAGCTACTGATTAAAATGTGAGGTATCAACTTCTTTTACTTTGCTTTTACTTTAGGTTTTCGTTTTCCTTTGTAAAATTTTCGAATAATATATTTATTATTTAACCTATTATGAATTTTCGGGTAACATTTCTTTTCAATGTTTATTTTTCGGGTTTGATCAGTTTTCGCCGCTTTATTTTTCGGCTGAGAACTTTTCGGGTATGAACTTTTCGCCGTGTTATTTTTTTTTTGGATTCTATTATTTTCAGTATCTTGAATTTTAATATTATTTCCAGTGTCTTAATATTTTCGGGTCCCTTACTTTTTCGGGTACTCTTTCTTTTCGGTATTTGCTTATTGATAGTTTCGGTACCTAAAGTTTTCAGTACCTTATCTTTTCAATGAAATACTTAGTTTTCGATTCTCTTCTGTTCAATATACGAAAATAGTCTATTATCTTAACCAAATCTTATAATACATATGCATCACATATACATATAAATGCATGAACTTATGAAATCGGGTTTCGGTTTCGGATCCTGACATACGAACTCTCTTGTATAGAATATTTACAGCATCTCAGCTAGAGCTGAAAATTGGGTCGGGTTGGCCCGGTTCGGCCCGGAATGAGCGGATTGTCCGAAAATTTCGAGCCGGTCCGAGCCGGGCTGATGCCTTAGCGGGTCTGTGAATATCAGGCCCTAGTCCGTGGAGAGATGGAACGTGCCAGCCCGGCCCGAGCACATCGGGCTTGATTTTTATATTTTGTTAAAGTTTAATTTTTAAAAATTACTCAATTATTCATTATTTATTATAATTTATACCAAAGTATCATTCACAATAATAAAAATACATAATTTAAAAAATATATATATTATATTCATATACACATAAAATATAATTTTTAACTATATAATTGAATTTTATAAAATATTTATATATAAATAAAATAAAATAATATAAAGGCGGGGCCTTATTTTGTCCCTGGCCCGCTCATGTTTCGGGCTGAAAATTTTTAGGCCCATGCCCACTTTTTTTGGGCCGGGCGTGCCGACCCACATACTCAGTCCCAAACTTTCAGCTCTAATCTCATATTTACAGCTTGTACCACACGGCCTCCTGCATTGGTTTTCACGGCCGTGAAATTCAATCGAACTTCTCGCGCCTTCAGCTCTTTGAATCCAACCATGTGCCAAGGCCATGACACTGTCGAGCAGAATCTATGCTTCGCGATCCAGTTGCTTGTCACGGCTGTGACACCCAATGGCAGAGACCATTATGAACATGAGTTGTGACCGAGTTTTGGGTCACAAATCCCAACCATCTTCCATTAATTTTGGCTCAGTCACTATCTACACTCTGCACATAGCCTATTATAAAAGGAAAGCTAATACTAATACTTCTATTATCTTGTCCGTTTCAACCGTTAGAAGATTAGCTCACTTGGTTGTTTTGTTCTATGAATAGAAACAACAAATGTCGGTGTTAAATAAGCTTTTGTTGCGCATATCTATATTTCAACACCCGCGTCGAGTGCGTTTAAATTGAGAGTTTTGTGTGAATTATTATGTGTAAGAATTTTTGAGTGACATATATAAATTTTTTTATTGATAAGAAATAAGAAAAATACGCAACTTTAGAAAAGTAAAAAACAATTATTAAAAAAAATAAAGTTCAACTCTAAATTTAAAAAACAGATGCAGATATCCGGTTTTAAATATTCGAATAAACCGGATATCCAATTTTCGAATATTCGAATAAAATCGAATCGACGATTTTCATTTTTAGCTATCCGAAAATTCAGTCAGTTATCCGAAAATCCGGATATTCGTCAACATATATACAACGAAATCAACAGAATTCAAGCGAAATTGAAGGAAATATTAGTCAAATTTTTTTTAAAAAATATCCAAATCAATTTCGCAAAGAAAAACTCAAAATTATACCAAGTTAAATCTCGGTTTCGCCGCCATCCACCTTCGCCGCGGAGCTTGTTAACCATCGCCTTCACCGTGGAGTCGCCGTCGATTGCTAGGTCGCGTGGAGTAGTAAAATCGCGCAAGTAAAAAAAAAGAAAGAAAGAGAGGTTTTGTGTTTGAAAAGAGAATAGGCGACGGTTTCAACCTGTAACTGTCGTCTATTCCCATTTTATTTTTATTTTTTATTTTTACCTATAGGCGACGGTTCTTTTACAGAAACCGTCGCCTATAGACATTGTAAATTGTGGAGTAACCGTCGCCTACAGTCAACAAAATTTACAAAAATAATAAAATTCCCCGCGTTGGTCGCCTATAAATATATTTGTACTGATAATACCTATTATATAATATTGTTTGGTATTATAATCTACAGAGTTCTTGTCATATAATACTGTTTGTGATATTTCTAATGTCATAGGATGGAAATATTGCAAGTATGCAATAATGTATTTGAACATAAAAATATATAACATAATATAACATATTGGAAGAAAAATATCCCCAATAAATGCTACATGAATCTCTTAGCTGGATATCAGCTGTGCTTTTATTATACGTATGCCGCCTCGTATTCCAATTCAACGATAGGTTGTCCGTCCAAGTCAAATCTATACTCCACCCCACACTTTGTCTCCATCATTTAAAAGTATATATATATATATATATATATATATATATATATATTATATTTTTAGAAAGAAGAAAATTAATTTTATTCGAGTAGCAAAGAATAAGTTAAATCTCCTTAACAATCTAGAGATTTGGCACTGTCCTATTTTAAACCGATAATTCTATTCACACCCCTTATTTTACTATTTACACCCCCTATTTATTAGAAAAAATAAATATAATGACAAGTTCAATTTTCAATATTAATAATTTAACATGCAATTAATGGCACACGACTTTCCATAGATATTAATTTTTTATTTTAATTTTTCAAATATCCTTGGAAATATTTTTTTCCTTGTATTTATATTTGCGATATCTTTGATATAAGCATTATATTATTTAATTTAATTGTTCTTTGATATAAGCATTATATTATTTAATTTAATTGTTATTTGACTAAATCAACTCCTAAATATTTAATTGCAATATTATTTATATTTATTATTTCAATTTTCATTTAACTCTCTATATATATGTTAATAAAAATATTACATTATATGAATATTTTTATTAAATAAGTTAAATATTATTATTATTATATTCTATTTTTTTATCTTACCTGTAAAAGTGTAAATTTTAAAATATAAAAAAAATTAATTAAGTATATTTATTATTTCAATAGTTATTTTAAGTCTATCTATATAGATTAATAAGAAAGATTATATTATATGAATATTTTTATTAAAAAGTTTAATATTGTATTGATAAATTATAAAATATTAGTATTTTTTTATGTGTGTAACTAAAAAAAAGAAATAAATTAATAATTAAAAATATTTGGTGTAAATGATGTAAAATAAATATCGTTGAATTTAATGTCTTGATAAACAAAAAAAATTAATACATAAGTTATTATTTAATATCTTGAACAACAAATTTCAAGGTTCTTTTCACCTGGGTGTCAATAGTAGCACCCATTTTAAACTTATCCTATTTACAAATTTCGAAGCAATGTCGGACTCTATCATCAATCCAATTAAGACTACTATAAATCCGATGTATATAACACGTTTGCGACTTTTTTTTTTTTTTTGCAATTTATTTTATTAATAACAAAACTTGGGAAGTTTCTTTTTTCAGTAAAGTTTATATTATTATGTTTGAACACGACGTAAACTAATAATAAACAAAATTTGATATATATTTAAAAAAAAAAAAAATAGAAGTCGATTATGCAAATGCTTGAGAGCACCATCACACCTACCATCAAATTGGCCTCATTACAAATATGTGGCGAGAAAGAATTTACGCGTGTGTGGTCGAAATAAGTGAAAAAGAATACAAGATAGTGACTCATGAGGCTAATCAAAAGGACAAAGGTTTAACTACCAAGTAGAAAATAAAATAAAATACATCAACAAATAAATAAATAATAGAAATTAATTAAACATATATATATAGGGAGAATTAGAGGGAGTTAGGGGGTCGCCCTATTCGCCATGGCCGGCGTTAGTACGGCCGGACATTCACAGTATGTATATATATATATATATATATAAGAAAGGATAATTATTTTGTAATATCTAGAATTTGTAGTATATTTGCGATAATAGGGTTTTCGTCTTGACCAACAAGTATATTGATATTCTTTTCATTTAAAAAAGTGTTATTCGGCCCCTACGTAATAAATATTGATTTTCGTCGCTGTATATAATATATAAATATTCATCCTTTAACGAAACTTTCTTTATCCAAAGACGCCAAGAGCATCAATTGCAGCTATAAAGAAGTTCTCAAGAAAGTAAAAAATGAGATATGGATAGTGATAGAGCGGTAATAATGTTGGCAGAAATTAAAGCAATAAAAAAAACCCTTTCCAATTAATGCAACATTAAATGCTGAAAGAAGGAGTAGGGTTTATAGCTTAGTCTAATAATTCAAATAATTGAATTAGAATGGGGGAAGTGATAGAGATGGATGAACTAAAATCTAATTAATGCCTTTGTCTAATTCTGAGTACGGACCAAAGATGTCAAAACAATATATCTGGTGAGATATGTAGAGAAGAGAGATCTATATCTATCTATCAATCAATTCCAACTGCATAAATGAGTACGGATGAATATATAAGAACCTCAAATATCTATCAATTAAATTCAACTAAATGTTATTTAATTTTATATAAAGAGGATTGTTTACATAGTAAGTACATAATTAATAGTTCTATCCATTTCGCTATGTTTTAAGTAATTAATTAATTAATTGTCCCATTAATTTCTCTAGGTGAGTAAATGGCTCGAGCTCCCGCGCCAAAACTTAATATTAGGCTCGAGTTATATATTTTCAATAGTTCATGAGTACATTTGCTCGAATTTAAAGCTCAAAATTGTAAATATAGAATTAAATAATAATAATAATAATAAAATTCACGAGCATTACTTACGATGAATCTTTATCTCGAGCTCGACGGTCATGAGTTCGAGCCGAGCTTCTGTAGAATCAACTCGACTCGACTCATTTTTCACTCCTGAGTTTAACTGTGCCTCTTAAAAATGAACCCAATGTCAAGCTTTGGGTAGATTCCAAGTTCACGTTAGAAATTATTACATGTTAATAAGATGACTATATGTCTAATCTAGCAAAAAAAAAAATCAAACTTTATTATATTAATCAAGCAATTAGATGCAAGCCATTTTTCAACTTTATTCAATAATCAAATCATTGTGCCGCATCCGATGCTTTTGTCTCTTACGTTTAGAGCAAAACATACAAATAAAAGAAAGGATGAAAAATGACAAAATATAAGATAATCGTATCATCTCCTTATTAATATTAAATGATTACATATAATATAGTGAAAATATATATAAGGTACAAATACAAAAGGCAAGCAAGCAGACGAAATAGAAAAGGCGGTCAAAAGTCAAAACTCGTCCAAAAAGAGAAATCAAATGATTAAAAAGCATAATTAAAGAGAAAAAAAACACACACAAACACAATATAGCACCAATATAAAATCATAATTTATTTTTAATTGTTTTAACTTTTTTCTTTTCTCACCAATGATGCCCCCATGATAACATATCTCATTCCCTCCGATTTATTTTTCTTGAAAAGACAAATACCCGCAATAGTAATCTTCTAACAACGAAGATACGCCGCAAGGCCGATCGATAAAGTTACCATCGTAATTGCTAATGTGGTAATAATCTTCCCACGATCCCAGCATGTGATCTTGCCCCTTCAACACAAAATCCCAGCTCGAATCCGCCGCCGTGCTGGTGGTGCTCTCGGCGAGGCTCGGCAGCTCCACAATCTGCGTAAGGTAATCGTCGTCGGAGGAGGAAGACGACGTCGTCGTCGTCGTCGTTGTTTCCGAGGATCGACTCTGGCCAACGGAATCCCCGGCCGCGCAGCCCACGTCGTCGTCGAACTCCACCATGTTGGCAGCCCTGTTCGCCGCGTCCCTCACGTCGCGGGGTTCGCACGTGGCGGACCTGGGGAGCAGGTGGGATATGTCCGGGAAGTTGAGCGTGGCGGAGGCGCCCTTGATCGCCAGAGCCGCCACGTCGTGCGCACGCGCCGCCATCTCAGGGGTGGCGAACGTCCCCAGCCAGATCCTGGATTTCTTGCGGGGCTCGCGGATCTCGGAGACCCACTTGCCCCACGCGCGCATCCGCACCCCTCTGTACAGCGAGTGGTGCTTATTGCCGCCGCCGGCGCCGCTTGTGATGCTGCCTTTCTTCTTCTTGTTGCTCGTCGCGGCTTCTTCTTCTTCTTTCCCTCTCTTTCTCTTGGCGTGGGCGCTTTTGCTGGAAGATATATTAGCAGATGAATGGTTCGGCGGCGGCGGCGTCTCGGCCATTATTACAGTGCACAGTTTCTTGAACAGAGAGAGAGAGAAGGAGAGATTGGTAGAAGTTTGTCTGAAACTGTGGGCAGTGTATAGTGAGAACTGAGAACTGTGGAGTGATGACTCCTTGTAGGTTTTTAGTTTTGTGTATATATATATATATACATATAATATATACATGTTATTTATATATACCTAGATAGATATAGATACATATACACAGAGTGTGTGTGTGTATATGTGGTTGTGGTTGTGCGTGTTTACGTGTGGGTTACTACGAGCATGGGGACACGCCGACAGGGGGACTTGAAAATAAGCTGAGAGGTAAAAGTGAATTAAATGAGGCCAGCAACCCACTATTTATTTATTTATTTATTTATTTACTTTTCATTCATTAATAATTATTTTTAGATATTTACTTACCCATTTATTGATTTTTGGGTTTTGGCTGAGTAAATATATATGTAAATATATAAATAATAAATAAATAAAATCGCGAGTATATCAGTGTGCAAAAGGCTTGTCAAGTAAAAATGGCATGTAGGTAGCTTAAAAATGGCATGTAGATAGCTTATATTGTTATTGTTAGTGAAATGATATTTTGCATCTATTTGAAAATTGCAACTTTATATATTTCGGAACAAATATGGGTATTCAATTGTTTTTCTCACGAAATAGGTCATTATAAATCATATTTAGCTGCTGACATATAATATTTTGTGACCACTTGACTGCTAATATTGAATACCGCTAAGTAGGATTTTCAACTTATTTGGTAGGAAAAATGCTCCAAAAACTTACATTATTCCACCGTATTAAGTTAATTATCTATTTTTATAACTATAAGATATAGTAATTCAAAATTGAAGATCTATATACTTCCCAAAATTTTGTAGATTTTGCCAAAAACTAGAGATGCATTAAAAAATATAGTTTTACCATATATGCCGAGCGCAAGAATACAAAAATATGGACTAAGTGAGTGCGCGCAAGATTATTTAAAATTAAAGGTTAAATAGAATGACAATAATATATTAAAAACAAAGGGTATTTCTGAATATTGATATTACCAAGCTGGAAATCAAAGACAACATAAAGAGAGCTACCGACCAAGATGTTTAATTAACCCACCACTTATTAATGAATTGGCTCATTGCCAGATCAACCAACTGAATTAAATGCATGCATGCATTCTATCTTTATAATAACGACGATGTAAATTTTATAAATTAATTTATTATCGAATACTATATATATATAGTATTTAAAAAACTAAGGTATTTACAATACAAGAGGATTGGTGAGTGGTCGAGTTTTGCCCCTGGCTCGGCAGTTAGTCACATTTATACAAGTAATCAATTATGTTATTCTAATTGCTTATTACTACGATTAATACACATATATGCCATTCTCTATGTAATATATAACATTAAATAAGTCAAACAGAATACTGGGCAAAATTATAAACTTAAATCACTAAATGTATTGATTATTAATTTTGTCGTATATTTGATAATTGTAAAAATATGTCAATACGTCAGGATAAATTTTAGGTTTATGATATTTTTTTCAAGAAAATAAGTTGGAAATCTTTTGAAAAAGAAATGCAATTTCAAGTAGATATAGACATAAGGTACAATATATATACATATATAAAATTTGTCAGCAATATTTGCAAATTTTAGGTTCTAGTCAATTTCCCATTAAAAAAAATATTTATAATTATCAACCTTGATGTGATATCAAAATGACTTCTAGTTACCATTTGCTCGATATATTGAGTTTAACTCATTCGGATTTTAGCTCATGTCATTGCTAAATCATGGATTATAATCTTAAATGGAAAAACATCATAAAACCCCCCATTGAATATATAATAATATATGTAAATGAAGGTACTTTCATAAATATTACATGCATTTTCGGACATAGAGACATGAAAAAAAATTTAACATTTATATCATTGACTTTATAGTCACCTTGGCATCGGTAAAAAAAAAGAAAAAAAAGATTCGTGAGACATAGGGCACTGAAAGAAGGAATAGCATAACATTAAAACCCACGAGGTTTCAATTAAGGAAGGTCCCATATAAACAATATTTAATGCTGACTCTCATCAGTATATATAATGGTCCAATCCCAAGATAACATAGTTTTGTGCAATAACTAAAATAAAAATGATAGAAAAAATTACGAACCCACACAGCTCATATCATCATATCCTAGGCTTTTCCTAATATTATTATATTCTTTTCTATCTTTGGTATCTGATAAAATAATCTTTCAATTCTTTTTGCCAGATGGAGGGCAGTAATAGAAAAGAACAGAAGAAGAACGTACGGCGAAATTATATATCTATTACTGACTTTAGTTCAGGCTAAGATATTAAATAATGAATGAGCTCATTAATTAATCAGATCATATGTATTAAATTAAAGCTGCAGAGAGCAAATATAGCAGGTGTGTTTTACCATATGTGGATGGGTTCCCATTTAAGTGCTGAGTTTATTTCATTTTTTTTATTACCTTCAATGAAAAGAAAGGCTCGTCGAGTTTCATTTCATATTAGGGTTTGCTTTTCAATTCATTTGTATTGTCCCGCCAGTTTCATATCAAGAGTTTTCAATGAAAAGTAGCCAACAGTATTTTAAAAAATTTGTTAAGATTCACTTTAATGTAGTAAGTAATTATATTATTCATTGCATTGATGTCTAGTTATAAATATTAGGTTTAAATATTTTTTCCATATGGGGTGGCACTTTCAGGACACTAAACTTAATGCGTTGCAATTTTCGATTACGAATTTTCAAAATCGAACCAATTTAAAGATAACAAGCATCAATTAGCGCCACATCATTTGTTCTGATGACGTGTCAGTCCATCTAGAAGCCAATTTGGACGCTACGTCATACGTTAGAGGTAACATGGCATCAAGTTGGACTGCCACATCATACAAAAAAGGTGATGTACCGTCGTGATGGACTGCCATGTCATAAAAAAGGTGGGGTGGCGTACAATTGGCACTTGTTTCAACAAATGTCTTTGCTTATGAAAATTATTGTTCTAAATTGCAATCCTTTAACTTGGGTGTTCAGAAAGTGTCATTCCCTTAAGTTGGGAGACAAAAATAATAATAATTAAGCCTAAATAATATATATAAATATATATATATATATTATATAATATATAGATATTTGTGATCCTTACAACTTACCAGATGTACAAAATTAATTGGGACCTTACAACTTACCAGATGTACAAATTTAAATTCGACATTCGTATCTTTTCTCTATATCGTTTTTGTTTCATGCAATTGAATCAAATATTATCGGAGGATATTTGATGTATTATTTTTTGTTTACTGTTATTGGAAGCACCACATTAATGAAAGAATAGTACTCAAAATTAAATAAGTGAGCAGTGCTAATGGGTCGTACAATAAAATTAATGAATAATCCAGCAAAGAACAAACCACATCTATACCAATTTCTTCTGATCACAACAAAAGCAAAATACTTTTGGAACCAAAAAAAAATTAACTTAGTCATTTCATGTTTTTGAAAAAAAAAAAGTATCCAAAGAGTTTATATAATATTGAAAAAGCATATAATTATAACCTGGGTTATTATGTGTAAAGATCATTTAATGTCGATGACTATATTTGACTATAAAAATTAGTCACTGACCTTACACGTCGGTACAATTTTGGGTCTCCTAATTTTTTCTCCGACAAAATAAGTCGGATCCTGTCATTCACTTAACTGCTGACTTGGAATATGATGATGCATGATTTTCAATTTATTTTATAGAGAAAAATGATTACCCAAATTTATTCCGACATTGTCAGATGTAGTGACTCAAAATTGTAATTGATATATTCAGTGATCTAAATATATAATTTTGCCATATAAAGTGAAGAAGAGTTCAACAGAGATTCTTGGAAGCCAAATATGCAATTGATTTATGAATAAGATGTGAAACCTATGGATAAATTAGATGATTGGGCCTTTGGCTAAATTGGATAGGTCCAATTTAATCATTTTTCAGAAAATCGAGAAATCGTCTTTCGACGAAATTTGAAATTGATTTAAGAAACAAATCTACATTTCAAATAGATATGTGACATGTTGATTATGTGTCAGTATACACATGGGTGCGTGAGGAATGAATGATTGGGCAGTGACTATACGATGTGATGGTAGATATCCGTCGGATAAAAAGAGGCATGATGGATCACGTTGAGATGCGATCGGAAGGGTCGGATCGCAAAGTGAACCAATACAGAGATTCGGCCGGACAATTTGATCGGAAGCATCGGATTCCATCCGAAGGTGTGTGATCTGAATCGTTGGACGCCGATCTGACAAATTAAAAAGAAAAATCCCAAAAACTGTGAGTATTTGCACATTCCTGAAAGAGGAGTTTTTGTTTTTGTTTTTTAATGTAGCATTTTGCTGTTATTAATATCAATATATAGTTAGTTAGTTATATATCACCCTAATAAACAAAGCAAACCCAATTCTTCCAACATGCCCAAACATAATTCTTAAATCCATTCAGCCCAACTTTTGTCTCAATTCGAACCTTACAATACAGTATGTAACAGATTTATCTAAAAGCAGTATCATATACTTTTGACCATTTTAAATAGTAAGAACGATATCGAGTCTTTTGACTTTCGCTAATATTATTATTCGATTTTTTTTTAAAAACAGAATATACACAATATATATATATATATATATATAATTCAAGAAAAATAAAATATATATAATCTCAAAAATATTCATCCTTCTCCAATGCCTCGACGGCACAAAGGGCAAGAGGTTAAATCGAAAGCCAGCGAGAGATACACTCAAAGTGGAAAACGTGGCAACACGCCGCCAACTGCATGCAAGCTCCGCCGCCATCAAAGCCCACCATGCATATCGAGCATTCACAGTTTATTACAGCAGACTCTTTCTTCACATCATCTACTGCATGGGCCCGCCATGCCTCGCCAAATGGCGGGCTATGGAGGGCTTCGGGTGGGTTGCCCGCCCCGCCGACCCGTTTTGACTGTTCTAGTTTTGTTAATCAATAGTATTTATATTTGATAAAGACAATTATGCATAATAATAGATATTCAATGATTTCTTTTTGTTAATTAACATAATTAGTGAGTAAGTTGATAATATCACTAACTCAAACCGTTCTCTAGAATTTAAAAAAAAAATCATTCTCCCTCAAAAATCTCTCTACAGAAAAAAAATTTCAAATTTGTTTTTTCTCCGCCGGCGGCCCCAGATCTACTGCCACCATGGTTGCCGGCGGATCGGGTTGGAACACACATCATATATTTCATTCTCTTCCACAATTTCTTTATTTTATATTTAATATTTGGATTAAATATATTTTTAGTCTTGTATGCTTGAGTGATGACATTTTAAGGACACTTAAGTTAAGGGTGACAATTTTAATCTTGTAAGTATTAAAATCGAAGCAATTTAAGAACACTTAACTTAAGGGTGACAATTTTAGTCATGTAAATATTAAAATTGAATCAATTTTAGGACAGTTAAACCCAGAAACATAATTTCAACCCGAAATGTATACACGTAGCACCGAAGATGCTAACTTGGACTAAACTTATTTTCTCTTCCCTCTAATTAAGGGTCACCTCATAAGTAAAAAAAATAACTATGAGCTTATTTGGAGGAAAGACAGTAAATTTTAGTCATGTAAGTATCAAAGTTGAATCAATTTTAGGAAAGTTAAACCCGGAAACCTAATTTTTAGCCCGTATAGCACCAGAGATGCTGACTTGAACTATAAGGTGACGCTTAATTAAAGGAAGGGGAAAACAATTTAGTCCAAGTCAACATATTCGGCGCCACATGTGTAAATTTCGGGCTGAAATTAGGTTTTTGAGTTTAATTGTCCTAAAATTGCTTTAATTTTAATACTTACATGACTAAAATTGTCAACATTAACTTAAGTGTCCTTAAAATGTCACCCCCTCAAACATACATGTCTGAAAATATATTGAAGCCTTAATATTTTGTTTATTCTCTTGTATGATCTCTCTCTCTCTCTCTCATGACAGTCATTCTTCTCTTGAGAGTTTCTTTTCTCGTATGAGAATATTTTTCTTCAAGAGTTTGCAATGGTTTTATAAAATAGATCTGAAAAATACTTGTGCTAGCATCGATAATTCAAACAATGGTGTTATGGATCTTGTTTGGATAATGTTAAAAGTTTGAAAATATTAAATTGTAACTGATGATACAATTTGAAGAAGAGATTGCAAGTGATGATACTAACATCTCTATCTTTTTTATCGTTCTTTCATATTCTTTAACAATTTTGTTTATTGATTCCATTGTAAAATTTTGTCCAATTGATTTTACGAAACAATTATCAAAAAAAAAAAATTCAAAATTCACCTACCAAAACAAAAATGTGCTCAATAGTGAATTGACTAATCGAATTAAATAGTTTTGAAGTTGAATTTCACCGAGTATGTATATAATGTTTCACATTTATCCTATAAATTCTCAACTATTTATGTTGTCTTCTCAACTTTGAAAGAGGCACCAACGAATGAGCTGTATTTGGTTCGGGGATTTCGGTTAAGAAAAGAAAACGTGTGAAAGTAGAGCGGTCGAAGAACACAATATCAATGTTCGATGCACTAACTTAGTTTTCCGACGGTCACTAAAGTAGGACAATCTCGGACTTTGACAGATTATGTGATGGGCTGAGCCGTCTTATTTCTTTTTGGGCCGAAGTACCCTTTGCATTCAATATATTTGCAGCTTTTATTGAGTAATACATTTTATTCGTCTATGATCCAGATCCTTAACAACTCATCAACGATTAATATAATGAAGCTTTTTTCTCTAATACAATACTAAATACCATCCCAACAACAAGAAGATTTTATAATGTAAGGAGAGAATGAGAAATTTACCGACATATCTTAAAATATAAGTAAGGTATTTATTTTATTGATTAAAAAAAAACAATTATGTATAACATATCTTAATTTTCCAGATGTTTAAAGAAAATAAAGACAAATAACACAAGGGCTCGACAAGATATGGTGCAAGATAAAGATAAGAGAACACTTGGTCCAGACAAGATATAAAGCTATCATAGTTTTAAATATATGGATTTTAATAATCAAACACAGAAGGTGCTATGATTTTATATACCCGTAGGTGCTATTTTACAAAAGGGGACCTCTTTGAAATGGATTTTTTCTTACCTATCCACTTTGGTTTCTTCGAGAATGTCATTACCCTATAAATAGGCTCTTGAGGATGTATTCCTTAACATTGATAGTCAACTCTGAGCTAGAAAGACTACTTTACAGTTCTAAAGTTATCAAGGTGAGTTGCTGAGCAAGATGGAGAAGCAGGGCACGTGCATTACTAGCTAACTACTCATCCTCTATATAATCTTCTCATATCTTAATCTTTCTTGAGGTTTATGTATAATATATACATATATTTTGTGTGTGTGTGTGTGTGTGTGCGCGCGCCAATAACACAAAATATAAGTTAGTTATTCATGTGCCCTTCTTCTCCATCACGACCACTCGATCTTGCCCGCAAAGCAGCATTCCATGAATCTTTTGTCTTCTTACCGACAAAACAAGGTAATTGATCTGAATTTCGAAAGGTGAAGTTCAACGTCTTAACTGTATCTTTTCTTCTCCATATGTTCGTTTACACGCTTCTTTGAAAATCTCGACGGTATCTTCTTCTCAATGTGTGTAATCATATGCGCGTGTTGTTATCAACTAGTGATATTGGTTTAAAGGTGGTTTTTAGTGCAAATCTTCTATCTATCGCCCTTTGTATGCAATTACACACAGTACTTTTGATTGAAGCACTTTGACAGATAATTAAGGGCTTTGTTGTCTTTAATAGAGAACCAAAAAGCTACGTAATGATATTGTAATATAATGTCCCAAGTCATTTGTTTTCTTTCTGTCCTATATATATAGGGCAACTTTTGAGGGATTAGCTTTCTTTTGAGGGTTTTCTGGCACTTGTTCATAACAGTGCGTAAGCTTGTGTCGTTTTGTTGTCATGCAACCACGCCCTTTGCTTGTTTGTGTCGTTGTTTTATAGTGTCTTCATTACGTAACATTATATATATAGTTAGTTATTTACGGCAAGTTCATATACTGACTGTACATAAATTCCATGCGCATCTTCCAATGTTTACTTAAGATGTGTATAAAATTGCAAATCGCAGATGATTTGCAGTGGAGTAAATCCATTTAGTTAAAAAGTTGACATGCTTCAAAAAGTGAAAAAAATGCATGAAAAGTCTTACATGGGCAATAAATTTACACAGAGAAACCGTGATCGATAACCACATTTCGTCTTTTTTTTTTTTCCCTTATCTCTTTTTTTTTTTTTTTGGGAATCGATATCATTTCATTTCATTTCGTGGACAAAAAAAAAAGTATTAGCCTCAAGAATTTATTCGGGTAAAATTTCCGAAGAAACTAACCTCCAACGAGACTAACTAGCGAAGGAATATTCTGAAAAAATATTTTGGCAGAATACGAAAAAAGCTGAGTAAGTCCTTCGAGTAAGAAGTCCGAGGAGCATCCTCACTAAAAGTGCACAAAATTTTGGGGAAACAGTCTAGCGATGACAGGAATGTCCATTAAAGATCCATTTAAAATGCAATGGGTCTAAGTCGGATCTCGCGAGTCATTCTTAGAAGTCGGATATTGAGTCTGATCTATACCAACTAGTTTGAATTAAACTGAGTCCTAGGCGATCAACTCAAGGTTGAATTAATGACAAAAATAGTGAACGTGCTAGGGCGAAAATCTCGGTAAGATACATTTTTCCTCTGTGCTCTAACCCGTATAAATACTAAGGTATGCGAACTGTTTCATACTACACGAAAACTGAATTAGGCATGATGGGATTTGCCGGAACTACCACAGGGGCTCTTCTAGTGTTTATTTTTACAACTCTCAGAGGAAGATAACAATTTTGGTAGAGAAAGAGAGACAAGATAGACATTTTTTTTTTTTTGAAAACATAAAAATGCATGACATAAAGCTAGCTAGTCTATTTGTTGTCTATATATCAATTGTCAATGCTTTAACCATAATTTACTAAATCGACTTTTAAATGCAAATACACATTATTCATACTACGCTTGGCAATTAATGGGGCAGGAGCAGGGATTCGCCCCGATTGGAAAGTGAATTCCCCGGTTTTCTCTCCCCGGGGGGGGGGGCGGGGTTGGGGATCATGCTCCCCACCCCATTCTTCGTGGAGATCCAATACTTTGAATTACTAAATTTTCAGTTTTTATGAATTAACTTTGTATTAAATTCATTATAAAGGCTCAATTTTGAATATATATATATATGTTTAATTCATGTTTTATGATAATTTTGTCGAATGCATATTATTTTTGTTATTATTTGGTTGTACTAGAAAGGAAAATATATGGACTATAAAAAGTCGGTCGGGGCGGGGATTCCCGCTGGAAAGGGACCCCGATAAATTTTCACGGGGATGAGGACGGGGAACAATTTCTCCCCATTTTCTTGTTGGGGACGGAGCGGACATTCCCCAATAACTCCCAAGCCTAATTCATACAAGCAATTGCGATTTGTGGTTTTGATTACATCTCTTTGTCTTCAAATTATGACCATCCGAATAATTTATATAAATTAGTATTTTAAGTACATTCGATGTTGTTTAATAATATGTAAATATGTATAGTATTCTTTTATATTTTAAAATATTTTTAGTTCAAAATGTTTAATATATGGAATTATAATTCAATTTTAATTGTGAATTGTTTTAAAATATATGAAAAAATTAATTTATTGAGATATAATAAATAAAAAATAAAGGATAAATTTGTAAATATACAAGTGTTACCATTGTTCCTCTCAAAATTTTTATAATAGAATAGGGATAGGATAATATCAGTATTAAATTTATTTATAAATGCTTACCAAATTTATTTAAATGGTAATATTGACGATAATTTCGAGTAATGTAGTTATTCCAGTCATAGACGTAACTTGCAGCATAAAGGAATATGCCAAAAAACAATCGATTTTATAATATTATATGTTTTTAATTATATTACCAAAGAATATGCTAAGATTGAATTTGATTCCAAGATGGCCTAACCCTAACCACGAGATCTCCAACTCATCAAAGCTGTTCTTGTCTTTACGCATCTTCAGCCCCACTCAACCAATAATTACACGCCACGTCACTTCTCATCCTATTTCATTTCATTTTTTGTTTTCTTTTCCCAATTTCTTCGTATTTATCAACTTCATATATAACGAGCGTCTCACCAACGCCGCGTTTACGTTATTGCCTTTCTGAAAAAAGCTCTCTTTCTGCGACTTCTCCACGGCCTTCCCAAGGTATGCTGATAGTTTATTTTTCCTGATCAATTGCTTGGTTTTGTCGATTATTTGAATTCGCCGAACGAATAGCGAGAAATTTGATTTTTGTTTTTTGTTTTAATTAAATTCTTCGGAACTCGGCTTTTGGTTGAATTTCAATTAGAGCTTAGATCTCGGTTTTATTGCGTGCCTTTTTCTCTGTTGTTGTGAAATTTAATAATTTTTTTTCGTGTAGAGATTATGTCGCTGGTGTGGGATTTAGTTTTGGATCTGGTCTGGTGTTTAACATCTTATTACCTCCGATTGTGTTTGAGGATTGTTGGGTGTCTTGGGCAATTGCATGCGTTGTTGTTGAGAAAAAATAATTACCCATCAGTTTGCCGTGGCACTCAGTTGAAATTATTAGGTTATTTCGGATGGTAGTATTGTTTATAAATTCTGTCTGAAAGTAGAAAGACAGTGCATTCGTGATTTGTGGTTAAATGTTAGCAATTCAATACGGACAAGATTGTTAGTTTGAAAATTGATGGAATAGGTAATGCAGTTGACTGCCTACAATTTGTAATGACAGACATCTTTCGGGAATTGCCTTTAGGAATGATTTGGTGGAAGTTAATGACGTCTGACTGATTTGCCTTTTTTCTGGATGACTTCTTTTGCTTTACTTATGTTTTCTGAGGGGATTCTAATAAGATTTCATTTTATCGTTATGGAGTAAATGCTTTCTCACTTTGTTTCTGCATTTACTTTTGTTTGCGGTATTTACGAGCTCTTTTATGTATTAAATGGCTGCAATCTCTAATAGATTATGAAGAGTTATGAATGTGATGTATTTGTGTGTCGATTGTCACATAACTAAGGGCACACTCAAACCGCTGGTCTCTCTAATGGCTTGTTTTATCCACATGATTGCAGAAATCACTAAAGATCTTCATGAATTCTAGAACTTCTGTGGCATCATCAGTTTCCTGCAAATCGGGAAACACAAACAACTTCTTCTTCTGGATTCTCGTTTGCTTGCTCCTCGAGTTCTTCAAAACCTACATAGTGGACGTGAATGCTTCCTTGATTTGTTCGATTTCTTCATTTTGTCGTACCTTGGGAGCGAGCCATCTGTAGTGGTGACTTATAACTGGTCGTCTGCATCATTTGATTAGTATTTTCCAGCATGGTTTCCTCGCAGATACCTGCTTTGCAAAAGAGTCGCATCCAAAAGACTGTCCACTGCCAGTTGTTATTGCCTTTGAATCCTCCTGTTAATGTCTCCACTGAGCAGATCGAGCTAGACTTTTCTGATGTGTTTGGCCCTTCACCAATTCAATCCTCTAATGAAGTCAGTACTGGAAAAACTGGGGTGAATGAGCTTGTATATGATGATCCAGAGATCGTTTACAATCGATCCCATTCTTTGGTTGGACCATCTGCTTGTGTTAGTCAATCTTTAGACCTTAGTTCGCTCACCATACATGAGATCGACAATCCACTGGAATTAGTGGACTGTGTTGTCAATCAGGCATGTGAAGATGATCAAAGCTTCTCCAAAAATGATGTGATGTCTGAGATTGTTGATGAATTGACAAAGGTCAACACTGTGGGACTGGAGGACTTTGAGGTATTGAAAGTTGTTGGGCAGGGTGCATTTGGAAAAGTATTCCAGGTAAGAAAGAAAGGCACACATGAAATATATGCTATGAAGGTGATGAGAAAGGATAAGATAATGGAGAAAAACCATGCGGAGTACATGAAAGCGGAGAGAGATATCCTGACAAAGATTGATCACCCTTATATTGTCCAGTTGAGATACTCATTCCAGGTATAGCTGAGTTTACAAAGTATAAGTAGTTCATTTTATTCTATTACAAGGTCTATCTATCTGGGAGCGTTTTCTGAATTGTTCTTTTTGTTGCAGACAAAATATAGACTGTACCTTGTGCTTGACTTTATCAATGGTGGACACCTTTTCTTTCAGCTCTACCATCATGGTCTTTTTAGGTACTTAACAACACCCCCAGCCACGCATTGTTGGGTTTTCGTCTAGCTAGAGTTGATAAACACATTCTTTACATTACAGGGAAGACTTGGCTCGTATCTACACAGCAGAAATTGTTTCAGCTGTGATGCACCTTCATGAAAATGGGATAATGCATAGAGACCTTAAGCCAGAGAATATCCTGCTAGATGCAGATGGCCATGTAAGTGCATGCTATGTTTCTTCATGCACTTTCCACGTGTCTGTACCACTTGGTTATTTATTCTTCATTTTTTCAGGCTATGCTAACTGATTTTGGATTGGCGAAAGAGCTAGAAGAAAACACTAGATCAAATTCTATGTGTGGAACTGTAGAATATATGTCACCAGAAATTATTCTTGGGAAGGGACATGACAAGGCTGCTGATTGGTGGAGTGTCGGCATTCTGTTGTACGAGATGCTCACCGGAAAGGTTAGGTTTCTAAAATGGCTGATAAGACTTCTCTGAATAAGATCCCCTTTTTTAGTTTGTCTTGTTGAATTGCCAGAGATAAATTGCTCTTGCATACGCTGTTTGGTATGTTTTAAAACTTAGGTATTTTGGCTTATAGTGCATTTCCATTCAAAGATAGATTGACTAATGACTTGCTCAATCTTGTGGCAGCCTCCTTTTGTTGGTGGAAACAGAAACAAAATCCAACAGAAGATAATTAAAGAAAAGATGAAGCTGCCTTCATATCTATCGAGCGAAGCCCACTCCCTGCTGAAAGGGGTAAATCCATATCTGAATTTCTAGTGCATCTAAAGACAAATGAAATAGTTGAGAGCTGCCCGTTTCTACTTTCGACTAAGTTATAGGATGAATCATTGGAATTACATATTCAATAGTGCAGCCAACTTTAGGATGCCCCTTTTCCTTCCTTTATTCATGTCTTTGCATCCATTTTATTTCTTGCAGCTACTGGAAAAGGAACCGAGCAAGCGGCTTGGCAGCGGACCAAAGGGTAGTGACGAAGTAAAGAGCCACAAATGGTTCAAGCCAATAAACTGGAGAAAAATCGAGGCCAGAGAAACCATTCCAAGCTTCCGCCCTGAAATTGCAGGAAACCACTGCATCGCAAACTTTGACAAGTGTTACACCGACATGCCCCTCGCAGATTCTCCTGTTTCGAGCCCTAAAGTCGGTGAAGATGTGTTCCAAGGCTTCACCTACGCACGTCCCCCATCTTCCTTTCTCAAAAGAAACAGCCCTTTCTGCTAGATTGCCGATACTATATGTGTGATCATCGTAAGTTTGTTTTATTTATTAAGGCGAAACTCAATGGGCCATTTGTCTTGTATCTACTCAGCTACTACTTATGTTTTCCATGTTGGAATTTATATTACGACAAGATTTATAACTTTCTCAACCTCTGAGACACTTGGAAATCCTTGATGAATGGAAAGAAACAAGACTCTTGTTACATTCTAGACCAGGAAGGGCAAATTGGGATCTTCCTTCGAAATAGAGGGACTTCTTGACAGACACACATTATTGCCTGGCGAAGGCGGAGAGTCCGAGAGCGTCCCAGAAACTGATGGTATAGGATGATAAGCTTCCGTTACCTTCTCAATATCCTCGTCTAAATACACCGTGCCAATCCAGACATTTAGCATATATTTGTTCCTGACTGATGAAGAAGACATGCAAGAAACATAAATAAGATGGTAGTGACTCGCCTCAGTCAAATTTGCCGTTAGAGCCTCTGATTGGATTGATCGAGGTCGTGACAGTATCAAGTTTCTTACGTATGGTAGGATTGTCCAGCACCTCCGAAAGTTAGAAATCATTACAGAAAGTATGAGGTTCATGAGATACGTCTGCTATTAGGGAAAAAAAATAAAATTGCCTATATACCGTGTGGTGTCGATCGATACTCGCTGTCGTCATTTTCTTCGAGGATTGATCTTAGCTTTTCTAGCAAGACCACCCCAGAATCCGCCTCCTTGGTTTGTGCTCCCCATTGATGTGTAGTCATAGGTTGGACGACCCTAAGTCGTTCAAAAATGGCTATGTTTACAGCACTAAGGGGCCCTTCCTTACATATTCTTATGCATTACTCAGACCAAAACTGAGAGAGAGAGAGAGAGAGAATTACATGATGTTTTTTCTTCCTTTACAACTGATCTTTCCATTCCCAGTCTTCATCTCTACGCCATTGATGATCTGATACTTCAATGCAGATTCAGGGAATGATTCGATCATGAACCAAATATCTTTCTTAGGATGTTGAAATGTAATTATCAAGATGATGATCCCACTTCCACATAAGATGGTATGATATTACATCAAGTAATAAAATGTGGAGTTACTAAGTCGACTCGCTCTCGATCATAATGTTGTACGGTGATAAGAGTTTTTACCATATCGCCAAAAAAAAAATGCCATCGTCTCTAATGTTGTAATTTCGTCTCATGTCTCAGTACTAATTGTGTACGGTAAGAGTATAATACCAAAGAAGAAAACAGTTCTTAAGACACAAACCAGGCAAGAACAAGAAAAATCATTACACAGTGGTCATAACTTGGTCTTATAACGACAAGTCGGATCAGAAACAGTCTTGTTTGATGTATATATGCTGATATCACAAACAGCGTAGCTAACGACACGAATCTCGACAAACAGAACCTTAACTTTGCCAGCAATCCTAACGTACGTCTGAAGCTGCAAAGAACCATAGACAACAAAATCTGCGTACAAACTCATGTCCGAGAGCAAACGATCGCCCATTACGGTGAGGCTGAGATTAATAAAACGTGTCTCCTTCGCGCCGATCTGATCTTCAACTACAGCAATCTCTCCCACATTTGTCCCTTTGTACCTCAAAAAAGCTGTGCTGTTATCGTATCTAAATCCAACCCTGTTGGGATTTCTTACAGATATATCCACATCGAGCGAGACGTTCAAGAAAAACTTCACCCGGACCATGTCTGCGCTGAAATCCAGGTCTTGGAGAGTCACGGGCCCCACCTTTACTACGGGGTCCTTGGCCTTAAAAACCGTAAGAGCGAGAGTTAAGATTAATAATCCAAAGCCCACGATCACGGTCGCAAAGATGGTTAACCATATCCACACTTTTCGTCTCTTCATAGTCTGGGACGGCGGTCGTTGTGATATGAGCTTGTCCTCTTCTTGATTTCGCCTTGGTGATGATTCTATTTCCATAAGTTTTGGATATTGTCGAAGGGCTACTTACTATTGCTGTGTTTAGCCAAGATAATGTAACAATGCAACTAATGAAAGGATTGTGTTATTACATGGGAGTTTGCGTGTCCCCAGCAAGACAAATGGTCAGTTAATTGGCCTAACTCAGCATTACAAAGCCGTAGTAAGGCATCAAGAATAGCACTTCCCTTGTAAAAGAAATCTACTGAAAAGAAAGACAAAGGAGTTATTTATCAGTTAAATAGCAGTGATCTCTTGGTAGGCAGAATGGCAAACTAGCAAGGCATGGATGGTCTTTTGTACAACAACTACATCAGTTACCCTAACTCAAGATATGTTGAAGTCCCTCGTACGAAAAGAACAGTATCAGAACAGTTCCCTTGAATGGACACATCTTAAGACAGTTCAGTTGATTGCCCGAGCTTAAAGATAAGGTTTTTTTCAGTAGCCCTTGCCTCAATCGCCTGCAACGTAACTCTTATCCTCATAATACCTTCTCTCGCTTTCAGCCTTTTTCTCGTTTCGTTTCTGCATCCAGTTTTATTCGAATACGTGAGCATGTTCGTTCGTTCGTCATAAAGAATGGCTTGAAATAATATTATTGCAAGGTCATACCTGGTAAGCTTCGTGATTTGAGACGATCCTCTTGATTATTGTGCTTGTTACAATGTCCAAAGGGCTGTCCAATATTTTGAAAATGCCCATGCTAATAGGGACTGCATACCTCTTCTCCTATATAGTAAAGTGCGTTGGAGAAAACAAGCAATAATTTGTGATAAAGAGATTAAAAAGACGAAAATATCGCAAACAAACATATTGTATATATGTAATGATATACCTTCTGATAATCATTATCCTCAGCCACAGTTCCATGGACAACCATAGAGATATCGAAGGTCGTGATCTGCATTGGACAACCATGGCCCATAATCAGAAATGGGTACTTAGAGAATATGTTATATTAGTAAACTCAGAAAAAGGTTCACCGACCATATCTTTAGACACCTCCCACGGAGCACCAATGATCACCTCATCGACATATCTGCAAGCCAAGACGCTCAAGCTTCTTTCATGAAGATTCATGATTGGACGGTGCGCTCCTCTATTAGCACTGTAAGGACATCGTAACTATTATACAGAGACGTATACATTCTTCATCAAACAGATAAGAGATTTCTAATGTGGTTAAATCTTTTTCAATCCAAATATAGCCTTTCACCAAAAAGTAAGGTCAATGTGATCGGGTTAACTTGTATGAAAATTTCTGAAAGAAGCACCTACGAAAAAGTTTAAAATCTAAAAAGTTGCAATGGATCGAGCTATACGTGCGAGTATCTTGGCCCCACACGAAAGGTGTGTCGCATACTGCCAAGTACAATTCTTGCATGGATCACATTGATGGCAACAATATAATATTCACCCATCACTTGAAAGCCTATATTCACATATTACTAGCAAGCCAATGCTTGAAGCATATTTGCATACATAATTAAGAAAAAAAAGGACAAATACATAAATGGAGAAGAGAAGAAATAAGGTTGTAATGAATGAAGGTCACACACCTGACATTTTGATCAGGATGGATGCCAACAAGAAGAAAATCTCCAAGCCCTCGGGCAAGCCTAAGTATCTGCAAAACCCGGAAAAGAAAAGTCGAAGCTTTTAAAGATAGCTGACAAAAAGTACTATGAGTTCATCATAGTTCAAATACAACAATCATACGGAGGAGAAATTCTGCGTACTAGAAGCTCGCACCTCTACATGTCCAGCATGGAAAAGGTCAAATGCTCCATCTATGTAAACTATTCGAGCATCTGGTCCAGGCCCCTATAGAAAAAAGCAAAACATAACTTTATAAACATTAATCAAATTGAAAAAACGAAATGTGAATAGTGATTAGAGAAAAAAAAAAAACTGTTCAAAAAGAAAATAAAAAGATAAAAGTGGATATTCACAGATAAGAATGAGTGTGAATTCGGAAGATGAGATAGGCACCTTCCCATTAGAGAATTGGACAATCCTACGAGATGTAGGTAAGAAATGAGATATCCGCGTTCCACTACCAGAGCCACCATCCTCCGATTTGTGGCTATGACCATGGCTGAACTGCCTTTGCAGAGACGAGTGGTTATGGCTCTCTGAAGTCCTCTCTCTCACACAGAGAAGCATACGCCCTGCACAAGAAAACAATTACACACTCCGCAAAACAAGGAAACAAAAGCTGGTTCCTAATTCATTCACAACTGAAAGCTGTTGATCAATGATAAATAGTCATTAGTCAACCAAATATATACAGAAGTTACGGACAACAGTTTTTTAGATCTCATTGTGACAATTTCTGACAACATTATATAAAGTACCCATTATGCTCTTGGAAAATCAAAAGAAGGAAAAATCCATGGACATTGTTTTATAAATTATCATAAATGAACAGACGAGAAGTCGCAAGCACAGACCAACGATGTCAGTGCTAGATACCCCTTCGGTGCGCTTTATCTGTTTGTAACGTCCAACCTTCTTTGCCAGGGCATAAGCATCGGTCCCATCAGGGAGTATGCAGGGGTCGTCACCATGTATAATATAGTCAATGTTGTACTCATCGAATAGCTTTCGCATGAAATCTTCTGTTATTGCATAGGGAGCATCAGGAATGACTTCATCAACCCATTTTACAGCACTCACCATGATCATCCTATATACAGAAACAACAACAAAAATGAACTTATAATAGATTCGAAGGCTTCTGTTCCTCATACAACAAAGTGCAAGTTGAACACATATCTTGTTATATTAGAGGAAGAGTGCTACGCCAGATAACAATAAAAAACGATATGCAAATACGTTGATTACATCTAGAAATCAAATTTCAACAGGATAAATGCATACTCCCTCTTCTTTTTTTCTGGAAGTGGAACTGCAGAGGAATAGGAAGAAATGAGCGTAAAACTCCACGCCAAACAAAAATGAAATCAACACCAACAGCCCAATTCTTTAACTAAAAAAAGACATACATTTCCAGGATACAAGACTTATGCACACAATGCACATCGAAGTCTTTCCCTAGCTGCACCACTAGCAAAGGATAACCATGAATTCATACAAATACTCCCCAATCAAATCAAATGAAAGAGCAGAGTAGCCAAGCATAAAAACATAAGTTCAATTCAATCCCCCGAAAAGAAATAACAAGAACAAAAACAAGGCAAAACAGAAACCTCTCATTAAGAGGCGTTACTGGGGGGCCTTTATTAGCCGTAATCTCCGCATCACTCACAACGCCGACGACCAGTTGGTCCCCTAAAGCTCGAGCCTGACGAAGGGCATTGCAATGACCATAATGCATCATATCGAAGCACCCATCCATGTAAACCCTAATCGGCCTCTTCTTCTTCTTCTTGTTTTTAGGCAGAGCAAATCGATAACCCAGCAATGAAACTCCGATTACGATCCCACCCACAATCCATGACGTCACAACCCGATAGTTTTGCTGGGCATTTTCACCTTCAACGCCCATTTTCTTCTCCTTACTCCTCCTTATTTTTTCTCAATGCGAATTTTCCCGACGATAACACGAATATGCCAGCATGGTGGTAATTTGGTTGATTAACCTGACATTTTTTTCTTGAATGTTCTTGTCGTTTTCAACTAAATTTGTATAACGAAGGCTGTTTTTATGCATATAATGAACTGCCTTTGCTTTGGCCCTCAAGACCGAAATAGAATTGTAAATATGGAGGGCATTGGGTAATGTGGCAGTTGCGTAATAAATACTAGCTTAAGAATTAAGACAACTAATTATAGAATACACCGAAAATAATTAATACCTCCATTCCATGTAATAATTGTGTACCCAAATTTGCAAAAATATTAATGCTACTTGTGCTTGGCTGCAATGTTAACTATAAGCAAGTGGAGTGCAATTTTTCCAATTTTGGTTTTATCAAGATTTACTTCGTAGAGAGCATAAAAGATATAGAAGTCGAGGATTTCGTCTTTAACATCAATTGGTGATAAATGAAGTTGTCTATTGAGTATATTAATTAAATCGGGTGAGTTGAATTATCCAACATGTGATAGAATAAAAATTCCAACACGCCCCCTAATGTGTGGCGTGACTGGCCAAACACATGAACATATGAATCGGGTGATGATATACGTATATTTTTTTTAACCAAAATGAAACAAAATTAAAATTAACGTAACAACTTAACTGCTCTAATACCGGTCTATTCATATCCATTGTTGTAAAAATCGGCCAAGATGGCGGCGCCTAGGCATTAGTTGGGCGCCCACTGTTGTGAAAATCACATAAGCGGCTAATTAATCGGTTCATACTTTTTTTTGGAGGGGGGGGGGGGGGGGGGAATTTAATAAATACAAAAAAGATGAATGTTTCTATTAATGTTAATTTAGTTGGATTGTCGGAATTAATATTATTTATTTATAATGTTTGGATAAATTCGATACACCTTTACTTTGATAGAATGTTAATATATTTGATATATGAAAAAAAAAATATGAGAAACATATATATCATTTAATTTCTGCCTAGAAACCTCCTAGACGTCGTCCCGCCTTGGCCTCTAGGCGCTAAGTCTTCTCGGGTTTCCGACTAGTGCCTAGCGAATATTATAACATTATTCACATCTGTTGAATAAACGACACCCCTCGATTCACAACGTGTTGTTCTTTAACGTGAGTGTGAATATCGGTCCAAGAAAGACGTTCTTGAGGTCGATCGAATCGAAAAACATCAAAGAAATCAAACTCAGAAAAACAGAGTTTTAACGTGGTTCAGCTCAGACTTTGAGCTTACATCCACGGACCAACAGAGCTTCTTTTATTAAACGGAAAGAAGGGTTTACAAGTTGTCACACCCTCTACGACTTTCATGTTTACAACTTTCGTTAATTCTCACTCTAACGAAATCTATAAGCTCTCAAAAATACCTACTTGAACTCATTCATCTGGTATTTATAAGTGTTATGTTGTAACTGTTGTGCATTGACGAGCTTGTGACAACCGCTTTATCTCTTGTACACAGTGCCAATCTCGCGCGTTATACCAAGTCCTTGAAGAATTATACCAATTCTTCAAGAAATTATACCAACTAATCTGTGTTATACCACGTCCTTAAAGAATTATACCAATTCTTTAAGGAATTATACCAACAGATTAAGGATTTATACCAACTCATTGGTTTATTATACCGCGCGCTTCTTTTTACTTACAAAAACGTGAATGCGACTCTTTAAGTATTAATCTGAGCCGTTCGATCATCTACCCGCCAAGGTCAACGTCCCGCATTCAAACTCCGAGTTTCAAACGCTGGCCTTTAGATCGCGCGCCAAGATAATCCAGTGGCTGAGGTTTAATCTGGGGACTTAGATGGATTTTCAGGCTTAAATATCAAGCTTTTCAATCTGTGATCACCCCGCCATGTTTCTGATCGTCTCCAGCGCCGATTACGTGAGTTCTAGGCTCATAGTTCTCAACAACATCCTCGGACTATGTGATGGCGCTACTTCATAGCCGATTAAGCGTGGGAAAAAATAAAAGATCAGAAGTACGGTGGTTTTTATGGTGTAGAACATGTTTTCTAACACAAAATGATTACATCAAAACTGTCTCTCCCCTTCACAAAATTTACAGACAACCTTCATATTCATTACCTCTTATCAGATTCACAGGAAAATCCAATCCTCCCCTGACAAGAAACTGAACTAATATCTCTTCACAGTTTTGGTATATTATCCCTCGAAACCGAAGAATCAATGTCGCCGCAAGTCGGGATGCTGACAGAAGCCTCGACGTCCTTACCGTCCGAGTTCAAATACCTCAGATACTGCTCCACGTCATCCGCACTGCTGCCTCTCCTGTGGAACCACCTCCTCGCCGTCGTCCTAGGCTTTCGATCGCTTATAGCGATAGCAATGTCGTTCGGAAAAAGGTCCCCGAGGACAAAGGCGTGAACGACGGTGGAGACGAGCAGGGCAGCGATCGTGAGCGTCGACACGACGCATAGAACCACGGTTAGCGCCTTCGTAACCACGGTTGTCACCGCGGCTGAGTACCTAACCGTGGCCACCGCAGCTCCCGTCATCGGGATCGTGTACGCCCACCATGCCAGCGAGAATTTGAACCCCCGAAAGAAGTTGACCCTAACCGCCTGCCAAGTCATCACATCGAAATCTCAGTCATATTCTTACATTTTCAAAGATTATTCCGACGGATAAGTTCGAGTTGCGTCGGTTATAACCTACCAGCGAGAAATATAGGAACAAGGCGACGAAGTACATGATCTTCGACCCGTACCCGAACGAGCCCTCGATGTTGGCCCACGCCACGGACGCGACGCTCGGGGCGGCGATGAAGAGGAAGAAGACGGGGTGGAGCTCCTTGGGGAGCGTCTCGTTCGTCGGGAGCCTCTGATAAAGGGTCACGAAGAGCACGCCGTAGTGGGCCAGCCCCACCGCGAAGAAGAAGATGGGCCCTTCTTTCAAGCCCATCGAAGCCCCGAGCAGGGCGCCCACGAAGTTCCCGACAACCGAAAGGTGGTTCGTGGGGTTCGCCACCTTCGAGAGCCTCCGTTGCCCGCCGGACATCCACTGACCGTAGATTTTGAGCTCGAGCAAGAATATGGGAGTCATTAGGATGTACCATGAAAACTGAGGGAGGTGCTCGGCGATCGAAGGTGGGGCCCCTATGGCCAAGAGCAGTAGGGCGATCCATGGGGCGAAGAAGTAGTTGATGCGTATCGGGTGGTAGTACTCGCGGCGAACCGCTTCGAAGTAGAACGCCATTTTTAGTGCGTAGGCGATCGATACGATTACTACGAGGGCTAAGGATATGATCCAAAAGATTAGGTTCACGTCGAGGCTCACGTGGAGGTACTTTGTGGACGGAGAGGTGGCTAGGGTTTTCCACATAATCGCTTGGCTTCCTACGCCGAGGCATATACCGAACGCTGACACGGGGAAACGAAGTAGAAAAGGCCATCGCTTGTCTTCGGGCAGAATTATCTCCTCCGAAGACTGTAAGAAAAAAAGAAATGAACTCAGATTATAAAACCCTAATACGAAAATTCGAATTCTTGGTCATAGGACGAAAGATGGATGCAACGTACTCGTAGTGTTTCTAACTCGGGCCCTTCCAAGGCGTCGAAGTAGCGGTCCACGGGGACGGGCTCCATTTCCTGCGGTTGGAGATTCTCGGGCGTTTCTTGATCATCATCTTCACTGCCGCGGTGTTTTCCTCGTAGGTTCGATAGCTGCCTCTCGAACTTGCCGGACCATGTCTTGAAGGAGTCGAACCTTCGATCTTTCAATTTCCCGACGATAGGGTTTCTTGTCGGTAGCTGGGCAGATTTCCCACCCTCATTTAATATCGAGCCTTTGGGCATAGGCTGAGAGTAGAATCTCGTCTTTCTCGGCTGGGGGTTGCTGACGTCATGGCATGCACGATGAGAAGATGCGTCCGGGATATCGCTGGTAAGGATTGTGTCGGCATTGCTGAAGTTAACCTTCTTCGAATTTTGCGCCCGAGGTTCGTGGGCGGGCGAAGTAGGCATGCTGATAGAGAAGTGGCCATCATTGCTAGGAACTGATGAGTCAATCCCCTGAGAAATTTGTATCAGCCTAATAATGTAGGAGCAAAAACTAATGTAATAACAAAGGGCAGACATTTTGTAAAGCAGCTTACAAAGGCGGAGGCTTTCGAAGGATGGAAACGAGACACGGCGGGATGGAAGTTCGAGAAATTACGATTCTCTTCGAAGCTGTCGAAACCATCGACCTCTCGTTCGTCGATGGCTTTGATCAGGGACGGGATAGTTTCGGGCGATTCTTCGTCGGCGAAATCGACGATCTGTTTGCTTTTATCCATTATAGCACCTACACTACATTAATCAGTCACTACAGATAAATGAGCATAATTCTCTAACATCAACTGATACTTTAAAAAATTATAACGCCAATAATCTGGTAAGAACAGTAGTTGTTCTATTTCATCACATGAATCATATGACAAACAGTTGAGATGTTTCCTTGAACTGAACCTCTCAAAGACTAATGATCTCGACATCAAGAACATTCAAGAAACATCAGATGACACAAAAGTGGTTGCTAAAACTCTGAAATCTTACCTCAGATTTCACACTTCTTTTGTTAATTCCCTGATGTTGGAAGCAATATACTTATGTCTAGGAGGAAATTATGATGTGGGCTTTGCTAAGTTTTTTAATATAATGCTGCTTTGATATAGCTGAATATATATATATATATATATATATAGAGAGAGAGAGAGAGAGAGAGAGAGAGAGAGAGAGAGATGGAGAAAGACTGTGATGTTCCTGGAAGCTATACATCGCCTGTCCAATAGATCTATAAAAGAAAACAGCTGCCCTCATCATTATTATTATTATTATTATTATTATTATTATTATTATTATTATTATTATAATTATTATACCACCCAATTATAGTTTTCCATCCCCATTAAGTTTAATCTCGAATCTAAATTTTATTATTAATTATGGGACGAGACAATAATCTAAAGGAGCTCAAGTAGAATTAGATGACCTCCATGTAGAGAGTATACATGTCCGACCACTTTATCTATTTCTTGGAGACCACAATTAGCGCTTATTAATGACTAAACATGTAAAACAATATTGATAGATACCGAAATAAGGCTAAATACTTACCTATATATAAAAAAATATTATAGCAATAAAAATAAATGTTTGGTAAGAAAATTAGCATTGATGGATATGAGTGTATTTTTGTCAGCTGCCATAATAAGGTTTGACAAGTTGCTCAGAGGACAGCTAAGACGCTGTGTGTATCGTATAAAGACAGACAGTCGAAAATATATTTATACTAATTCAGTCATGAAAGAAAAGAAAATGTAATTTAACTTTGAGAGAGAACACTAAATAATTGGGGTAAATAATATAGCGCGTAGATTACTCATGTTGAGGAGGGAGATAGATGACATTATATAATAATAAATTTATTAAATTGACTAAATTACACAAAGGGTGTTTTAATTATTGTTGCACCAAACAAATCATCATCTTGCACATGGGTGGCTTGTGGACAGGGTAGGCTCATCTGATAGGATAAATATCGTATTGAAATTGATATTTGTGAGGACTAAATTCACAAACTCAAGAGCAAGAGCTACTGTGAACAGAGAAGTGCAGATAAATGAGTTCAAATGTTATATAATTGTTTGTTGTTAAAAGCGTGGATGCCACAGAGATGAAATCGCTGAGCCCACTGATGAAAAACTTATTTCTCTAGAGTTTTTTTATCAATCAAAATCATTAAAGTCAAAGGTTCGTAATTATATAAGATATATAACATAATTTTTGTTCTCATCAACATCGACCGATAGATTATCGATTTATGGGGACGAGACTACTTTTTTTTTTTTAAAAAAGGGGTAAATTATGCTATACCCCACGTGGATATACTGAAATACGCATTACTACCTTATGTTTTTTTTATTGCGTGAAACTCCCATGTGCTGCCTAAAACTTAGCACCGTAGCTCTTATGGTCCCTAAAACATAGAATTGTACCCACCAATTAGGGGTTGAAAATGACAAGGAGCGCATGATTAAATAAATCACGCGGGTGTTTTACGCTATTTACAAATCATAGGGGTTTTGGTGTTTATATTTTAAACCATGGGTGTATTCTATGCAATTTAGCCTAAATTTTTTTTTGCGATTTCTTTATCATTACGACAAAGATAATAACGTAGTATATTATTGCCTAAGACACCAAAACTTCATGGAAAGCAACGTCACAAGAAAAGACATTATATAGATTTTAATGATAATATTACCTCATTGAAATCGATATTATGGATCACGACATATTTGAAGCATCTCCACATCTTCCCACCGTCGATTTGGGAACACCCTTTGAAATAATTTTTTAAATTATATTATTAATTGATTTAATACACAACTATATAGTATTTATACATATCGGGCATACGCGTCGAATACGATTAAATAAACACTAAATTAAATTTGACCAATCACAGCGGTGGTGAGGAGGTATTCGACTGCTCCCATATTAAAAATTCGTTTATTATATATATAGGCCTGAGATTCATCTATTCCATGAGTTCTTGGAATTTTTTTATGTATTTTTTAGCACCTATTTATTTAACTTGTCTTGAAAATACGTGTTATATAGTAAGACATTTGACGACTAGATAGGTTAGGCTTAAAAGCATGTTATAAGGTCCTTTTATTTTAATTATTATTTAAATTACATGATAAAATGCTACACGTAAAGTTAAAGGGAAAAGCAAGGAGAGAAAAAATATTGCATGCCCACCCCACCATATAAGATGTTACAACTGGGGCTAAGCTGCATTTAAATGGGCACTTATTATTACAATCTTCTAGATTTTCAACAACTTTGCATTTATAGATTATGTGGAGAAACTAATGGTGTTCAAATTTCGGATAAAACCGACCGAACCATAATCTTCCATTTTTTCGGTTTAGTTAGTTCGATTTTCCAGTTTCGAATTTAGAAAATTTCGATTTTTCTGTTCGATTTTCGATTTTTCAGAAAAAAAATAACCGAAAAAAAAGAAATAAATTTAATTATATATATTATTTATATTGTGTAGATGGGCAAAAAAAACTTTTATTTTGTGAAAGCGAATTATTTTAAATAAATCGGCCCAATTATAGTGATACTTAAGCCCAACAAAATAATATTTTGTCATTAAAAATAATAAAATCAATTACAATTTTTATTTTATAACACACTATGTTATAATAGTCAATTCATATAAATATATATATATATATATATGTGTGTTATAACAATTAATGTATATATATAATATACTCACACAAATGAATAATGTAATTATCATATCATTACAATACATACAAATGTATATAGTAACACAAACTCTTATTATTAATTTACTGTTAGTTATAGTCTAAAATCTTGTTATTTTAGTTATTATGATTCACTAGTACCTTAATGCTAAATGATTTTTCAAATATCTGTTGAGGTTTATGTCCTAGATGCCGTACGAGGATTAGATAGTACGAGGGCATTTGTGTAATTTTGTAGTGTTTACTTTTTGTAATTGGATTATTTGATAATGGAATTACGTTTTGTTTTTGTCGATTTGAGTTTTGACAAAATAATACAAAAGGCATATTATTACTTCGTCTAAATAAATTAACCTTGTAGTCGGGTAATAAGACGAATTAATAAAACCCCAATATTTACAGTTCAGTTACTGATTCGTCTTGTTATTATGTGCGACTTGTATGACATGCATCGCATATCACGACATTGTGAGAGATGGGTACTGTGTCGATACGGCGATACTTTGATATAGTGATGAGCGGGGTAGATCGTGATCGTGTTGATGATTCATATAGGAATCGAGGTTAGTACTCATATATGACACCTGACGGCAGACAGACGTGATCGATCTGTCTACTCGGGCGTGAACGTCCCGAGGTGCAAAACCGTCTCTTATGTTATTTTCGCGGAAGGAGCGACCTGGTAGGGCAGTAGCGTGAACGTCTAAACGCTATCAGTGTAGGCTACCGTGACTGTTATGGGCGCGCGAGGTGTCGAGTGTAACCTAGGGCCCTGTGTTGAGATATGATAAGATGGATTGAGAGGTAAAAGTCGAGCGTGCATTTATGGTGAGATATTTTGGGATGATGGTAAAAATCGGGTTTGTAGATGGTAAAACCACCTACCTTTCCTCCTAGCTATTTATAACAGATTTGTAAGGTTGAGCTGGCCGAAAATTTGATTGTTCTTGGCTCGGGAATTCCTTTCCTTTCGCTCTCCTTTCTCCTTTTGCTCACTTCCTATTATTTTTTTTTTCTTTCCCAACGTTCCGTTTTCCTTATCTCTTATAATGATTAGTATTACACATTTTACAAGAGGGTGATAAAAGCTTACGTAGGTTTCCCTTATCATTAAGTAAGGGTTTATCTTTTCTTTCTCTCTTGGGCCATGTTGGGTCTTTAATTAACTTAATTGGGCTCTAATGTTATTTGGCCTAATTTGTTTATCGAGCCTTTTGTTTAGCTGGGCTGAATTCGTTTGAATATAATATTATTTGGGCCGAGTTTCTGTGGGGACAGAGAGGGGGCACCAGTAAGCTGACATACTGTAATATTAAATTAAGTCCTCAAGTCTTAGTCTCCAGTAGGGTGACTGGATTGACGAGTACGACTTGTTTGTCGACGGGTCCAAAGTGGTTGTGCCAACCATTCACTTGGGAAGTGGGAGCTCGTGACATTGATACAAGACGAATCAGGGGATTGTCTGTATTTGGACACTGACTCGTAATCGAACGATCACACGCTGGTAAAGTCGCTGATCGATCGATTGACTATAGTAGTCTACGTGAACCTTAGACCCAAAGGGTTAACTTGAGGTTGGTCTTAAAGTCTTGATTAGTCACTAGTTTGCTAGGCCCAAATTGCATGTAGCATGGGTCAGCGGCGAAATGCGGTCTTGACTTTTCGACGTGATTGCCAGTTGAACCGCTGAGCGGGATTTACGTCCTTGATTAAATTCGAGGTTAACGTCCTATGCAGTTTCGATGTGCGGGAATTTACCTAAGTCTCTGGCCAGATCACATAACTGACTCACGAGTGTCGTGGAGGGCAGTTTGGTAAATGTCACCGACACGAACATCATAGCGTCGAGTACTGTAAGTTCGACTACGCGTGACTTTCACTCAACCAGGACAAACGTAAAAGGTTTATACGTAGGACGATAATCTATAGTCGGTTCGTTAATTACAAATATTCGTACTCAACTCGGAATCGGTTCGGTACCACGGGGCTGGCTAGGTGAATACCGAACTCCTGGATTTCTCCCAGAGCCGGTTGAGACAAACCAAGAGAGTCGGGCTTAAAAAGGGCAAGCGACACAACGTCTATGTGAGAATAGAGCAGGTTGGGGCCTGGAATGAGAGATTAGGGTTTGGGGCTTGGCCGAAACCCTAAATGGCCGAAAATGTGGCAAAATGATCTTTTCACCTCACGAAATATTTTGGAAATATTATATTTGATATTTAGTATTTAGTATATGATTTAAATGTGATTTAAATCTTTATTATTATTTAAATAATATTTAATTTGGAATTAGATAAAATATATATATTAGATATATATATGATTTTCGATTTATTATATAGTATAATTTCGAAAATTATTAAATATATATATTGGATATTATATATTTAAATATACTAAATATAGAACTAATATTAATTTATTAAATATTAATTTGAATTTGAATTTTGAATTTGAATTCAAAAGAGAAAGACTTAGTCAAAGAAGACTAAGTATACTCAAAGTGGGTGAGAATCTTTCTCCCCACTCCAAGTGAATTTTCGGCCAACACCTAATAGTATAAATAGGGTTTTTCATTTTTGAAAAACCCTAAGTCATTTTTGGCTAAAAAGAAATAAAAGTTAGGGTTTTATTTTCTCCTCCCTCTCTCATCTCTCTCGAGTTCTCTCTCTCCCTCGGCAGCGCGCGCGGCGTGTGTGTGGGTCAAGGAGTGTTCTCGGCCGAGCTTTGGTCTAGCCGCCTCAAGCATCTCTCGGGCGTGACGTGTGTGTGGTGCCGGCGTGACGATCTTGCCCCGTTCGTGAGCGTTTTGGTGCTAGGAGAGGGATACAACATCCCGGGGAATAGAAGGGTTCGTAGCTAGCCATTCCCTTTGGTTTTCGTCAAGGTATAATGACCAAACTAAAAATCGGGTTTGTAGATGGTAAAACCACCTACCTTTCCTCCTAGCTATTTATAACAGATTTGTAAGGTTGAGCTGGCCGAAAATTTGATTGTTCTTGGCTCGGGAATTCCTTTCCTTTCGCTCTCCTTTCTTCTTTTGCTCACTTCCTATTATTTTTTTTTTTCTTTCCCAACGTTCCGTTTTCCTTATCTCTTATAATGATTAGTATTACACATTTTACAAGAGGGTGATAAAAGCTTACGTAGGTTTCCCTTATCATTAAGTAAGGGTTTATCTTTTCTTTCTCTCTTGGGCCATGTTGGGTCTTTAATTAACTTAATTGGGCTCTAATGTTATTTGGCCTAATTTGTTTATCGAGCCTTTTGTTTAGCTGAGCTGAATTCGTTTGAATATAATATTATTTGGGCCGAGTTTCTCATCCCGATTTCATTAATTCGAACATATATCAGATTAATTCCATTCTAATCTATTAAATTTTTACGGTTATTACATCCTCCCTCCCTTAAAAGAATTTCGTCCCCGAAATTACGCCGACTGGAATAATTCGGGATAACGATTTCTCATATCGTCCTCTCGCTCCCAAGTGGCTTCTTCAATTGATTGATTCCGCCACAGTATTTTAACTAATGGAATACTTTTATTCCGAAGTTGCTTTACTTCTTGCATCAAAATCTCTACTGGTCTTTCTTCGTAACTTAAGTCTGGCCTCAACTGTTGATAAAGAAACTCGTTCTCCACCACCTGGCTTGGGTTCGCGATGTATTTTCGTAATGTTGATACGTGGAATACATCGTGGACCTGTGACAATGAAGCTGGTAATTCTAACTGATACGCGACCTCGCCGACTCGCCTGAGTATTCTGAAAGGGCCAATGTACCTTGGACTCAGCTTGCCCTTTCGTCCGAATCGCTTTACGCCTTTCATCGGGGATATCTTAAAAAATACCCAGTCGTCTTCTGCGAATTCCAATGGTCTCCATCTCTGATCCGCATAGCTCTTTTGTCTACTCTGAGCCGTTCGCGTTTTCTCCCGAATTTTCTCTATAGCTTCCGTGATTTCACGTATCATGTCGGGGCCTAGCACTGTTCTTTCGCCGATCTCGTCCCAATGTACCGGGGATCGGCATTTGCGCCCGTATAAAGCCTCGTATGGTGCCATTCCAATCGTCGCATGATAGCTATTATTGTATGAGAACTCGATCAATGGAAGGTATTTGCTCCAATTTCCTTTGAAATCTAGCACGCACGCCCGTAACATATCTTCAAGGGTTTGGATAGTCCGTTCAGATTGCCCATCAGTCTGAGGATGGTATGCGGTACTAAATGATAGCTTAGTCCCCATCGCCTTCTGCAAGCTCTTCCAGAAATTAGATAGAAATCTCGAATCTCGATCCGAAACGATTGATGTCGGAATCCCGTGGAGTCGAATTATCTCCTGAATGTATAACTCCGCGTAACGTTCCAGAGAGAAAGTCGAACCAATTGGTAGGAAGTGAGCTGATTTGGTGAGACGGTCGACAATCACCCATATGGCGTCGTGGCCTTTTACAGTCTTCGGTAAGCCGACGACAAAATCCATCGTAATGTGGTCCCATTTCCATTCGGGAATTGGTAGGGGTTGTAAGGTCCCTGCCGGTCGTTGGTGTTCTGCCTTAATTTGCTGACAAGTTAGACATTGGCTTACGAAGGTTGCAATGTCCTTCTTCATCCCCGGCCACCAGTAGGTCGTTCGCAAATCTTGATACATCTTGGTGGCGCCTGGATGTACTGAGTACGCTGTGGTATGTGCCTCCGTCATTATAGTTCGTCGTAGCTCCTCGTCATTGGGTATATAAGCGATTCTTGTATCGTAAACTCCCATCTTCTCGTATTTCGAAGTCGAGTGGTGCTTGCTCCATTTGCGCACTTCGGATCTTCAAGTAGAGCTCGTCTTCTTCTTGTGCCCTCCTGATCCTTTCTAGTAATGTGGGCTGAAGGGTCAGTGCTGCTAATTTCGTTTCAACCTCGCCCAAATTTACTATTTCAACTTCAAGTCTGCAAAGTTCTGCATTTACGGTTTTTCGGCTTAATGCATCGGCGACTACGTTCGCTTTGCCTGGATGGTAATTGATCACGCAGTCGTAGTCCTTAACGAGTTCTAACCAACGTCGTTGCCTCAGATTCAACTCCTTCTGGGTGAAGAAGTACTTCAGGCTCTTATGGTCCGTATATATTTCGCATCTTTCTCCATAAATGTAGTGCCGCCAAATCTTCAGGGCGAAAACTACCGCTGCAAGTTCTAGATCGTGGGTTGGGTAATTCTTCTCGTACTCTTTCAATTGTCGAGAAGCATATGCGATAACCTTCCCATTTTGCATCAATACGCATCCCAAGCCATTCTTCGATGCATCGCTATAGACCGAAAATCCCCTAGTTCCTGATGATATTGTCAAAATTGGGGCTGAAGTAAGCCGTCTCTTCAGTTCCTGGAAGCTCTGCTCACACGACTCTGTCCATACGAATGGCACATTCTTTCTTGTCAAATTCGTCAATGTCGAGGAAATGCTGGAGAAATCGGCTATGAACTTACGGTAATATCCCGCAAGTCCTAAGAAACTCCGAACTTCAGTAGGAGTGGTTGGACGTGGCCAGTTATTAACGGCTTCAATCTTACTGGGATCCACTGAAATTCCATTCCCAGAAATCACGTGTCCCAAGAAGGCCACTTGTTTGAGCCAAAATTCACATTTCTTGAACTTGGCGTAGAGTTGTTTCTCTCGCAGAATTTCTAAGACAATTCGTAAATGAACGGCATGTTCTTCTTTTGTCTTAGAATAGATAAGAATATCGTCGATAAAGACGATAACGAAGCGATCAAGAAAGTCCTTGAAAAGCCGATTCATTAGGTCCATAAAGGCGGCTGGCGCGTTTGTCAGCCCGAAAGGCATGACCAAAAACTCGTAATGGCCGTACCTCGTGCTGAACGCGGTTTTCGGAATGTCTGGCTCCCTGATCTTTAGTTGATGGTATCCCGAACGGAGGTCGATTTTCGAGAATACCGTAGCACCTTGCAATTGGTCGAATAAATCGTCGATCCTCGGCAATGGATATTTATTCTTGATCGTGATTTTATTCAGCTCTCTGTAGTCGATGCACAGCCTCATCGACCCATCCTTCTTTCGCACAAAAAGAACTGGTGCTCCCCACGGTGAGAAGCTGGGCTGAATGAATCCCTTCTGCAATAGTTCCTCCAACTGTTCTTTCAATTCTTGTAGTTCATTTGGTGCTAGACGGTAAGGGGCTTTAGAGATTGGGGCTACTCCTGGCACCAGATCTATCGTGAACTGTATTTCTCGATCAGGGGGTAACCCCGGGAGATCATCAGGAAATACATCGGCGTATTCGTTGACTATTGGCACGTGTTTTAGTTCTGGAGGAGATAACTCGTCTGCTTTCACCGAGTATACTAGAAAAGACTCACAACCTGACCTCAGAAGTCGTTGAGCCTTTAAAGCAGAAATTCGAGGGATACTGTTCTGATTTACCTTACCCGAAAAAGTGAACACCTCTTCCTCGGGTAATTGGAATCTTACTATTTTTTTATTACAGTCAATAATGGCTCCATATCTTGAAAGTCAATCCATCCTGAGGATAACATCGTAGTCGTTCATCGGGATTACGATCAAACCGACTCTCAACTTTCTACCCTCTATGATCACGGAGCATCCTTCCAACACTTGATTAGTGTGTGTCGGATCACCGTGTGGTAAGCTTACTACATAGTTATACTCAGATAAGGTAGGAGATATTCCCACCTTTGCCACATATTTAGCCGACACAAACGAATGTGTGGCTCCCGAATCAATGAGCACAGATGTAGGTATGTTATAGATAGTTAACGTACCCGTCACTACCGAGGGGTTTGCTTCTGCCTCCTCGTTCGTCAAGGTGAAAACTCGAGCTGGAACGGGTAGAGGTCGGACCGGTGGTTGGGTCGAGTTCTGCGGAAAATTTTCTTGACAATTTCTGGCATAATGGCCTAATCTCCCGCATCGGAAGCACTGAGGATTTGGATTTGGCCCCGTTCTGACACAAGCTCCAACATGATAGCGCCCGCATTTTGGGCATTGGGGCGTAAAGTTTGAGGGTTTATTCGGGAAGCTAGTCGGTCCTTGATTAGGCATTGATTTTGGACGCCAGTTTTGTTGACCCTGGCGGTTTCCTTGATTACTAGGGCCTCTGCCAAAGTATTGGCGTTTACGATCACCCCCTGCTCCTTGCTGATTCTCTCTTCTTCTTTTCGCCTCTTGAGCCTCGACAATCTGCGCCTCCGCTTGCTCAGCAATCATCGCCCGCTCTGCCACTTGTGTGAATTCCATCTGTCGGGCTCCCGCTATACTTAAGTCTCGATAGATTTCGGGTTTGAGGCCCATTATAAACCTCGTCACCTTCAAGAGATTAGTTGCCACCATATGAGGGGCAAAACGAGACAGCTCCTCAAATTTGCGGATATACTCCGCGACTGTCATCCCTCCTTGTTTAAAGCACATGAACTCTTGCATTCTTCTTTCTTGTTCGTGGGCTGTGAAGTATTTGCTGTGGAACAATTCTCTGAATCGTTCCCACAACATTGTCATTGGATTCTCCAAGACATTGACTGTGTCCCACCAGAACCTAGCGTTTCCCCTTAGCATGGAAACGGCACAAAGGACCTTTTCATCATCCGGCACACGACTATAGATAAACATATCTTCAATTGTACGCAGCCAATCTTCTGCCACTGCAGGGTCAGTGGCATCCGCAAACGTTGGGGGGTTTAGTTTTCTGAATCTCTCTCCTATAATCTCTATACGCTCCGGTTGTGGAGACTGACGATGTTCAGACGAGTTCCTAGTATGGATAAGTTCATTGATCTGGTCCGATTGTCGTTGGACCAGTTCAGTAAGTCGTAAAATGGTAGAGTCCCGCTCATTAGTAGGGAACTCAGTTTCAGCCCTACGGCTAGATTCACCTGCGTCTCCTTTTCTTCCTCTCGGCATTCTTAACTATTATCTACAATTATTCATACAAGTACACAGATCACTTCTACATTCAGTTATATTTAAAACATAAAAGCTTACAGGCAAAGGCTGATTCTCCAGGCTTTTGAGCGGCCGTACATGGACAGTCTTCAGAATCTATAACCTAAGCTCTGATACCACCTGCAGCGACCCTACTTCTTAATTTAAAATAGTTGGTGGATTTTCCGCAACGAAGGCCGCGGAAGACCCATTTTACATAACATAATTTACAAAGATGTATATTTACAAAGGCCGTAGCCCCAAAATATTCAAAATATCAAAACGCCCTAATGCTGCTCCACAGGTCTTCATCCATGTACAACCTCGCCCTCAAAAGTCCGTGGAGTCACCGCCATCAGCCTGCCTCAGTCGCGACGTACCTCGACGTCGGACTCGGTCGTACCTACAACACATAAAACTGAGCGATTGCCCAGTAGGTGAAAACATGCATGAATGCAGCGTGCGCTCAACCATCATCCCAAAATATCTCACCATAAATGCACGCTCGACTTTTACCTCTCAATCCATCTTATCATATCTCAACACAGGGCCCTAGGTTACACTCGACACCTCGCGCGCCCATAACAGTCACGGTAGCCTACACTGATAGCGTTTAGACGTTCACGCTACTGCCCTACCAGGTCGCTCCTTCCGCGAAAATAACATAAGAGACGGTTTTGCACCTCGGGACGTTCACGCCCGAGTAGACAGATCGATCACGCCTGTCTGCCGTCAGGTGTCATATATGAGTACTAACCTCGATTCCTATATGAATCATCAACACGATCACGATCTACCCCGCTCATCACTATATCAAAGTATCGCCGTATCGACACAGTACCCATCTCTCACAATGTCGTGATATGCGATGCATGTCATACAAGTCGCACATAATAACAATCACATCTCGTAAAACTTGAAGATTCGGAAATCTTTTTAATTTCCGAAAATAATACTTACTGCTGAAAATAAAATAATCGTTGACCAGGGGAAACTTAATCAAAACCCGAAAACATTTTAATTTAAAAGATTTGGGCTGAAAATAATTTTATTTAAAAGAATTGGGTCAAAAATAGGGCAAATGCCCAAAATAAATTCGTTGGTCAAACCCAAATATTTTCGGTCAAAGCCCAAACCTAATTCGCGAAAACCTATTTTCAAAACTTAGTCAACCTGAAAAAAAACTTCAGGTCAAAGTTTGAAACTTTAATGAATTTCGCGAAATCATTTGATCAGACCCGCGAAACCCAATTTAGGCCCGCGAAAAGCCCGACTCCCCTCACAGGAATCACCCCGCAAATTTTGAAGTCGGCCCGCGAAAACCTAAAATCGGCCCGCGATGTCTCACGGTTCGCGAAAGACCTCAGCCCGCGAAAACCTAAAATCGGCCCGTGATGTCTCACGGTTCGCGAAAGACCTCAGCCCGCGAAAACCCGAAATTTGGCCCGCGAAAACTTTCTTTACTCACACCTTGCGAAAACCTCTGGCCCGCGAAAACTCTTACTCGACCCGAAAACATAAAATTCGCCCGAAGACTTTACTGTTCATGCGAAAACTAATTTCCATGCATAAACTCTAAATCTCTGGGAATTTCATCACACGAACATCCTCCTAACTCACATAAACACCTAAATAGATTATAGAACTCATATGCTGAGCTCGAATAAGCATCATAACACCTCAAAAACATCACGAAAGTACCAGAAATTCGAAATAATGGGTTTTCGAACCCGGATGACCTTTCATCCGAATTCTGAGATTTTTTCGAAAACTAAAAATCGGGTTTGTAGATGGTAAAATCACCTACCTTTCCTCCTAGCTATTTATAACAGATTTGTAAGGTTGAGCTGGCCGAAAATTTGATTGTTCTTGGCTCGGAAATTCCTTTCCTTTCGCTCTCCTTTCTTCTTTTGCTCACTTCCTATTATTTTTTTTTTTCTTTCCCAACGTTCCGTTTTCCTTATCTCTTATAATGATTAGTATTACACATTTTACAAGAGGGTGATAAAAGCTTACGTAGGTTTTCCTTATCATTAAGTAAGGGTTTATCTTTTCTTTCTCTCTTGGGCCATGTTGGGTCTTTAATTAACTTAATTGGGCTCTAATGTTATTTGGCCTAATTTGTTTATCGAGCCTTTTGTTTAGCTGGGCTGAATTCGTTTGAATATAATATTATTTGGGCCGAGTTTCTCATCCCGATTTCATTAATTCGAACATATACCAGATTAATTCCATTCTAATCTATTAAATTTTTACGGTTATTACAAAATCGAACCGAATAAAACTAGAACGATTCGAATATTGGATTAAGCATCTGACAACCAAAAACCAAAATACTGAACAGAAATTTTAGAAAATCGGATTGGACCGTCCAATGAACAACCATAATAGAAACGTGTATAAATATGTCACTATCCGAGGCTAATTTTCTCCTTTTTAGTTTTAGAAATTAATTGAAATTACACTCACACATGTAAAATATGTAATATTAAAATAAAATTTAATTAACCCTAAGGAGAAAGCACTTTTATTTCTACAAAATAGTATTTTTCTTTATGCCTTTTCTTATTTCATTGATAAATGGATATCAATTCAATATAAAATAAAAGTTTATAAAATATGTGATTATAGAGGTAAAAAAGTATGATACTTTACTTTTCCAATTATCTTAGTGAAAATGGAAAATTATACTGTACCATTTTATTAATTAATGTGTCGGTAAGACATTTTGAAGATAATGTATTAATGATTAAAATTAGTAATTATCCTCTTAGAGTATCTCCCAAGAAATCTCAAAATCCAAAAAATGAAGTAAAAATACTCCAACTGTACCTAAGACGCAATCTCAAAATGTGTTTTTAGTTTTCACTCTTACTTAAAACTCAAATTTACATTTGAATTATGTCAACAAAAAAAAAAAGTTTAGAACATCTCCAACCGAACCCCTATCCAAAAATGGAGTAAAAATATTTCAACCGTACCTGAAGCGCAAACTCAAAATGAGTTTTTGGTTTTCTCTATCATACTTTAAACTCAAATTTGCATTTGAAAATCAGTTTTCTCTAGGTCAGAAGATTAGTCATGTACTATCACAACATGAAAATTCTTATTCGACGTAAAATTTCCAATTAAAAATTTTCATCGGGTCAAGTTCAATTAACTTGTTTTCTAACAAGCATCTGCATATATGCATTTGCGTCCACACGCTAATGCTAATGGAACGTAACATTCTCGTCCAACAAGCATACATCATATACACAAGTCTTTTCGGGTTATTCAATGTCCTGTCTTGAAATACCCATCGACTTGAAACTTATTTAAGATCATAGCCTAAAACATATTCCATGATTACCATCAAATGCGCAATCATGTATCTCAACTTATAATGATCTAAAGACTCCATCGTATGTGCAAATAATGTATAAACATAAGATAAACCAATTATGCTTCTTATTTGATATAATTTCCAATAAATTGTCTTTACAAATAGAAAATATCCAATCAAATTGGAACTGTCATGTCATTCTACTCTAACATTTTAATCTTCAAATCTCACACATTTACTCCTTTATTTATTTTATAACCATGTTAGTTCCTCTTGTGAAAAAGGTATTTTCCAATTCTGCATTTAACTCTCGTTCCAAGAGAAAAGAGTTTTGATCATCTCCAATGGTCTTTAAAAGTCATTCAGTCTTGCAAAGATATTCTTTTTTGAGATTGAATATTCTAAAAGACATTTTTATTCCACTCCACCAACTCTTCAAGTAAATTTAGCCAAGTTAGAAAAAAGCAAGTTCTCCATGAGATGGCATGAGTTTCCTAAAAAGGTATCAAATGTATCGTATGAAATTGTCTTCTTTCACTGTGCCTGATGAAAAATCTGTTAGTATTAAGTATGAAGAGTATCATATTTGTCGAATAGGTCATCAACTAATAGATTCCACCTCAGGTCGTAAATTGCTATAGTTTTTGGACGCCTTTCAAGGGTACTATCAAATCGCTCTAGCTTGGAAAAAGCCAGCTTCTTGCTATATATTGTGAAATAATTACTAAATTTTCAAAAACTTGTATAATAAAAGAAGGATATTATAATATGTTGCACTCATCATAAAATTTAATTATTTCATCGAATCACCCTTCAAAATGTGACGAAGATACACATCTAAAACCTGACTGATTAGTCAAACTTATAGATCTTCGGCACAAGGCAAAGTGGGTTCTTCTTGTGCATGGTGATCCCCGGCAAGACCTCAGTATCAATATCCTCAGTCTTCATCCCTTGCGGCATTTCCCAGTCGAAAGAGTACACGAAATTCGCAAGTGCGAGCTCCGCGTTGACCAGCCCCATCGCAATCCCAGGACAACCTCGTCTTCCTCCGCCGAAAGGTATAACCTTGAAACCTTCTCGCCCCATGATGTCCACGTTATTATTAACACCGTCGTGATCCATGAACCTCTCGGGCCTAAACTCGTTAGGGTTTTCCCAGTTCGCTTCGTCTCGCCCGATGGCCCATACGTTCACGTGCACCACCGTCTTGGGCTGTATGGCATACCCTTCGATAGTACACTTCTCTATCGTCTCCCTAGGTACTCCGAGCGGGGCAGGAGGGAACAGCCTCAGTGCTTCTTTGACTACCACTTTGAGGTAGTCGAGCTTCGGCAAATCTTCTTCCGTGACTCGACCTTTCGGACCGATGATGTGCCTGATTTCAGTTTGAAGCTTCCTCATTGTGTTAGGGTTTGTCATCAGTGCAGTCATGGCCCAGATTACCGATGCTGCGCCCGTATCCGTTCCCGCGATGAATATATCCTGCGTACGTATGTGTTGTTATATTAATGAATTCGTTGGAAATAAAATATATAAATTTAAAATATGATGCACTCTGTCTAAAGTGGTCATTCAACATCGTATTAGTGCTTAGGCCAAAGAGTGAATCCTCATGGCCATTGTTTAAAGATGATTTCACGTCTAAGACTACATAAGAAAGAAATCCGCCTAGACGTGAGGGGGGCGTGTTCAAAATAAAATATATAGAATTAAAATATGATGTACTTCCTATTAAGCTTAAGCTTTTAGGTGAAGCGTTCATTCAACACTATTTATAAATAGCAGAAGAGTACGTAGTAGTGTGAGGCGTAAAATAGTATCAGAAATGGAAGATCAAAATGAACGAGGGCGTGATTACCCCGAGTAGAGCTTTGATCTGATTCCAAGAGAGATCGACGGAAATCTTCCCCTCCATTTTCAGCTTGATCAGACAGTCGAGAAGATCGGGCTCACCTTCGGGCCCGGCCGTCCTACTAGGAACCAAATGGTCATTAATGAGCTCTTGGAAGAAATCATCCAACTCCTTGCAAACCTTGTCGAGCCGACCGATCATCCCAGACAGCCTATCCACCCAACCGAACAACGGCAGATAGTCAGTAATAAAGAACCCCGCGATCATAGCCTGAGACTCGATCATCAGCCCGTCGAACCTCCTCTGCTGCTCGGACCCTTCTCCTTTGAACATCTTCCCGAACGCAATCCTACAGATTAGGGTGCTAGCGAAAGCCATCATAGTCGTGCTCAGATTCGATGCCCGGCCCGAGCCCGCATCGGCCCGTATTTTATCCATCATATCGAACACTTGTTTCTCGCGAACGGGCGAGAATGACTGAACCCTTTTGACGCTGAAGAGGTGTTGGACGCATATCTTCCTCAGCTCTCTCCACGATTCGCCGTACGGTGAAAAGGCAATGCCCTTACCGTTGTGCAGCGTCTTGTGGCCGACGAAATTAGGGCGGCTGCTGAAGGTGACGTCGTGGGTCTTGAGCACTTGCTCGGCGATCTTGGACGAGGATACTACGACTATGGGGACGGAGCCGAGCCTCATGTGCATGAGAGGGCCGTACTTCTTCGATAGCTTCCATAGATGGATGTGAGTGGCTGAAGTGCTGAACTGATGGAGGTTTCCTATGAATGGGAGGGCTTTAGGGCCGGGAGGGTTTTGTTCTCCGGCAGCTGCTCTGTGTCTTTGCAGGAGGATGATGGAGAAGACGATGATGATGGATATGATTATGGCTAGCAGTAGAAGAACTGTCATGTTTGGAGGATTTGTGATTCTTTTTTTTTTTTTTTTTCTTTTGGTGATGTTGTTGTTGACTTGTATAAATAATGGTAGTTATTTTTTCGGATTATCTTGCCTACATGTAATAATTTATGATTGTCAAGCTTAAGCAATATTTGACTAAGGCTATTTTGCGAAACAAATCTCATGTTATTATTATTTCATAATTGTGACTTATTTCTTCCCTCTCTTTGATATTATTTTTTTTCCTTATGTTGACCAAGATTTTTAGCATATAATATTTAAATATAGTATTTAATAATAATCTTAATTTTATTACCAAATTGATAATTATTGACTTTTTGTTTCTCTCTCTTCTTTTTATATTATATATAATATAAATATTACGGGTATAAACTCTATAAATTAATAGCAATGGTACCATCAAAATTTATTAATTAAAAGAGTTATTAATTATAATATATTATTAATTTATATATTAATTAATATTTTATCAATTTATAATGAAATACTCAATTTACAAGCATTTTTCAAACTTTCACTCAATTATTGTATCATATGCATATATCAAATTAATGATCCGATTCGAAAACCTTTCAATTTCACATCTTATTATGCTTCTTATCAGTGGCGAACCTAGCTATCTATGACTGGGGTCAAAGGTGGTTCTCAGCCCAGCTCATGTATTGATAAAAATAAAAATAAAAATAAAAAAAGAAATCCTTTAGAAATCGAACCCAAGTCATTTAATTGTAAAAACTTCCAACTCTAACAACCATTAACCCAAATACATTTTCATACTTAAATACTTAGGCTTATATAATAGCAAATTCTGTGTCGGCTGGGGCATTCGTGCCCCTGCTTCTTATGTTTAATGTTTCACTTTATAGACAAGAAAATATATTTAATATAAATATAAGATCAAATATGATAACACAAACAAATCATACATACATGGGTTCTCAATATAAGAAATTTTCATAACTCATTCATCTAATAGTACTAGTATATAAGAAATTATTAATTTCTATTTTATATGGGGTCTAAAGAAATTACAAAAATGTATGATCTTAAATTTTAGAAAATTCTTAATTTAAAACCATATTCCCGAGTTGGGCCATCAAAAAATAATGTAGAAAGTTTATTAAATAATCGAGTATTAATTTATCGAGTTTCTATTGTAAGTATTATATTATAGGAAGAATTTTTTATATTAGTATATTTTATACCAAGAATATTATGGTATTAATATGATAATATAGATTAATATTAAAGAAAAATATTAGAGAGATAAATTTGAATTATTAATCAATGCTAGCATGTGTTTACAGTACAACTATAATCACCTATTTATAGAGCTAAAAGTTGGGAAGGGCCGGACTGGCTGCCTGAAATATTATGAGTGTGGTCGGGCTATCCCGAATTTTTGCGAAGTGGAGAATTCTAGGCCCTAGCCCTGGTACGTGGGTCGGGGTAGCCCGAATTTTTGCGAGCCGAAGAATTCTCGGCCCTAGCTCGGAGTACGGTGGGATGAGCCAGCCCCGCCCTAGCCCATCGGGCCTGGTGTTTTTAAAATCTTTAAAATTTATTTAAAGATTCTTTTAATTATTCAATATTAATTATGATTTATACATAGTGTTATACACAAAAACATAAATATAGAATTCATCTGAATCAACCAAAACAAACGTCTAACTCTCAAAGCATATAACTTTAGGAAGTAATGTTTGGTCTAAAGCTAAGCGAACTTGTCCTTGAATGGACCTTTTGGTATCTTGCTCAACACCTTGGCATTGAACACGGCGTACTGCTTCTTCAGCTCGGCCTCAGCTTTCTCGCCAAAAGCATCCACCTTGTCTTCGTATTTCTCGTAAAGCACGGGCACGGTGAAGAGCATAACAACGCCTGCAATAAATTAAGGTCGGGCTTGTATTAGTATTTGTGCACATCATGCGAAAGACTGTAATGAGGGGTCCGACTTACATATGTAGAGCAATGTAATGAAGTTGAAGCATCCGCCAAGAACTGAAACCACCCAGAGTCCAGCAATCACCTATATAAAGCCAGACGACGGGAAAATGTTTCACATAGTGTACATTTACGTGTTTCAGGATATTCAATCATGTGGTCAGTGAACCAAAATAAAGTTGATATCACCTCTGCCTAATCGTTTGTTTCAAGTATCTGTTTACTAACGAAATTGTATAAGAAGCTGGGAGATGAAAATGGAAGAATAACGTGAGCTTTAACGTACCGCGAGGAATTTCTTCAGATCTTTCCCAGATGCAATATCTCGAAGGGCTGAGAATCCTTTGTTGATTTCCACCCTAAGAGAAGAAGCTATGCTGAGGACGACATCCTCGGGAATAACAACTTCTGGGATCTTAAGTGGGGACCTGACGAGCACAAGACAAAGGACGAAGGAGTTAACAAAGATTACATAATAAATTTATAGTTTAAATTCAGGGATTAATGGATTAGAAGCATACTTGTTGATAAAGGTCGACGCATTTGACCAGAGGAAAACGATTGCCAGGCCAAGTATCAGAACGTGGCAGACGAGTGTGAGCAAGTGATATTCAAGCAATTCAAAAAGCACCCAGATTGCGGTGGCGAAGCCCAGAGCACCACCAGAAACTTTCTTATCCCTCCACAGAAAAATGTCGGCAGCTGTCACAATATATGATATAATATGATCATAAGAGTTCATTTTGTGCACTTGTACCAATTTTAAGAAAATATATTATTTCATCTAACAAAATTCCTAATTCCACAGCTCCAAAGGACTCGAACGCAAGATACATACAACACTGCCGGGGTTGGGTTGTGCTTTGAATTTACAGTTCAAATGAACGTGGAACAACACTAGCATAGCATAATGTGCAGGCGTAGAAGCATATATTCATATAGCGACGCATCTCCAAAGAAAACGAGAGACAAACTAGATTACCAAAAATCTTAAGGACATGTTAATGGTTGGCATATTGGCACTACGTGAAAATTAATACCACCAATAACGAAAAAACGTAAAAGAGATCTGTATGATAATTATTGACAACATCAAAGTTTCCAGATTTATACTAGAGCAAGAATAGATTGTTAGCAAAGCAGATCTATTACAAGCTGCACATGAAAGAAGTCTGAATTACACATTCATGACAACAGATCTTCAGGAAATATTAATCTTCACATCAAGTTTTTTCGCATTTCCCACATTCTCCTAAGCAATCGATAAAAGACAGAACAAAATCTAGCAAAAACGCAATCAATCATGACCAATCTACTCCAAAAAAGGTATAAAACAATCATAATCACAACAATCGAACACATCGAACACAAATAAAACATCACATAATTAATCTCAGCTTGAACAGATTGTGAGAGCACAGTGCCAAACTTAATAAAACTTCAAATCTACAAATAAATCCAAAAGGAAAGCAAACGATAAGAAGATACATTACCGAACACAACCATGTAAAAAAAAAAACTGCTGCAAAAATACAAACTCGTACGTTGTCCACCGCCCAGAACTTTATGCAAAGGCTTTTCGCGGCCAAACAGGCGATAGATCTTGGCCTTTACGGCTGAGGCAGCCGACTTGATGTCCTTATCATCGTCGGAATCAGAAGACGATGAGGAATTTGAGCCGTGAAATTTATCCGTGACCTTGTCGACAATCGATTCCTGTTGCTCGTGCTCGCCTGCGTTTTCAGCCATTAGATTCGATCTCCGCAGATCGATGGTGAGTTTAATTTTTATTTTTTAGTTCTGTTTTTGCTTGAATTTTTTTTCCTCAGTAATTTATTATTTATTTATTATTATTATTTTTTTTTTTTTTTTTTTTTTTTTTTTTTTTGTGTTGATGCCTAATGGCATAGAGTAAAGCTAACATTGAAAAGAGGGTTACCGATCAGCCGAATCAACCGGACCGAATCGAATCGAAGTTTTGGTTTTATTGTTTTTAAAATAGAATACCGAACTGATTTGGTACACGGTTATACCAAAATTTTAATCGATTTTTTCTGCTAACAGTTAGATTAGTCGAAATTTCAAGGAAAAAAAAAAACAATTTCACACCAAAGTTTAAATCCAAAATAATTCAAATCCAAACAAAATATTTACAATCCAAAATGTAAACCTTCTGCATATTCAAATCCAAAACAAAACATACACCCTGATCCAAAACAATTCGATCGACCAAACCAATAAACAATTATCTAACCAAATTACTGAATTTTTATAAGTTTGAAATAGAATACTGAACTTTTGGTTTTCTAATCGGTACATTCGATATACCAAACTGTGAACACCCCTAACAGCTAAGATTTCGTTTGGGTTTTGGACGGACAGAGCGCATTGTTGTGGCACGGGCTAGGGATGGTATTGGTTTGACTCCGTAAGTCAAGTGTTAGCTTAAGCCACATTAGTGGTAGATGTGTTCAAACGGTTCGAATAATTGAAATCAAACATAAGACGATGGTCAATTGATCAGTTAATTATGGTAATTTGTTTTCGCTTAGATCAGTTAATTATGGTAATTTGTTTTCGCTTAGAAATGGAATCGAAGCCGAATTTTTAACAGCAAACGGTGGTTTTGAACCTTCTGTTACAGCCGATTTTTTAATTAATTCTTAAATTTATTTTACATTATTACTAGTTAAAGATAATTTTTTTAATATTATAAAATTTTAAAAAGGAAAAACAAAAAAGAAAATGGTTATAAATGAGAACCGAGATTTTGAACGGGAACCACAATTGTCGCTTCCAAACTGACCATGGTTTCGGCTACGGCTCTATCAATCCCATTAATAGAAGGGCAAATTCCTTATCAGTCTCGATCGAAGTTTCAAATTCCTCTTAAATACCACTTCAATTATTTCTTCTTATTCAGAACCATTTGACGATATTTTTTCCTGTTCAGTACCTAAAATGGTATTTTCAATGTTGAAAAGACAAAAATAACCTTACTTCACAGGTTTAGTACCAATAAAACTGAATATCATACAAACTGTTGTCTCTATTATACCAACTATTAACACTATTATACCAATAGAATTGAATATTATACCAACTGTTATCGCTATTATACCTACTGTTAACACTATTATATCAATAAATAACTTTATTCTAATTTTATATCAACAAAATCGGATATTATAACAACTGTTGTCGTTATTATACCAACTGTTATAACTATTATACCAATAAATAACGTTATTCTAATTTTTTATAAATAAATCCAGACATTATACCAATTGTTGTCGCTATTATACCAATTGTTTTTGTTATTATACAATAAATAATGTTATTATAAATTTATACAAACAAAACTGGACATTATACCAACTGTTGTCGTTATTATACCAACAGAATTGAATATTATACCAATTGTTATCATTATATCCAATTTTGTTGTGAAGAAAGGTTATTTTCGTCATTTCACTGTTTGAGGGTATTAAACACACAACATTTTATAGATGGGTACTGAACAGGAAAAAATAATTCGATGGATACTGAACAGAAAATTTAAACTTCGAAGGATACTGAAAGGAAATTTGCCCTTAATAGAAACCCGCGATTTCGCCTCGGAATCCGAATTTGGAGCCGATTGACAATGTCTAGTTTCCACTGCTTATTAATAAATAAGGACAAGAAAATATAAACAAATTGTAGAAAATAATCATTATATAACTGTGTAAAACTTTTAACTATTGCTACTCAAACTCTAAATATATATATATATATATATATATATATATATCATTTCATTTCTGGACATTATAAAATGTTTTACTACTGGTTCATTTGAATGTAATTACACTTGAGTGCACTTTGGCTCGAAATTTGCTAGTCCACAAAAAAATGAGATTTTTTATTTATTATTATTATTTTTTTCATATTGAGTTTTTTTTTTTTTTTTTCAATTCATCAGACATGAATATGCCCATTTCGAAATTTTCTATAATCGAGGATTTTCTTCCATTTCATGAAATATGAATGAGAATGATTCGAAAAGGAACCAAAATGGCCTACTGTTTCAAAGATGGAACAACGCAAGTTCTATTACATGAAGCTTTCAATGTCCGACCATTCTCATCCATAAACATTCATGCCTCTTCTTCTGCTTCAGGCTGCGGATCAAGGGACTGATCAGCCGAAGCAGATTCCAGACGAGAATTTTCTTCTGGATTTTGAGACATCGTATCTAATCAAACGACAAACTTATCAATCAGATCAACATAAAATTCCGATGGTTTCGCTTATAAATATTGTTGATTCTACTGACCTTGCGACGAGGGCTCGAGCTTGCTTTGAGCCGCTTTCAACTGCTCTTCGGTGTACTTCAAGTAGTCGTCAGCTGAATACGCCTCGACTTCAGAAGCAGATTTATCTACATTTATAAATCCAAGATCGATTCATTACGTTCCCGTGCCGTATAAAAGCAGAGAAACGTGCGTATGCCTTACCGGCAATAGTAACATTTTCTTGAGAATCATTGGTCGCCGGCGCGTCTTCTATGGCAGGAGGCGCAGTAGCAGCAGTAGTGGTGGTGTTATAGCTCGAGCTTCTCGGCTTAGAATAGTCGATCTCATCGAGACCAATCTCCCGCTCGAGGCTGGTCTTAAACTCCCTCGAAACTTCCTGCTCGAGGAAACAGATGTCGAAAACGCCTCATCTCATCACGCCATAGGAGCTTTAAATGACCACGTCACGTAAAAGTGTTTAGGTGCAGTGACCATTCAACGTAGTATCAGAGTCTAAGAAAAGAGGTCATGAGTACGAATCCTCACTAGGAATGACAATGAGTAAACCCACTTAAATCCAGACCTTGACTCGGTTGACTCGATAAACTAATTCGCATGGATTCGACTCAACATCCGACTCATATCTGCAGACTCAGACTCATTTAAGATCCAACAGGTCTTATATGAGCATTTTGTCTATCCCTAACTCTCATGACTACTCATTTTTTAAAAAAAATTAAATAACGTATAAACTTAGATAAGAAAGAAATCAGCCTAAACACTTAAGGAAAATCATGGAAATAAAATATATAAATTAAAAAATAATATACTTCCTTCAAGTTTAACCTTTTAGGTAAAGTAATATGACTAAGAACGAACCTGAAGTTCTCTAATCGTAGGTTGGATACCACGTAGAGCTTGGCCGATATTACGAGCGGCCTAACGCACACAAAAACGAGTACGCTTACTGCACGATAATACAATCTTTAGGACCAGAAATTTACTAACTGACTATAACTAACCTCGGCAAGGCCTTTAGGACCAAAAACTAACAAAGCCACCACACCTATGACTAAAGCCTCAGGCGCCCCGACTCCGAACAGAGAAGCATACACTCCCTTACCTTTTGATTTCCTCGTCCTCTCTGCATCATCGTTGCATTTCATACTCACAACGTAACAAACAAGAGAAGCTGAATGAAGAAAAAGTCATGTGGGATTTTACCCATTTTAATTGAATATCTTGAGATTGAAGTGATGAGGCAAGCATGCTTGACGAGCCCATTCCACTGTTCGTAATGAGCGTAGTATCCCCGTCGAGAAATGAAGGCACCTTGCTGAGAGATTGCTGCTGCTTTGGGGGGTGATATTAAGGTGCAGTGTAGAGAAGATGATGTTAGAGATGATGCCATGGCATTGATATTTGCATTTGGTCATTTTTTGGTGAGTTAAAAAATGGAAAAAAATCTTGTGGATATCGTTTAGTATTAGCGTTACTAGAGAACACTATCCTATTCATAATTCATATATATATATATATATATATATATACTCGTAATTTAGTGCACATTGGATTGGATGCGTGTGTGTTGAAAAATATAAATACATAATATTATTTTATATTTGATATATTTATAATTATTATATTTAATAGATAAAATATTATTTAAAAAATATTGTGAGGATATAATTATAATAAATAAAAAATTGAGGAGTAGAATAATAATACCCATATTAAAATAAATTATAAAAAAAATGATCAAATTGTAATTAATTTTACACACCAAATGACAGTTTTTATCAATCCCTCCCACTTAATAAATAGTATATATATATAATATATATATATATATACTAGTTTTTTTCCCATGCAATGTACATGTATTGATACACTTATATATATATATATATATATATTCAGTATCCTCATTTCGAAGATGGTATATTTTGAAGTAAATAAATCATATCAATTAATGTAATATACAATTATAGTTCCTATTTATTTCAAATAATATATAAATTTATCTGCTGTGTAATTTTTGCACTTGTAGATCGTGATTATTTTATAAAAAAATAATATATTAATCTTTTTTTGTGACTTGTGCAAAAGAACTGTTTATAATCAAGGTCATGTAAGTCTTTTAAATTATTGAACAAGTGGCAACATTATAAGAAGACATTTCTATTGATATATAAGATATATTGTTCGGACTCAAAGGTTTCTGTTGCCCAACTCATGAGCAACTCACGTGAATTTTACTTTGAAATAAATTGGCAATAAATGGAGTAGCTAATAAGCTTATAAACATCTCATATTTGATTAATCTATCCGATGTGAAATTGAGTTTAATAATCCAACAATTACCGGGGTAATTTAATAGAAGGAATTATTTGTTTTGCCAATTGAAAAAAAAAAGGGACAGTGACTTTTAAAATCAATTAAAGGGGTTTTCATTATTTAAAGAAATAATTAATTTTAACTGATTTAATTATAATATTTAAATAATTTAATATATTTATTTATTATATTTATGAACCCAACAATCCCCAACTAACTGAATTAAAACGACCAACGAGAACAAAAACGCAGTTCGAAATCAAGCAACGAGTAGATATCGAGTTATTTGAAGAAGATACTGAACTCTTTGAAGAATACATAAATCAAAACCAAGCAAGAAGCCACAACGTTTATTGCTACGTACCAATCCTTATAAAGAAGATGGTTGAATATCGATTCATGGTGTAAATCGATAAATTATCAAGTTCTGTTTGAAAGTTTGTACTAGTCGTTGAAAGAAAATGTCGATGTGTTTAAAAAGGATCAAGTTCCGTTTGAAACCAGACAAATGTATCCATGCGTATTCCTCATTTTGAACATTCGTTGTTAATACGCACATCATTTTGAACCGATACATTTTATGAACTCCAACAATTTTCTTAGTTTGAAAACCTTTTATATCTCTTGAAGTTACTTTCTTTCTAATATGTAAATTTTAGTTGTTTAAATTATCTTAATTGATTATTACTTTGTTGAGATTTAAAATGTGTGAATTCATGTTTTAGATCATTAAATAACAAATTGATTAAAATATAATATGTTAATAGAAGAAAATAAGGGCATTATAAGTGCGCCACTTCCAAACTTCTAGTATAAAGGCATTTATATATACACACACGCATACCATTGAGTAATAGTAGTAGCATGTTGTCAATCAGGTGGGTTCAATGCCTAGTCTAATCCACATTCTGACCCCGAGTTTTTTGGGGAATCCCCGTCCCCACCAAGCAAATGGGGATGAAATAACCCGTCTTTCCATGTGGGTCCCCAACTCCATGGGGCACACCGCTGCAACTTCGACGGGACCGAACGGAGGATTGATGAGCCCGGAATGGGGGATGAGACCAAACTCGATGAATAATAGGGCGAGAACCCACAAACGAGAAGAGACTCACCCCATCCCGCCTTAAAGGGATAGGAAACTGGGATTTTTCCACTCTGTTCGGGACGAATTACAATGGGTAACGGGTAATCTCCACCCTATTAACAACCATCAACAGTAGTTATTTATGTTAAGAAATACACCCTGCTTTTCCAAAAAAATATTTTGTGATTAAATATTTTGTGATTGATAAAACTGTTGTCCTATTTTTGTTATGAAATTATTTCATTATGTTTTCATGTTGGTGTATTGTTTTTATTTGGTCGTTAAATATTTATTTGTTCTCAATACAATATTTATAATGTATTTGAATTAACATATTTAACAATACTGTAAAAACAATACATACACGAAAAATATGGTATCTGTTTTTTTGCAAAATATATATATATATATATTTAAATGAAGGTAAATATTTAAACAGTAATAATTTTTACGTACTAATTAAATTATATAAAATAGAGAAAAATAGCAAGAACTATAATTAAAAATAGATTTCAAATTGAATATTATGATAAAATTTCCCTATTCAAGATATTTATGCACCATCGTTTTGGGCCTAGTGGGCCGTATCTATAAAGGAATCTTTCGTAATTAACAAATGTCGAGGCGCTGTCCTGAAAAACTTCGTGTAAACCCTAAACCCTAACATCAACAGTCTATCACTCCTATAAAATCGTCCGACGCCACCTCATATCCCTTCAATCACAGCCACCTCTTTACACAAAACAGAAAAGAAAATCAGCACACATGGTAATGGTAGCAAGAGGTATCGAGCTTATGGCCTTAGATGTTGTAGTGTTTTAGCATTGCGAACATTTAGCTTATTTAGATTACTTTCTTCCAGAATGTTGTACATTTGTTAGGATGTTCTGTTTTTTTCGGTTTAATTAGTTCAAAAGGTTAACTTCGCTTACGTTGCAGGCCGCGGAGGAGGTAGTTTTAGAGGAGGAAGAGGAGATGTTGGTGGAAGAGGAGGACGTGGAGGTGGTAGGGGAGGTTTTGGTGGAAGAGGCGGTACGCCGATGAAGCGAGGTGGTGGTCGAGGTGCCGGCGGACGCGGTGGTGGTGGTGGACGAGGTGGTAGAGGTGGAAGAGGAGGAATGAAGGGTGGTAGTAAAGTGGTGATGGAGCCGCATAGGCATGAGGGTGTTTTTATTGCTAAGGGCAAAGAGGATGCTCTTTGCACTAAGAACATGGTGCCTGGTGAAGCTGTGTACAACGAAAAGAGAGTATCAGTTCAGGTCTGGTCAAGGTTGCTTATGTTATCTTGCTGGAAAAATATAATTTTTACTAGATCTGTGGCTGGCTGGCCAATCAACTGATTTATATGTATCAGTTGAGAAATGGATATTTTCGAAAGTGTTTTATTATTGGAATTTATAGTTAAAATGAGTAGTGAATTGATGAACTCTCTCAGAATGAAGATGGAACCAAGGTTGAGTACAGAGTGTGGAACCCATTCCGCTCAAAGTTAGCTGCTGCAATTCTTGGCGGGGTTGACAATATATGGATTGTGAGTCTCAATTTGGGCTGCCTGATTGCTTTATGGTTTCTCATAATGCGTCTCATATAAATATTTTATGTGGGTTAACAAATTACAATTTCTTGATGTAGAAACCAGGCGCTCGTGTTCTTTATCTTGGTGCTGCTTCGGGGACTACTGTTTCTCACGTTTCTGACATTGTTGGCCCTGTAAGTTGCTGTGGATTGTATGGTTATGATATGAGAATACATTAGTTTAGATTCTGTCTGAATCAGATTCACTATGACCTTGTCAGGAAGGAGTGGTCTATGCAGTTGAATTCTCTCACCGAAGTGGTAGAGACTTGGTGAATATGGCAAAGAAAAGGACCAATGTTATCCCGATTATCGAGGATGCAAGACATCCAGCTAAGTATCGGATGCTTGTTGGCATGGTTGATGTTATTTTTTCTGATGTTGCTCAGCCTGATCAGGTTTGCTTCCTCTGTTTTGAATCTTTTTCTCAAGGTTTTAGTTCAAACTTTTAAAATGCCGTTCAGGTTTTAAACTCAAGTCAGCAGGATGTCTTTTTAAAAAAATGTTTCTTTCAATCAAGTTTATTAACTGTGGATCAGTAGTTAACGTTAGTATTTTTTCCCTTATCTTCTGTATGATAAAAGCATATGATGATATACTCGGATTCCCCTTCAAGACATCTTGAGTGATGCAAAAACCGAGTTTCTGAAACACTACTAATTCTTTTTTTATTTTCTCTTTATTACCTTTTACTGTCTTGTCTCTTATACGCGATAAAGCATATGATGATGTACTCGGATTCCCCTTCAGGACATCATGGGTGATGCAAAACCGAGTTTCTGATGCATTGTTAAATCGTGCTGTCCAGTTTTATTTTCTTTTTCTGTTTAGTTTTTTCTTTAGCTGGAACATTGATCATTTTTATTTTCTTTGTTTCTCATCCTCCCTTCTCTCCAATCTCTTAAATATTCCAAGTTGAGGTCTTATAGTGAATTATTCTCCCTTCTTACCAGGCATGGCTAACTCCTCTGTGCTGTTCTAAAACACACACACAAACACATGATCCCAATATTTTTTTATCTTAAAGAATATCATATAAAAAATGGTACATTGGCATCATCATAATTTTGTGCAAACCTAAAATCTGTTCATCAGCACACTCCCTACTTCTCTATTTTTCCAGGCAAGAATATTAGCTCTGAACGCATCATACTTCTTGAAAGCTGGAGGCCACTTTGTGATATCAATCAAGGTTTGCTTTGCTTTGCTTTGCTTTATTTATTTTCTAAGCACTAATCTAGCTTATGATCTTGTTGGTGTAAATGAACTTCATTCTCTGTCATCAGGCTAACTGCATAGATTCAACTGTTCCCGCGGAGGCAGTTTTTGCCCAAGAAGTGAAAAAGTTGCAGGCAGATCAGTTCAAGCCCGCAGAGCAGGTGACACTCGAGCCCTTCGAAAGAGACCATGCTTGTGTTGTCGGTGGCTATCGAATGCCTAAGAAGCAAAAGCCAGGCCCAGCATGTTATATTCGTGTTTAATTTATTGTCATCACTACTTTTTTTTTCTATCTTGGATGTTTGTTTTAGTTCGACTTTCGGTTTTGTGACCGTTGGGCTCGTAATTTACGAATTAATCAAAACTAAATTTTTGAATTAGGATGACTTTAATAAGGTTTAAAATGTTTGTATGGGTATTTTAATTTTACTAAACTATTGATTAGTGTGGATAAATTTGGGTAAAAAAATAATAAATAGTAGTTAAAAAATTGATTAATGTATTAAACTACATATTAACACTGGTAAATGTAATAATAAAAGTTTACATAAGTCATGTTATATAAAAAATAAACTCTTATAGTCTCTCTTGAAATCTAACTCAATGTTTTAAATAACTTGTATAAATTTATGTAACATAGTTCAACATTAAACTCTTCACATTTTGTTGTTAAAATCCCATACTTAATACTTATTTAAATTATATATATAAATGTAGTTATAAACTTTTTATTAGTGTCATATATTGAATTTTCAAATTTTAAAGTAAAATTTCCGCCATTTTTCGAAGTTATACTGTTAGGGGTATCAAAATATAGCATATATTGATTGAGTGATGAATTATATTATATAATGGGTAATAAATAATGGTGCTCGTGATTGTCGTTGCTCTTCCAACGGATCAATATCAATGAATACACATTGGTGGCTGCTTTCAAATGTAGATATGTTATAAAAATATTAATTGTGATTAATATTATATTAAGATTATTTTATTATAGTTATACTTATATTAAGATTATAATGATAATATAGCTTATAATATAAAGAGAGAGAGATTAGAGAGAGATTAAGTATTTCAATACTTGGTGTGTTTTACAATGAACTCTAATCACCTATTTATACTACTAATAATTCACTATTACAACTAATCACATTAATTACAATTATACACCTCACACTAAAATACAAACTCTTCAATTAAACACCTCATCTTATCATCTTATCACATTATCATCATTTAATACAATATACTACTTCCAAATCATCAATAATTTAACTAATATTATTATTTAAAACATCCACATTTAATTATTTCATAATACTCCCCCTTGGATGTTTTCAAAGAATATGCCTCGTTAAAACCTTATTAGGAAAAACCCAATGGGATAAAAACCTAATGAAGGAAAAAGAGTACATGATTCTTTTAGATACACTTTCGATTGTTGCCTCATTAAAAACCTTACTGGGAAAACCACATGGGAAAAACCTCAGTGAAGGGAAAAAGAGTGCAACGCGTATTTACTCCCCCTGATGACATCATTTAAGATCTCGAAGTTTTCGAACTCCAATTGAATATACCAATCTTTTGAAAATTATTGGGGGAAGTGCTTTCGTGAATAAATCTGCAAGATTTTCACTTGATCGCACTTGTTGTACATCAATATCACCATTTTTCTCTAAATCATGTGTAAAGAAAATTTGGTGAAATATGCTTTGTTCTATCTCCCTTAATATATCCTTCCTTTAATTGGGCAATGCATGCAGCATTATCTTCATATAAAATCGTAGGAAGTAACTTTTTCGATACTAGCCCACTGGTTTGTTGTATATGCTCAATTATCGATCGCAACCAAACACATTCTCGGCTAGCTTCATGAATAGCTAAAATTTCCGCATGATTAGAAGAAGTAGCCGTTAAACTTTGTTTAACTGACCGCCATGAAATAGCCGTTCCGCCATGTGTAAATAAATAGCCCGTTTGCGATCGAGCATTATGTGGGTCAGATAGAAAACCAGCATCTGCATACCCAATCAAATCTGTTTTTGATTCATTAGAATAGAACAATCCCATATCAGTTGTTCCTTGAAGGTATCGAAAAATTCGCTTAATTCCATTCCAATGTCTACGAGTCGGTGACGAACTATATCTCGCCAATAGATTCACAGCGAACGCTATATCAGGCCGCGTATGACTCGTTAAATACATTAGGGCTCCAATAGCACTGAGATATGGTACTTCAGGACCAAGTAATTCTTCATCGTTTTCGCAAGGTCTAAACGGATCTTTATTCACATCTAAAGATCGAACAATCATTGGAGTATCCAATGGATGAGCTTTATCCATATAAAATCTTTTCAATACCTTTTTCGTATAAGTCTCTTGATGTACGAATATCCCATTCTTTAAATATTCAATTTGCAGTCCAAGACAAAATTTCGTTTTACCGAGATCTTTCATTTCAAACTCTTTTTCAAACAATTAACGGCTTTTGATAACTCTTCAGGAGTTCCAATTATGTTAATATCATCAACATAAACTGAAATATGACAAATTCATTTCCAGATCTTTTCATAATATGCACGGGCAAGTTTGATCATTTTTATACCCCTCTTTCGATAAATATTCACTTAGGCGATTATACCACATACGCCAGATTGCTTTAATCCATAAAGCGATTTATTTAGCTTGATTGAGTACTCATTTCGGGGCCCTGAATTTTCAGGTAACTGAAATCCCTCGGGAAGTTTCATATATATATCACTATCAAGTGATCCATATAAATAAGCGGTGACAACATCCATTAGACGCATATCGAGTCCTTCACGTACTGCCAGACTAATTAAATAACGAAAAGTCGTTGCATCCACCACAGGAGAATACGTCTCCTCATAATCAATACCAGGTCGTTGTGAAAAGCCTTGTGCAACAAGCCGTGCTTTGTATCTCACAATTTCACCGTTTTCATTTCTCTTTCTGATGAAAACCCATTTATATCCAACCGGCTTTACATTTTCTGGTATGCGGACTACAGGTCCGAAAACTTTTCGTTTCTCAAGTGATTTTAATTCTGCCTCGATTGCATCTTTCCATTTTGGCCAATCATTTCTTTGTCTGCATTCTTTTACAGACCCTGGTTCATGATCCTCATTCTCATTTATCTCATTCATTTCATGTAGCGCTACGTTAAATGAGAATTTATTGTCAACGTTGACTTTTTCTCGGTTCCATCTAATTCCATTTTGAGCATAATTTATCGAGATCTCTTCATTATCATTATTCTCAAAAATTTCAGGTACCTGATTTCCATTATCATAATCATTAATGCCCATTGACTCTTCTAGAGTCGATAAATCCTCGACTGGACCATTCTTATTATTTGCTCCTTTTCTTTTTCGAGGATTTTTATCTTTGGAACCCGAGGGCCTACCACGTTTTAGTTGTGGTTTAGGCTCGATCATTATATGTTCTCCAGGAACATTAACTTTTGCAGGAGCATTAACAGCTGGTATATGTGACTTAGTCACTCTTTTAAGGTCAGTAAAGCTATCTGGCAGTTGATTAGCTAATCCTTGTAAATGAATTATCTTTTGAACTTCTAGTTCACATTCTTTCGTTCGAGGATCATAATGATTTAGCGATAATTCATTCCAACTAATACTCATTTCCAGCTGTTTAGTTTCTCCCCCTAATGTCGGAAAATTCGATTCATCGAAATGACAATCGGCAAATCTAGCCGTAAATAAATCTCCAGTTAGAGGTTCTAAATATTTATTATCGATGGAGATTCAAATCCGACATATATTCCCAACTTCCTTTGAGGTCCCATCTTCGTGCGTTGTGGTGGAGCAATTGGAACATATACGCACATCCAAAAATTCTCAGATGGGAAATATTTGGTTCCTGACCATAAACCATTTGTATCGGGGAGATATCATTATAACTTGTTGGCCTGATGCGGATTAGTGCCGCTGCATGTAATATAGCATGTCCCCAACAAGAAGAGGGAAGTTTCGACTTCATTAATAATGGTCTTGCAATTAATTGCAACCTTTTAATCAACGATTCTGCAAGACCGTTTTGCGTATGGACATGTGGCACGGGGTGCTCAACATCAATTCCAATAGACATGCAATATTCATTAAATGCCTTGGAAGTAAATTCACCAGCATTATCAAGGCGTATTTTCTTTATTGGATAATCCGGAAAATGTGCTCTTAATCGAATCAACTGAGCAAGCAATCTCGCAAAAGCTACATTCCGCGTTGATAACAAACATACATGAGACCATCTAGTTGATGCATCAATCAATACCATGAAATATCTAAATGGTCCACACGATGGATGTATCGGTCCACAAATCACCTTGTATACGTTCCAAAAATCTTATAGATTCATTCTTTATTTTTATTGGTGATGGACGAATAATCAACTTCCCTTTAGAGCAAGCAACACATGATAATTCATTCGATTGAAGAATCTTCTGGTTCTTCATTAAATGTCCACGTGAATTTTGAATTATTCTCCGCATCATAATTGAACCGGGATGGCCCAACCGGTCATGCCAAACAACAAATGTATTATCATTAGTAAACTTCTGGTTTACGATAGCATGTGATTCAATTGTTTTAAGATATGTGTAATATAGCCCAGAGTCAAAAGATGGTAATATTTCCACAATTCTTTTGTCATTCGATATCACTTTTGTAATATGCAAATATTCAATATCTCCTTTTTCTGCAGTCTCAATATGATATCCGTTATGTCGAATAGCTTTAAAACTTAATAAATTTCTTTGAGACTTAGGAGAATATAAAGCATTTTCAATTATCAGCCTTGTTCCTCTGGGCAGTAAAACATTAGCTCTTCCGGAGCCCTCAATTATATTCGTGCTACCCGATATAGTAATAACACTGGCTTCTTTCATATCAAGATGATCGAAATATTTCTTATTTTTTAGAATCGTATTCGTCGTTGCACAGTCTGCAAGACACAATTCTTCATTGCACATGCCCGCATCCATCAAATAATATCCTTTATAAACAAACACATAATATTTATTATTGAAAAAGAAATATTGCATTACAAACATATAGATAACTTAAAACAACGATATATAATAAAACACACAATAGTAAATCATAATGCATAAATAAAATCATAGCAGATTAATTTTCATCGATCAGAAATCCGCAGCTTCCAAATGAGCATTTTCATCATTGGCTCAGAGGTAGAGGCGAATTCACCCTGAACAAAATTCATTTCGATTTCTTTCCTTTGCCCTTTTGAGATTCCTGATATAGCTCAACAAGATGTTTGGGCGTACGACAATTGCGCGACCAGTGGCCAGAACCACCGCAACGATAACATTTTTCATCATTATTCTTTTGTTCAGTTTGCCTCTTCTCATCTTTATTATCAAAACTTTTCCTCTTCTGGGGAATATTTGATGACCGCCACGATAATTATGATAACCACCACGGAAATATTGATAACCACCACCATAATATCCTCGGCCACGACCACGGCCTTGACCACGACCTTGACCACGACCACGTCCACGGCCGCGATATCCACCACGACCACGTCCACGATCATTACCTCGACTGTTGTCATTATTAACTTTGACTGCATTCGCTTCAGGGAGTGCAGTAGAACCAGTCGTTCGGGATTCGTGATTTTTCACCAGCAATTCATTATTTTGCTCAGCCAAAAGTAAGCAAGAAATTAGATCTGAATACTTTTTAAATTTTCTCTCCCGATATTGCTGTTGTAATATCATATTCTGTGGATGAAATGTGGTGAATGTTTTCTCCAGCATATCGTTATCAGTAATTGTCTCTCCACATAATTTCAACGTGGAAGTAACTCTATAAACGGCAGAATTATATTCACTTACCGACGTAAAATCCTGCAATCGTAAATTCAGCCATTCGTACTTTGCATTGGGGAGAATAACAGTTGTCAAGTGGCCATATCGTTCTTTCAGGTTTTTCCACAACTCAGCTGGATTCTTTTCTGTTAAGTATTCAACTTTCAGATTTTCGTGAATGTGGTGGCGAAGAAAAATCATAGCTTTCGCCTTGTCTTGTTCAGTTGTGGTTTTCGTGGGATCAATGGTGTCACCTAAGCCTTTTGCTTTCAAATGGATTTCAGCATCTAGTACCCAAGGTAAATAATTTTTTCCAGTGATATCGAGTGCAACAAACTCAAGGCTCGCCAAGTTCGACATATTACTATAATAAAATACAAAACATGTTATTAAAACATTACATAATAAAAAAAAACTTATAATTAATCTTCTTTTAAATCTTCTTTTGTATCTTCTTTTGTAAAAGTTCTTATAAAAAATGAATCCACATCCAGATCAGTGTCGCCGTAATCATAATCATAAGTAAAAGATCAAACATCGGACATAGCGACATCCTTCAAAATAAAATATATTTCAGTAATTATAATATTAAAGAAATTACAATTAATAATATATTTTAAAAACATTGGTAAAAATATTATCCACATAGCGGAAATGATCACCGTAAATAATGTAAGGAGTAGAAGATCCATCTTTGTATAAAACGACATTTTTCTTATTAAAGAAAGATTAATAATATGCCGCTACTGAGGTTGGGATTACCGCAAGACCTCGTGGGCTTGTGTTGTGTACGTGCATAAATAAAAAAAAATCACACGCCTCCACGGGGATCGAAACCTGGACCTCTCGTCACTTGTAGTGAACGATATTCCGCGAAACCACTCGGGTATTGGCGTTTAGTTATAAAACCTTTAAATAATACTTTTATAATATATATTTTTAAATTAATCACAATTAATATATGATTAGTATAAATTAAAAATTAAATTACCATACCTTGACTAAACTCGTACGAGATCTTCGACAGAGGTTGATCTTGACGACGGAGAGCGGTCGTGCTGATAACGTGTTATAAAAATATTAATTGTGATTAATATTATTTAAGATTATTTTATTATAGTTATACTTATATTAAGATTATAATGATAATATAGCTTATAATATAAAGAGAGAGAGATTAGAGAGAGATTAAGTATTTCAATACTTGGTGTGTTTTACAATGAACTCTAATCACCTATTTATACTACTAATAATTCACTATTACAACTAATCACATTAATTACAATTATACACCTCACACTAAAATACAAACTCTTCAATTAAACACCTCATCTTATCATCTTATCACATTATCATCATTTAATATAATACTTCCAAATCATCAATAATTTAACTAATATTATTATTTAAAACATCCACATTTAATTATTTCATAATAAGATATACTTATTAAAGTCTGCTTATTATTGGTTACCTAGTCCCAAATCTATTATTCAAAGCAACTTATTCATTCTAATTTGTGTTCCACCAGAAAAAAAATAAAAAATAAAAAATAAGCTTTACATTTATTTTATTTAACGCTGATATTAAAAAAAAACGAAATGAAATATACCATAAAGTTGCATTGATGAACCGAGATCCATTATTATACTTGGCAACCACACTAAATGTAAGGGTGAATTGTGTATATATATGAGAAATTTTATGGTGCTCACCTTGAGCACCTTGCGTGGGCATCTGTTGATGTGACACTGATTCGTGTTATATCAACATGTCACATCAATATCAGAGGTGATGTGATATTAGTTGACACCTTCTGGGTGCCATTGATCAACACATGTGATGCTGATATGACATGTTGACGACTTATATGGCACCTGATGTGTAACACTAATCTGTGTCACGTCAAGATGCCACATCAACATCAAATGTGTCAATCAATGGCACCCAGAAAGTGTCAACTAATGTCACATCACCTCTGATGTTGATGTTGCATGTTGATATGACACGAATCAGTGCCACATCAACAGGTGCCCACGCAAGGTGCTCACATAAGGTGAGCACCATAAAATTCCTCGTATATATATTTTATTTTGTTTTTACTATAAAATACTCAATTTCCTTTAATATGCCCCGAAAATATTAAATTGGAGAAAGTGAAAATAATTTAACGTGAAAAAACTCCCAAATTTTGAAAAAAAAAACAAGTCACTGGAGTAACTAATACCTCAGAAAATCCTTTAAGTAAAAAAATTCTTACAATCACGCAATTTATTTTTAATGTCACCGAAACTAAAAACGACAACAAGAAAGTAATCGTACACATTAACCGTAACTCTCACCATGAGAAATTTTTTTGCAGGTTAACAATTAACACAAATTAACTTTTTACCGTTGCGTTTGAACTAAGGGATACACGTGCCTTCTTTCTCAACCGACTTGGGATAAGAAAAATAAAGGCACAACCCCAACAAATATACCATTTTAGTAAGATCATCTATTGTGGCCTCAAACTCAACAAGTATGAGCTCGACAATCATGTGCTCAAGTAAAGTTGCATTTTTCTCTAGGGAAAAAATGAGTCTCCAAGTGCTTGACTCAGTGGTTGGGTCGAGACATTTCCTACAGAAGGGTTCAAATTTATTAGAGACATTTACTGTCGTTGTCGGGTAGAAATTAGAACGTTGACACATATCTCCGTGAATTTGTTTCGTCCTCGGAGTGAGTGGCGTAAGCCATTGAGTGGAGAAAAGGACCAATGAATTCTCATTTTTTTTATGTTCTCATTTTTAAATATTCCACCGAAATTACGTTAAAGTCATTAAACTCTCAAATCTCAATTAGACTTGTCCAAAATTAACCGGAACCGGCGGTTCAACCGGCGAACCACCGGTTCCCAAACCGCCGGTTATGGTTAACGGCTCCAACCCGTCCCGGCAACCGCCTAGGGACGGGTTGGCCGCGGTTTGGGGTTTTCCCAAACCGCGAACCGCCGGTTATAAACCGCCGGTTTGGCGTTACGATATAAATAATATAAATATTATATATTATATTATAATAATAATAAATATTATACTATAATAATATAAATATTATATTATAATAATAAATATTCTATTAAAAAACAAAAATTAAAAAAAATAATAAAAAAGGAATAACCGTTGGATATTAAAAATACTTAAAAAATAGATTAAAAATTTTTAAAAAAAAAAATCAAAAAAAA